>OZ038488.1:74795487-74802987 GCA_964036315.1 Acanthosepion esculentum
AACTTTAAGCTAAGTAATATAATTATATATAACAATCTTCCTTTAGAAATTTGACTATTGACTACCTTGACCAGCATGGTTGCAAACAGAACAAATTAATGGAATTTGCGTCCAGCGTCACTTTGTATTAACCCAACAGAAAAGCTTTGGTTCATTTTTAACATTTTTAGTGCTCATTATTCCATGGAGTTGTGTTCCAGATGGAATAATGGAATACACGTTCGATTTCTGTGGGGGGGGGCACAATTTTCTTTCGTATAACTAAAGTTAAACATTAATGTGAACTTTTAAAAGAAATAAAAAAAAATCAAAGATGTGAGCACGATAATATGTGTCCGCTAAAAATAAAGATTACGCAATGATCAACACACACATATATACGTATATATAAATATAGATATGTGTATGTGTATGTGTGTGTGTGCGCGTGTTTGTGTATACGCACATGCGAACGCTGACACACACACAAACATATATATATATCGTGATTATTGCACACTCATATATATATATATATATATACATATATATATATATATACACACACACACACACACATATATATATATATATATATACATATATATATATATATATATATATATATATATATATATATATATATGAAGAAATATACTCTTAAGTGGTGCTACATTTATGGGATAAAGTGCTCAATACCAGAGACAGAGCGCGTGTAAATATAAAAGTGAACATTGAAGTCAACACTTAGAGGCGACAGGCTCATGCTAGATGCAATCGTCAGGCCACTCGTCAGTATGAGACAGCCTGTCGCCTCTAAGTGTTGACTTCAATGTTCACTTATATATATATATATATATATATATATATATATATATATATATATATATATATATATATATGTATATGTATATATATATATATATATATATTTCAAAGTGTAGTGGAACAAACAGAGGGATTACAGCGTTCAAAATATTAATTAAAAAATTGTGCTTAATGCACAAAGTAGAGCCTTAAATATTTATTTATGTTATGCAGTGTTACATTTATATTATGTTACATTAGAACATGCACATATCCACTACAGAATTGTACATTTTGTTTCAACGTCAAAAAAGGAAAACCTGTTTTAGGCGTATCATCAGGTGGAGAATCACGGTGTTACGCCGTGTAAACATCGTGATTCCCCACCTGGGATAGACTATTCTAGTTCTACGTGCCATGTTTAATGAATGTCAGTTATTAGTTATCTCCTGTTAATTCCCCTCTCCAAGTTCTCCACTGCCTTAACCGGGTATTGAACCCACACTTTTTGGGTCCTTGTCACTGAATCTAATCAACGCCTTTATCCACGTGGAACAAGAACAGTCTACCCCAGTGAGCTAAATAAAGGGTTCAGTTCGACATTCCAACCATCTGAAGAAGGCCGGAGCGTACAACGGACTAAACGTTGTAATAAATATGGCGACAAAGATGAGGACAATAGTCCGAATAATGTAAATAGTGTTTCACTGATATGTTGTATTTACAATGAAAGATTGAGTTTTCTCTTACTTTTTAATTAACGTTAATCAGTGTCAACTTTTGTAGTATGAATACAGATGTTGTCTGATTTATGACTGAAAGCACTCTATGACAAAGGCTCGGACAATATTTACACTTCCTTTAATAAACCATGCATTGTTTCAGGTTAAAATTAAATTTAAAAAATGAATTATTCCTTTCATCAGTTTCAATGAAACATGTATCACTCAGATTGAGTTATATATAAAGGAATGTTTTCATTATATTAATACACACACACACACACACACACACACACACACACACACACATATATATATATATATATATATATATATATATATATATATATATATATGTATATATTTGTATGTGTGTTTGTGTAAATATATATTCCTAAATATCTACGGCCATTTTTACGCTCGGAATGTTGTTCGTAATTTTATTCTTTAAATGATGTTTTGCTTTTTAAAACGCACACGTTAAATTCTTCAATTCCCGAACAAATGTATTTCTTGTTAATAAAATCAGAAAATTAACATTCTCACCAAATACGTGAAAAAAAAAAAAACAATAATAAAAATAAACAACGGAAAGAAAATTCAAGAATGAAAGAGGAAAATAAAGAAAGATAAGGAAAGATGAAAAAAAAGAAACAGAATGAAAGAAAGAAAGGAAAATACAGAACGAAAGAAAGAAGGAAAAAAGAGAGACAGAAAGAAAATTGATAAAGGAATAAAGAAAGTTGAAGAAAAATAGAAATTAAAATTAAGAAGAAAATGAAAAAGAATGAAAAACAGAAAATAAAATGAAAAAAAGAAAGAAAAATGAAAATGAAGACAAGAAAATGACAGAAAGGAAAAAGAGAAAGAAAAAGAAAATCAGAAAGAAAAAAGAAGAAAGAAAAGTGTGAAAAAATAAAGAAAAACAGAAAAGAAAAAAGGGAGAAATGAAGAAGGAATATAACAAAAGGAAAAACAAAAAGAATGAAAGAAATAGAAAAACATGAAAAATAGGAAAATGAAATGGGGAAAAAAAAGTGAAACATAAAATAAAAGAAATTGAAAGAAAAATAAGAAAGAAACAAGAAAGAAAGAAAGTGAAATTCAAAAGAAATAAATCGTTATGAAATAATTCTTCTCGGTTGGAGGAACGGCACTAAATCCAAACATTTCAATCCGTTGTTTGATCGACCTGAAGGAGTCGAGAGAGAAAAGAAAGATTCAAAATTCTTTCTAGTCTTGTTGACAAAACTGATGTCGATAATGCTAAAATATATTAAATAACTGAACTGACTTATAGCAACTAATATTTAATGATGGTCTTGTTAAAAAAATATCAAAGTCGAACGAATCTGAGTTAAAACCTGTTGATAAATCTTGGTTTACGTGATCAGATGAATGACTTCAAATTTGAAAACTATTTTCTGGATTTGAATTTCTGATAGAAAGTTTTATTGAATTAACATTGTGCGTTTGAGCCAAGGAAATGACAAAGATAAACATTAAATTGATAAACAGTGACGAATTTGCGACTCGGATATATATTTTCTGTTTTTTGATGTTTTTATAATAACTGTTTGTTGCTAAAGAGGCAAAGGAAAATGAATTGACGTTGATTAAAATTGCTTTTGGGACCTAGAAATTATGAAGGGAAAAGAAAAAACAACTTTAGATCAACATAAAGTGGCAAATTTCCACCTGTCTCAAAGTTAGACGATTTTCCATTCAAATATTTGTAACTTTTGAAATACGACATTCTACTTCTAGGTGCCGTTTCCCTTCAGAACGTAGACGATCACTGCTCTCCCCAATTTCCTGTCCTTTGTAGCTCTTAATAAATACTGTCTTTTTATTTTCTCTCTTTTTTCCGCCATCCATTTACTCAAGTCCACTAAGTAGTTTATGCGTTGGTTTTCGCTGCCCTCCTTACTTTAATCTGCCCTGTGAGTATTAGAATTTCCCAGTCCTCTTTCCTCATTAATTGCCACTGATATTTCAACTGTCTCTTCTTGATGATAAGTATAATTTTTCTTTTGTTTCCATTTTCTCTAAAATTTCGTCGTTGCTCACATATGCGGTCCATGGTATCCTCAGCGTCCTCCGGTAGAAACATTTTCCTAAAGAGGCAAATGAAATTTAATTGACTTTGATTGAAATTACTTTTGTGAGCTAGAAATTATGGAGGGAGAAAACAACTTTAGATCAACAAAAAGTGGCAAATTTCCACCTTATCTCTCCTTTTTCCGCCAGCCATTTACTCAAGGTCATTAAGTACGTTTTGCGTTGTTTTCCTCTGTCCAGTTTACTTTAATCAGTCCTGTGAGTATTAGTATTTCCAAGTCATTAATTGCCACTGATATGTCAAATGTCTCTTCCTGATGTTAAGTATAATTTTCCTTTTGTTTCCATCTTAGCTTTTGGAAGGCATATTTCGCTATCCTAATGCGCCTTTGGTTTTCCATGTCGCACTTGCCATCCTCTGTTAAAACGCTTCAAAGATATTTAACTTGTTGAACTTGTTTGAATTTGGTATCTCCAATTTGTAATCTACCTGGTGGGCTTTTGCTTTTACTAAGATGTATTCCGTTTTATTTTATTTTATTTTTTTACAATTGATGTTTACTCTTTTATTCCCGCTTTCCTTTGCTACATTCTATGGGAGTTCTTGTAGTTTCCTTTCTTTGTTTCCTATCAGCAACCTGTCATCTGCATATTTTATATTGTTAACAGTGTACCTACAAAAGTATGGAAGGTGCAAGGAACAACATTTCTGTACATGTGTGTTTGTACATGTCCGCAAATCCTGTTCTTTCCTTGACCTTTCTAATAAATAAGATTTTCTCACTTTCCTGTAAATTCGGTGACCCCTTGCATCTTATACCTTTTATCGCTTTACTTGTGATAAAAGGGTTAAAAAATAATCTAAATGCAGTTTTTATAGGAAACCTTGAAAATCCACCCAGATATTTTGAGATGAGTTCTCAGGGACCTTACTTAAATTTAAAATAAATTACAAATTGGAGATACTTAAATCAAACACATACAAAATGCTGTTCTTTGCAACTCCATACTTTTGCAAGTACACTATTAACAGCATAAAATATGGAGATACACAATGTTGACAAGAAACAAAGAAAGGAAATTTCAAGAACTATTTAGGTATCTCCAATTTATAATTTCTACAGAATACCCCCGTCACACTCCTCAAACCAACCATTCAGTAGACGAGTTAAGACTTTCTTTTATTTTCGCAGACTTTAGGTCGGGCTAAATTTAATTTTCCCTTTTTCGATTGATATTCTGTGCTAAAAGTCTCATACTGTACGGAATACTTTATTTTCAATGGAGATTTAAAAACAATAATTTCAAATACAAATGAGTTCTTGGAAAAACAGGACATACAAGTCATTAGAGATTTTAAACAGATTATTTATCAAATTAAAGCAAGAAATACAAGGCCTATTAAATGCCTCTATCTCAGATCTACGTAGCCCGACTAGGCACATTAATTTTATTTCATTCTTTTTTATTTATTTTCTTTTTTTCTTTCTTTCTTTTTTTTCTTTCTTTAATATGAACATTATCAAGGAAATGTATTTCGGCCAGTATGCATTTCGGAGTTAAAACAATTAGTTTTGAATAGAGCTGAAGTCAAGAATAAAAACAACGCATTACGAAAGATTATTCTTTGCTTTGAA
The DNA here is from genome assembly GCA_964036315.1 of Acanthosepion esculentum. Classification (NCBI taxonomy): domain Eukaryota; kingdom Metazoa; phylum Mollusca; class Cephalopoda; order Sepiida; family Sepiidae; genus Acanthosepion; species Acanthosepion esculentum. The sequence goes on from OZ038488.1 coordinate 74,800,694, forward strand.
ATAAATATATTTGAATGTTAGCACACCCGGGCTAAGCTCGACAAGGCAACATTCAAGGTATTAATTTTATACTGAATGCTGAAGCAATATCATGTGAAAATAATCAGCAACTATTGTGGTTTCTTTGATACACACGCATACGGTCGTGCACACATTAACGCGCGCGCACAAAGACACAATTACATATATATTACACAACAAAATCCCAAATTGCCTCATATGGGGGTATAGATATATTTCAACCGACGAACACTGCGTCTGTCGTATTCAACCTCGGTGTATAGACTGTGTTAGTGTCGGAATTAGAAATTTAACTTTCGACGGCTGTCAAAGTTAAATTTCTAATTCCGACACGAACACATTTTCTATCTATCTATCTATCTATCTATCTATCTATCTATCTATCTATCTATCTATCTTGAGCAATGTTGAATGACAAGCTAATTCTACAAACAACAGCCACCTGCGTTAATGGGCAGCTCTTCAGTAAAATGAATGGACCACTCCGGCTGATTGACATTTGTAACAAAAAAAACCAAAAAAAACCCCCAAAAAACAAACAAACAATACGCTAGATTTAGCTGTCTCATTCTGTTGAATGAAGATAGCTCAGGGGTAGAAACCCTGACTGACACCAAATTGGCTGCGTTTCAATCCTGGTTTGAAGTATTTGGTTGTCTAGTCGCACTGAGAAGCTGTGATACAGCGAAACAGTACTGTCTGCAAATGACATTAAATTTATTAAAGTTTCGTCAGAGATTGAGAGAAATCAATTTAAATGCATGTGACACATGTCTGAACAATGAGAATTGACCCAAACATAATTCTCATTGGGCATTCCTGTGAAATACAGATTAACATTCATGTATTTTTGTTGGTTGGAACTGCTTATATATATATATATATATATATATATATATATATATATATATATATATATATATATATGCAAATACGGGGTTGATACAGATGGAATAAAATTCCGATAACCAAAAACACTATTCTTAAAAGAGTGCTCAATACCGAGTTGAGCAAATAATATTTATTCAAAATGATAACATATGTATGGTATAACATCACTACAAAAATTGCATTTTTGTTTCAATACTACTGGTGTCTAATCAAGTGAGGGTGTTGATTATATATATATATATATATATATATATATATATATATATATATATATCCAGTTAAGATATGAACAAATGGTGTATAATTTGTAACATTCAATTTTAAAGATCGCCAAATACTGACACACACACACACACACACACACACACACACACACATATATATATATATATATATATATATATATATATATATATATATATATAGCTTCTTTGAAGGCACATATTCTATTTTGAAATTATAATTCAATAGAATTACACCCAACGCTGTAGTCAATTTGCCGCGTGAGTTGGTATACCTTTTTTGAACCAAATATTGTTAACAGCGATTTTTGGTCTGTTTGCAGAATAAATTCTCTTCTGTATAGAAACCTGTGAAATTTTTTTACAGTGTAGATTATTGCTAAACTCTCTTTTTCGATTTGACTTTAACTTCGTTCCCGGGCAGCAACGTTCTCGAGGCATGTGCTATTGGCTTCATAGATCCGTCCTCGAATTTATGAAGCAATACCACAACCTGGTCCCTCACTACTGGCATCTGCTACTACAATGATTTTCCTCTTCGGGTCAAAATGCGCTAACGATAGGTCTGCTAATAGACAGCTTTTTATTTTTTTAAAAGCATGTTCGCATTCTTTCGACCATATCCACTTTGCGCCCTTTTTCACCAAATTAATTAAAGGATAAAAACTTAAAAGAAGAAATGACATATGGCTTTGTTCAGATCCTTCTGAGGTGCCAAGAGTGAGGCAAACAAAATTTCCTTCAAGTGTTATGGTATTGGATGTATTTAGCAATGAAGGATATGTTATGCCCCCCCACTTTTCCCCACAAGGTCTTAGAGTAAATGCTGCTGCTTATATTGAAGTTATACAAACAGTTGTCAAGCTCTAGATTGACAACATATGCAACGGCAGGCCTGACATATTTCAGCAAGACGCGGCTCTATCCCACAAGGCTCTACGAGCACAAGAATGGATGTCTGACCATTTGTACGACCACATCACACCCAACATATGGCCTCCTAACTCTCCAGATCTCAATCCACTAGACTATTATGTGTGGAGCGTTGTTGAGAAGGAGGTTAATAAACAGCCTCATAAAACCAAAGACGCTCTTAAAGTTGCAATAGTTCGAGTAATGTCTGGCATAAGTAAGGACCAA
>OZ038488.1:74805487-74807987 GCA_964036315.1 Acanthosepion esculentum
TAAGGTAATCTTACGGGAATCGGCGTTTCAACGTAATCAGTTAAAATTTACGGCAGGAAATATACATAAATTAACATATGCGAAAAATGATATTATTAAAGAATTTGGAGAGAAGAGATAGGAATGAACGCCCCCACCTCCGACACATACCCACACGCACGCGGGCGCGCGCGCACACACACACACACACGCATATATACATACATACATACATGCATATATACGCACATGAATTGATTCACGCCCAAATATTTGACCAAATGACCAACAGTCAGCTTTTTAAAAAAATTGATTGACAGTTGTGTCGAGGAATTTTAATCTGCACCCCCGCCACACAAATGTACATGTATGCAAAGGACTTATCTGATTATTGAGTTCCAATGGTCTAGGCTTTCATAAAGAGATTTATCGGACCCTCTGACACTGATAAGTGTTGTTGTGCAAAAGTCTGCTGTTGTTCAATAAAGGCCTTTGAAAATTTACTAATTCATTTCTTGATTATTGTCTATGTATTGAGAGCAATTCTGGGAAAAAATTCCCCTGGCCTTAAGAATAGATAAAATTTTGGTAAATTTACGTATTTTGATAGGAGTCGTTGCGTTGTATTCTCTCTCTCTCTCTATATATATATATATCTATATATATATATATATATATATATATATATATATATATATATATGTATATATGTGTGTGTGTGTGTGTGTGTGTGTGTGTGTGTGTGTGTGTGTGTGTGTATGTATTAGAAATATACTAGTAGAAAACACAAATATATTAATTGCTTCCACCTGTAAAAAAAAAGGTTAAAAATAATGGAGGCTTTAACAATAAAAAAGAAAAAGCCTACCCATAACAATATCAACTACGAACAAAGCCACAACGTTCTGACCGTATTTGGAAATTAAAACACCACTACTACACACTAAGACATACACATAATGCACACACTCAATTAAACAGAAAAATCAAATCATCCTTGATCATGGCTAAAGGTATAGCCGAAAGCGCTCGGAAAAATAAAACATTTGGACAGTTCTTACACACCCTTTGTCCAGCAAAGAAAACTCTTGTTCGTACACAAGAAAAATTAAATAAAAAACTTAACCGTAGTACCTTGTCTGTCGTTTTTAATGAAACTTGCATATATATATATATATATATATATATATATATATATATATATTACAATGAATCATTCATACAAAAAAGTAGATTAGTATAGTTAATGTATAAAATGGCGACCCCCATATATATATATATATATATATATATATATATATATATATATATATATATGTATATATATATATATATAAAGCACACCCACATATTCATATATATATATATATAAAACACATCCACATATTTATATATACACACACACACACATATATATATATATATAAAACACACCCACATATTTATATATATACACATATATATATATATATATATATATATAGAGAGAGAGAGAGAGATAGATAGAGAGAGAGAGTGAGATAGATAGATAGATAGATAGATAGATAGCTAAAGTCCTCGATAATGTCCCTCAGAAGAAATATATAGCCAAAGTCCTTGATAATGTCTCTCAGAGGACGAAACGCATAGGCTAAGAATAGTTTTTCCTCTTGTTTTTTTATTCATTTACATTTATTTCTTTTTTTGTATTTGTGGGTTTCTTACAAACAAAAACGCGTGAATGAACATGAAATGGAGTTGAATAAACAATAAAATAAAAGTGAAAAAACAAATTGTAAAGAAATAAACTGTACTAAACTATGAAGTTCAAACGAGTCATAATCCAACTGCCGGAAGATATATATATATCTCTGGAGAGAGAGAGAGAGAGAGAGAGAGAGAGAGAGAGAGAGAGAGAGAGAGAGAGAGCAGGATAAAAACCGCTAAGCTAGCCAAGCAACGGCTAGCCTAGAAGATTAACATTATCACTTAATTTTTGAATTTTTAAAATATTTACATTTTTATCCATTACGAAGTTGTTGTTTTTTAATTTCTGAATTTTGTAATCGTTTATTTATCATTAATTCGAACCCGTCTCGCCAAATTCATCACTCGTACGTCTTTTTCATGCTTTTTAAAAATGATTTCCAGCTTTACCTCAAGTGAAATCATGTTTCGGCTTTTTACCACTGCTCTTTACACTTACTTTCTTCGGACCCGAATTAAGAAATTTTGCAAAATAACGGCAAAGTAGACGCAACACAACAAAGATCTTTCCATTTTTTTCTGTGGCAGACCAGTTGCCATCCATGGTTATAGAACCAAATCTGTCCTGCTATTTACCCATAGCTGGGGGAAAAGAGGATTCATACCTTTCCTAAGGGCATTAGAACGACTGAAATTCGAACTCGGCTCTCCAATTCCTAAATCCTAGCCGCTATCCATTACTCCACCGGGCCTCCATAACAAGGCATTTAAGCATTTACACATTTTTCTCAATAACAGCCAGCGATATATTCTCAGTCAATTTTATTATTTCTTT
>OZ038488.1:74812987-74815487 GCA_964036315.1 Acanthosepion esculentum
TTCTTTGTCACGTTCCAATTTCTTTTTGCCTCTGTTCTTTTTTCTTCTCCCTTTACCATTCATTTTTCCAATTTCTTTATCCTCTTCTTCTTTTATTTCCTTTTATCTTTCCTCCATTTTTTCTTCCCTTTTCTTTTTTTATTTCTTCTTACATTTTCGCTTTTCTTCTTTTACACTTATTTCATTTCTTTTAATTTTACATTTCACGCTTTTTTCGCCATCTTCTTCTTCTTTCTTTTCCTTGTTTTCTTTTAATCGTTCCTTCATTTGTCTTTCGTTTCAACCGTTTTTTTTTAAGCATTTCACCCCAAGCAAGGCGGGAATGCCACTAACACGCAAGGGGTTACAGAGAGTGAGAGAAAGAGTAAAGAGTGAATTGAGGTGTTTGAGGAAAGGATATAGAGAAGGACGTAGATCAGGATCAAGGCATCAGAAGGTGTCGATTGACATTACATTTGAATATTTGAAGATTATAGCTATCAGGGAAGCAAGTAAGAGGAAAGGAGTTCCACTGACGGGAAGTGCAAGGGGAGAAGCTATTGGAATAGAAGTGATGCTATATTTAGCCATTTCGACAGTGAAAGGTTGGGACCGAGATGCCAACCTAGTAGCACGATTAAATTCATGGTGTTTGGGAACCAGTAGCTCCTCAGAGCAGTTGCCATGAAAATACTTGTAGAAAAGACAGAGGGAAGCCACAGCACGCCTGTAAGAGAGTGACTATAGACGAGATGCGAGATCAGGACCTATCACATTGCATAGTGCAGATTCTAAATCTTTCCTTCTTAGGCGTGTAGATGTATCCCCAGTATCATTAAAAATGGATTGAGAGACAGTTGAAATCTAACTTTTCACTGAAAACATTTTCACAATTTTTCTTTTTTTTTGAGGGATTGTTGAAAATTTCTCAGCCCGGGACGTTTCTAAGAATCAGATATTTGTTCATTGAAATACTAATTTGGGGATATAGTACACTTTTTCCTGATCACTCTCTCTTCTCTCTCTCTCTCTCTCTCTCTCTCTCTCTCTCTCTCTCACAAATACACACACACATACACACACACAAGGCAAACAAATCTGCTCTTTTTCATGAAGAAACTGCTTTTTTCAGGGCTAATTATCAAATTATAAGTTCAAATTCCACCTGGAAAATTTCCTTCTATACACGTATATGTATATATTTATTCATGTACATCATAAAACTCAGGTTCTAATCTCACCATGGTCCATTTGTCAGGAAGCTGATTCCATAATTGTATTCTTTGTAAAGGATCTGAAAACCATGCCTTGGGTTGTCGCATGCCTTGTCAATGTAAACGTTCTGAGGGTGTCAATAGTTATGCTCGGACAAAGTCGCTAGTCATCGTGACCAATTGTTTAAAGGTACTGTCCTTGTTCATCACGTCAGATGATGTGCTTTGCCCCAGAAACTGTAAATAAGGTACGCTAAATATAGTTGCAGTATAAACCATCGGTTGCTCTATGGGTGTCGAACGGACACAAAAGTAGCTGAGCAGTCGAGGGCGATAGGAATTATTAGATTAACGTTTGAACCGTTGTATCTTAAAAATGATTAAAGATATCTTGTTGAAATTCACCGAAGGTTTTATAACAAAACTAGACTCTACTTTGAATGTATTAAACTGTAAGTTGAAATGATGATCCCTCTTGCTGTTAGGACCTCCTGACGGGAGCTGGCATTGAAAACTGAACCAGAGCTCCATATTTACATACACGAATTGTATTTATCTATTAAGCTAATTTTTATATCAAAATAAGGATCGGAATCCGACAGAATGATATTTAACTCTGAAATAGATAGATAGATAGATAGATAGATAGATAGATGGTGCAACAGCAATTGTCCAAATTGTATGAAAGCAAAATTGTCCAATTTTTAGATTAAGCTTTGAACCGTTGTATCTGAGAAATGATTAAATATATCTTGCTGGAATTCTCTGAGCTTTTTATAACACTACTGGAATCTACTTTGAACAATAAGAATGTATTCAGCTCTAAGTTGAAATGATGATCCCTCTTCCTGTTTGACATCCTCATCCACTTTTCCTCTCTACTATTCCCTCTTTCTTAAAATCATTCACCGTTCTCTTGATGGTCCTTGAAAGGACGTTGAAAATTGAAGCCAGAGTATGAATATTGGTACCATTACTGAAGGCTTGAATGATCTTGTTCGTCTCACCATTGTTCACCTGAGAAGACAGCAGACCTGACGCAAAGCTATTTTAAGCTGTCCTTTTTTTCTAGCTGATTAACTCAAAGGCTATTTCAGTGATTCTTACGACAAAGGTGGTGCGCATATTAAACATTTGTGAAGCTTTGTGAAATCGATTATAATATCTACATCACTTTGAATATCTTGTTCGAATTTTGATAAATAAATATTTTATTATCCAACATGAAGCCTATTCAATTTCGTTTTCCTGAGACATCTAGTTACTCAGATATTCACATTTCAAATGATGCCAAATTTGTGGGGACA
>OZ038488.1:74817987-74830487 GCA_964036315.1 Acanthosepion esculentum
CTGGGAGTCAGACATGGATTCATACTTTTACCAGGGGTATTTGTCCATCTGTGAATGTAACAAATTCGACTGGAATTCGAACTCGGCTCTGCAACTTCTCTTTCCGATCCGCTATCCAATAAACCACCTGCATTTAAAAATAAAAGAAGCAGAATAAAAAAAAATCCATTTTCTTTACAAGTTGATGCACATCCGGAACAAATCCATGGAAAAACTGCCAAAAATTTATAATTTTTCAATGCTTGGCACAACAGGGACTAGGAGCGATAGCTAAATAACAAAACTATCTAAGAGCTACAATGGAGAAGTTGTGGAGAGTCATGATCTCCTACGCCTTGACGGGAAACGGTACATAGAAGAAGAAAACTATCTTTCGTTATTATCAAGAACGTTAATATTTTCAGCACCCTTAAGAAAATGGTTTATTGCCTTTACCCTGTCATTTTCCTCTGCTATGTAACGTGCTCCTTCAGGACGTTGGCGATCATAGCTCTTCACAATTTCCTGTCCTTTGTAGCTCAAAAGTTTTGTCTTTTTGTTATCTCACCTAAAACGTGTCCCGCCATATATTTATTCAAGATCGTTAGGCAAATTATGCGTTGTTTAAATTTGTCCCTCTTGCCTTCAATCTGTCATGTGCGTATCAAATTTTTCAGCCCTCTTTCCTCGCTATGCGTCCTAGAAATGTTAATTGATTTTTTCTGATGTTAAATATAATTGTCCTTTTTATTCTCATTTTCTTTAAAACTTTCTTGCTCAAAGGTTCAGTCCATGGTATTCTCATCATTCTTCTGTAGAGCCACATTTCTGTGGCTTCAAGTCTCTTCTTCATCTGTGATTCATTTTCAAAACTGCTCCTTAGGTCTCAGGTCGGGACCCGGAAAGAAATGAGTATACACCAGAAACCAAAGGAAATGAAACAATAATAAAAAAAAAACAATAAAAAATAATGCCCTGATGCTACAACAGGTATGGTTACCATCAGTTCTGATCTTAATTTATTCGAGGTATTACGATGTACATGTTTTGCCTTGGTGAATTAAGATTGTCTTATCTTTGTATTCCATTAGTAAGAAGGAAGTTCAAGTCGAACAGTTTCTTTCGAAGAAACGCTAGTTTTTGGAACAGACTCCTGTTTCTTAATATTTGCTTAGCTTTTAAAAGGTGTATTTCGCTATCCCAATGTGCCTTCGAATTTCAATGTCACACTTTCCGTCTTCTGTTAAAACAAATTCTTAATTTAAATAAAATGATAGAGAAAGCATACTCTCGGGAGTTTGTTATAAAATCTGTTTTGAGGAAGAATCTGCCTGAGTGGAATTTGCCCTTATCAATCGAATATGAAAGGAATGAGTGGGATTTGCCCCTGTGTATGTGTTATGGGAGGTCTCAGCTGTTAAGGCAGGACATTTATAATGGGTTTCAGGAGGTTAGTGAGGAGCACTTAAAAATTAAGATATATATTCACCTTATACGGCCACTTTTTTCAGTGCTGACCGCTAGGCGTCTCTTGACTTGTGGTTGTATCAATGTTTACCATTTAAACGTGTGTCATAATTCTCTCCATGACCGCCATCTTTGGCCACTCCATAAGAGCAAGTGGTAATTCTCCATTTCTACGGTTTATAACGGTTTAATTGTCTTCTCGTATACTGAGTGAGGATTAATTAAGCACAATTTCTTTCAAGCGTGGTTGGTTGACAAGTGATGCGTGTGAAGTGTGCATGAGGGTTGTGAAAAAACAATCAAAGTGTGAGTATCTGCTTATCTATCTGTCGATGAAGGGCTAGTTATAACGTGTCCGTCCTTAAAAGGGGCCCGTGCCTAAAAGGTCCGTGACTAAAGGGGTCTGTGACTAAAGGGATTAAAATTTGATCGGGTAGAACTAAGGCATGTAGCTCTTAGATATATTTATCACACCGCAAATGCACTAATATATCTAATATGATACAAATATACTAATATTTGTCGTATATTAATTATTATATTTTAGTAGTTTGTGATATGATGATCGATATGTCCACACATTATGGTTATCATTTCAATCAGTGACAAGTTAATCGAGCGGATAGTTCAATGCTTGTGTGGCCAATGTTAGAATTTAATGATGCTTTTATTATTATTTTTATTGGAGATGCAGTCACGTAGGAGAATAAATGAAAAAAATCATTATTTTTTACTTAAGTACGGTTTAGTGCTCTCGTGTTATTAATAATGATTCGGTTAGGAGGTTTGAACATGCTTTAATAAATGATAAATATGTGGGCTTCGTTGCAATATTTAAGAGATAGAAAGGGGAGAAACATTTACAAGATCGCATCAACGTAATATTCACCTATAGCTACCATAACTGTTCAGACTGCAGCAGCCAAAACCTGGTGCGATTATTGTTAACTTGGACACGGTCTCATCAATTAGATACATATTGACACCCATAAAAAATTTCGACTCTAGAAATACTGCGCCTCTCTGAGAGAGAGGGGGAGGAATGAGCTGAGACCTAACGAGTCAAGACATATTAGTTCACTCTAAACCAGACTGACAGTTAATACTAACACCTCAAAATTCTTGTATTATATTTCTGTTGTAATATATCTTTTTTATTTACTACTCCTGTGTTCGTGTTGTTCTTTCTTGGTTCTACCTTGGACCATAACCGTGGTGCGAGAATATTGGGCCATAACAGTTACCTTCTTCTAATTTTCGAAAACCCTACTAGGAGACGCTCTCAGGACTATAAATAGGTAGTGACATTGTCTGCCATCTTCTTTATTCCTTTTTCACTCATGGACTGCAAGATGTTGGTCGAACGAGGAAAACGCTTTCCCCACTGGGGAACGCGCACACACGTACGCACCTTTCCCTTCATTTTCTCTAGGACTTTCTCTTACACCAGACTACACACACACACAAACAATTCAATAGTTTAAATGTTTTCTTCATTTATGTTCATTGTTCAGTAACACGCAATAATATTCTATTGTTTATGCTTACCTTTGTTTTGATAATAGATACATTATGATTTGTTATATATATATATATATTGCTTCATGTGCTTTCTTTTGCATTTATTTACGTGGACTCATATACCGAGTCAGCCATGTTTGTTGCAGGCATTTCAGGAGACATACGTGTTTGTCTCTCAAAGCATACACCAGTCCGCAACACTCCTAATGTATCTAGATGTATAACTAAACTCATTCAACATTTTTTGGCTATATTTTTTAAAAATTTATTTCAAATATCCCACATCGCAATAACAGTAGTTTTATTAGGAAAGGATATATGCTATATAATCCTATATGTAAATTTAAAGGAGATGATACTGAAAGTAGTTCATGTTCAATATATTTTAAAATTGGAAAGTTGTAAGCGGTGTATATTTTATTTTTTCTCCAATCCATATATATATATATATGTATGTATGTATATATATATGTATATATATATATATATTTCTTCTTGTTCAACACGCACACACACATACACACACACACACACACACACATATATATATAATATTTATATATATAATATTTATGTATATAATATTTATATATATATATATATATATATATATATATATATACAAAATATATACAAAAACACAGAAATAAATACTTTCATAAAAAAAAACACCCAATTTTGTTTCATTCATTTTATCCAGATATTATATATATATATATGGTATTTATGCTCTGTAAATTCACATTGAGCACTGTTTTGTAAAAATAAAAAATAAAAATATCAATAAGAACACCGGATTATATAACTTACTGTTCTTTCTTTTTTGTTACTATAATATATATATATATATACATATATATATATATATATATATATATATATATATATATATATATATATATATATATATGCGGCGAAAGGGCCGTCCAGTGCTTTCTGCATTCTGTTGAGGTTTCAGACTCGATGAATTACTTAATTATAATTATCAAATCCTCCTAATAATTTCTATCATTTATATATCATTGCTTGATCCGGCTTCTAATGCTTCAGTTTGAGCGGCTTGGTGATAGTAGTTGTGGCTCCGAGGCTCACTTGAGTTCCACCACGGAATATGTGAGCGAGCGGCTCTATATTGAGTCGGATTTGCTACCGCTTCGTCACCGAGGACGTTTGCTTGATAACTTAACTGTCAGGGTTTCAATTCTGGGTAGTGTATGCGCACTGCTGATGAGTCCCAAATATAGGACGAAACGGCCGTCCAGTGCTTTCTGCATTCTGTTGAGGTTTCAGCCTCAATGAATTAGTAAAAGAAAAGGTGTAAATATGCATTTTAGTGTTGAAAACATGTCTAGGGAAATGAAATAACGTCTGATAAAGTCTACGTAATTGTACATTGTTGATTTACTTTTTTAAAATTCAGTTTTGAAAGTTACCTACCTTGTAGATTAGCAATTTTCTAAGCGGCCATCCACATTTGTTGTTTACATCACATCGGCTTGTTAGAAATTAGCTTCTTATGTTACAGGTGGGGGCCTTACAATAATAGTTGGCCATGACTGGACTAGCGAAAGGAACCGTCCAAATGCAAGATGTTGAGAAACGGAAAGATTTCGTTAAAAACAAAGAGTAACATTCTGGATTGTTATGTAATATTCATCCTCTTATATGACAGTGAATGCTGGATAAGTCTCTTCATGGAGGAGCAGAAAACTAAAGTCTGCAGAAATGAGGTTCTACAGAAGAATACTCAAAATTCCATGGACAGAGCAAGTTAGCAACAAGGAAGTTTTACAGGGAATGGCGACAAAAAACAAACATTTTTCACAGAATGAGGATAAGACAGCCGAACTACCTTGGAAATATAATGAGAAAAGAGGGCTTGGAAAACTTCCAGTGACATATTTGGTCCAAGAGAAAAATCCCAGCGAGCCACTTACCTGGCGAGTTTGTGCTAATGGCTAACCGAATGGAGTTGGCGGGCGGTAGCCTTAGCAAAAGGTGAAAAACTTAACTGTCGCAAGGGATATGAAGTTGTGGTGATGCATGATCGCCCATATTCTGAAGACCTAAGATTGGCTGGTGGAAGATTTTCACATTCCTGTCACCCTAAACATGTGGTCACCTACATCATCTGGCTTACAGTCGAAATACTGGTTATCGTATGATCACTGAAGTTAAGCAACTTCGAGCTTGGTCAGGACATAGATGAGTCACCGATTGGGAAAAAGAAAAACAGGTGGCCAGGATTAGATATGCGGGTGGTGTAATGGATAACGGCTCAGAATTTGAAATTGGAGCACCAAGATTCAATTCCAGTCGGGTTCGTTATATTCACTTACGCGCAAATACCCTTGGTAAATATATGAATCCCCCTCTTCTACTCACCCAGCTATGGGTTAATTAGTAGAGTTTGTATCAGATATTTATTATTATCTCCCTCAAATTCGTACAATCGAACAATATTTTCTGGCTTTAAATAAACTACAAAATGTTGATAAAGTTGATTTGAATTTATTGGAGAATTACGTCTCGGGTATCGTCAGTCGGACGACCACCCAGCGAAACCACAGCTCATTGGAAGATGGATAATATCAATGGAGACCACCTGATACACGCATAAAGCCTGCTCTGATGTCGCATCGATGCCGTGCTCAAGGCTGAAGTCGGTTGATTTGAATAACTTTCTTTTCTATTTTTCTAAGTTATAAATGTATACATATTTCCTTGGAAATGCATTGTTCCTTTTTATTGAATATTTTCGTTTTTCTGTTATAGTTTTTTTCCCGGTTCACCTTACTTCAAATTTGCTTTCAATTACCTGTTGAACACGATATATATATATATATATATATATATATATATATATATATATATATATATATATATTCTCATCCCTAAATTAGCAAATGTACCTAAAAGCCTTTTCCTACTGAAAAGGTAAGATCAATATTAATCAATAAGCAAGCACCTGTAACATATTAATATTGATTACTTTCCAATATTATCGTGGTGAACTCTCGCCATTAAAATATACATTTTTATTCGCCCTATAGGAATTCATTAAACGTAACTTAGTTTGGCACAAGGCCAAATTAATGTCTGATAATATTAATTGAATAATCGTATACGAGATTAAATTGCTGACCATGCCACAACGGTGAAACACTTATCGTCGCTCGTAATATGTTTAATCGAAACGCATTTATGTTAATTGAACACTTGACTGTCATATTTCGTTTATGGTCTGCGTGAACGCCGCATATAAAAATATTCCAATTCTGCATTTTCCTCCTTTATTACCTAGATACGTACGTTACGTCTTGCTAATACTTCCTAAATAAAGGACTATTCCATTTCGAACACGTGGAAAGACGGTAAAGACATATCAGAGACGCTACTTGGTTTCAGTAATAAAAAGAAAGAAAGAAAGGAAAGAAAAAGAAAAGAAAAAAGAATGAAAAGGTGAATATAGCAGAGGTGGTAACACTCTAATATCTTTAACGTCTGTTCCAGTGAATTGGGAAAAAATCATTTTCAAATCTTTTCATTTATACACCTTTACTTCTTTAAATAACGCCCAGCATTCATATTTATGATTGTTATTGGAATATACAGTTAAAGTTGCTTAGCTCAATTAATTAACGATGCAATAAGAGAATTTACACTGATATTTTATTGTCTTAAGTCTCGCCATGAGCTTATTCAATCATTAACCTCGCAATTAAGACTCAAAATCAAATTCAAATCGGAAAGCCACGAAATTTTCACGAGTATTTCTTGTACGTGTTTATTTTGTCGAAATTGTACACAAACATTTTAAAGTACTTACTAATTACTTTTTTAAAAAAATATAGTTCATTCAAACAAGGCCCATGACCCACTAACGGTAGAAAGATATTGAATGTGGTTGTAGTACGTGCGTAAGAGAAGAAGGTTATGCAGGATAGATAAGAGTATCCTAGACTTGAAGAGTAGTGATCTGTGAAGCATCATTGTGTGACTCGGGGCGTTTTTTGGGGTGTGGAATGAGCTGTCCGAGTAGATCACCATTCTTGCCAGTGAAATATGAAAGGAATTAGGATGGTTCCAAATGCTAAACAAGGTAATAAGGAACGGAAAGATTTTGTAAAAAAACAAAGAAAAGCGTACTGGATTCTTATTTGATATCCATCGTCTTATATGGCAGTGAATGCTGGATAAGTCTCCCCACGGATGAGCATAAAATTAGACTGCAGAAATGTGGTTCTACAGAAGAATACTCAAAATTCTATGGACAGAGCAAGTAAGCAATCTTGCAGGGAATGGCAACAGAAAAGAAAACAAACAAACACTTTTACAGAGAATCAGGAAAGACTGCTGAAATACCTTGGAAATATAGAGAAAAGAAGGCTTGGAAAAATTCCCGTGACATACTTGGTCCAAGAGAAAAGAAAACAGTGAGCCTGGCGAGTTTCTGTCAATATTTAGCGGCGCGATAAGAGAATTTACACGGATATTTTATTGCTCGCCATGAGCTTATTCAATCATTACCTTAAGAATTAAGATTCAACATAAAATTCTAATGGGAATGCCACGAAATTTTCACGAGTATTTCTTGTATGTGTTTATTTTGCCGAAATTGTACACAAACACTTTAAAGTACTTACTAATTATTTTTTTTTTTTACTATTGTTCACCCAAACAAGTCCCAAGAGCCACTAAAGGTGCAGAATATGAGAATATGCAGGATAGATAACAGTTGATCCTAGACTTGAAGATTAGTGATCCGGGAAGCTTCATCGTGTTTATATTTTTTTTGCGGGGGGGGGGGGGAGAGCTGTCCGTGTAGAACACCATTCTTACCAATGAAATATGAAAGGAATTAGGATTATTCGATCCTGTGTAGATGGGATCTAGGTAAATTGCTCGAAATCAATTGCTCGACAGTAAATTGCTCGAAAAATAATTTCTAGAACTATCAATTGCTCGAAAGGCAGATTGCCCGAAGCTCCACGTAATCTGCGCAGTCTCACGACACGTCAACGGAGCTGGATATAAAAGGATCCACGACACTCAACTTTAGCAGTCCTGATTTTTTTTTTTTTTTCTATATTTGTTTTCTATTTCTATTTCAGTAATTTTGGAGATCTCGAACCCTAGTGATGGACATAACTTTTGTTGAGAGCGAAAAAGTAAAGAAGAAGTTGTGTTTGGATGGATATCTATATATTAAGGACAAAACACTGAACAATAAGATTTACTGGAAATGTGAAAAAAAATGGAAATGCTTAGCACGTGTTTTATTTCTTTTTTAACCACAGGTTTCGAGCAAACTGCCTTTCGAGAAAAAAAATAAGACCTGCTGTATAAATGTACTCGTTCTTTAATTTTAACTGTTCAGTTAACAACAATAAAGTTGTATTATTTTATCTTATAGTAAATATTAGAATCAATGTAGTTTTATTTTTTTTTAACCACAGGTTTCGAGCAATCTGCCTTTCGAGCAATTGATAGTTCGAGAAATTATTTTTCGAGCAATTTACTGTCGAGCAATTGATTTCAAGCAATTTACCGGATACAGTGTACATGGCATGGCGGGTTCTTGCAGTAACGGCCTGTATTAGAGGTAGAATATTTTCCATGGAAACAGCGATGGGCTTGCGAAGTTTGTTTTATTGATTCATCAATTCGTCTTCTACGGCTTATCAACCCTTTGCAGGTTATATATTTAGATTGTAAGAATTTGTTTATGTGGGGGTGAATAATAATGGTTTCATGATAATAAACTCCTACTAATTAACCCATAGCTTGAGGGAGAAAAGGTGGATTCATACCTTATCCAAGAATATCTACGTGAAGATAATGAAACCCAAATGGAAATAACAATTCTGAGTCATCAAAACTTACAGTACAAATTAGGTTCGATGTTACTTAAATTCAGTGATCGTACAGGAACCAGTGTTTCAACATGATATGGCCGTAAGCTTTTGCGACGTTTCGTCTGTAGGAATGGATTTGTATGGTGATTTTCTAAGCGTACCTTACATACGGCACAGTGAAGTTCGGACTCGGTCGTAATTGTTATAGCGAGACAAACTTGCTAACCATTGCACCACGTCGAGGTGCCCAAATCATATTCAGTGCATAACTTAGATGTGGCACAAGGCTGAAAGTGTGGGGCGCTCAGTGAAGATCGAACTCACTACTCAGCCGTAATTGTTCTAGGTAGACAAGCTTGTTAACCATTACACCACGTCGGAATGGATTTGTAAAATAGAAAATAATTCCTCGGTCTCTAGCTGTGCATACTCGTTACATGAACGGATAGTGTGACGGTTATCGGCGTGGAATAGGCGATCCGAGTTCAAATCCAGACAGGATCTTTCCCATTCACTTCGCACTAATGGAGTAAGGGAAGTCATAAATGTATGTATCTCTTCTCCTCCTCAGTTTTCGATTAAAGATCAGTACAGACATAACTCTCAAGTTTTGTTTGGCAGCTAAGCTAGAAGTCCGAATTGAAAACTGTATAGCAGTCAACGGGAAACCACTTTGCTTCGAAAGAAGTCATACCAATTCACAGGGGTACTTCGACATGGTGCAATGGTTAGCAAGCTTGTCTCGCTAGATCAGTTCGATACTCACCGAGGGCCCATACTTTCAGCCTTGTTTGACATCTAAGCTACGCTTAGAAAATCACTTGACGTGGTGTAACTGTTAGTAAGCTTTTCTTGGTAGAACAATTACGACTGAGTAGTGAGTTCAGTCCTCACTGGGTGCCCCATACTTTCGGTCTTGTGCCACATCTAAGCTACGCTTAGAAAATCAACAGGGCAATTCAAAGGTATTAAATAAAGGAAGCTACAGAGTCAATGTTGACGGGAGCTGGCATTGAAAAATGAACCAGATCTCCATATTTATATATACGAAATGTATTTATCTATTAAGCTAATTTTTATATCAACATAAGGATCGGAATCCGACAGAATGATAGAGAAATATTATTTAACTCTGAAATAGATAGGTAGATAGATAGATAGATAGATAGATAGATAGATAGATAGATAGACAGACAGACAGACAGACAGATACGGGGTGTAACAGCAATTGTCCAAATTGTGTAAAATCAAAATTGTCCAATTTTTAGATTAAGCTTTGAACCGTTGTATCTTGGAAATGATTAAAGTTATCTTACTGGAATTCTCCGAGGTTTTTATAACACTATTGGAATCTACTTTGAACAATAAGAATGTATTTACCTCTAAGTTGAAATGATGATCCCTCTCGCTGCTTTGACATACTGATCCAGTTTTCCTCCATACTGTTCCCCCTTTTTTAAACTTTTCCACCATTCTCTTGGCGGTTCTTGAATGGACTTTGATGGTTGAAGCCAGAGTATGAATATTGATACCATTACTGAAGGCCTGAACGGTCTTTTTCCTCTCACCATTGCTCATTTGGGAAGACATAGTGGGGCTGATACAAAACGATTTTAATCTGTTCTCTTTCTAGCTGAATAACTCAAATGGTTTTTCATTGATTCTTACGCCAAATGGTGTCAAGATGTCTAAACGTCCTATCTGAAAACGTGGAATAAAGAAACTAAATTAGTTTAGTGGTTTCTTAGATATTAACCATTTTGTGGGATGGACAATTATCCCATGCTGTTACACGATTTGAGACTATTTTGCTGTTACACGATTTGAGACTATTTTGCTGTTACACGATTTGAGACTATTTTGCTGTTACACAAAGCAAGCCAATAAAGCTATTAAGAAACAAAAGGGGTACTAAGTGTGAGAGAATATTAGAAAAATACATTATTAAGGTTCAACATTGTTTAACTTCCGTGATAGGACGGGAATCAGTGTTTCAACGTGATATGGCCATCAGCCAGTCATAATGTAATTAATATTCACTACTGCCTTTGAGTCCGTCCTCAATGTCGGAGATTATGCTGAAAAAAATAAAAAGTTAAAAAAATAAATTAATGAATAACTACTAAAAAATATTTTTTATTTACGAGTCATTATATTTTTTTCTGTTTGAGTGTATACTATTGTTTTGGTCTTAATTTTCTAAGCGTTTGGAGAATTCATTTTGTACTTAATTATTTGAAATGTAAGAATCAGGAGAAAGTTAATTTGGCAATTTTGGAAGACATCACAGATTAACTGAAAGGTCTGCTTATCAGGCAGTATGGGATATTTTTCTATAAATACTTGAATAGATTGTAGAATTTATAAAGACATTTATTTAGATATTTAAATCTATGCTTATTATAGCAAGAATATCCAGAAGGCCGACTGGAATAGATTATTATTCCTGTAAACAATGATAGGTTTTGAGATTACAAGTCAGCTGCTTTTATTTCTTTTATTTTGTGTTTATTTGATTTCAATTAGTTCTTTTTTTTTTCAGCGATAATAAAAGTTTTGGTCTGAAGTTCTCGCAAAAATGAATTTAATTTAAAATTTGGCTTGCTGTAATTATTCATAATCTTAATAATAATAATAATAATAAAAACCTTGACCGAAAAGAATTGTTTCTCATTTGTATATAATTTTTACGTGCCATAATTTGTGGGTTTATTGTTTCAATTCTCGACAAATAATTAAAGCTTTTATTTTGTTTAAATATATTTAACAATGAAGATAATTATATTTAACTCCGTGCTACTTGCACGTTTCATTTCTTTTTTATTTATTTTGCTCATTTTTCTCGCAAACGGAATTTGAATATTTCCAAATTTCACGGAAAAATTATAGCCATCCAACTGAACTTTTTTATTCGCATATAATACGCACTTTTACCCAGACTTTTTTTAGGCCTAAGTGTTAGAATTGAAAGATATAAATAAAAACTAAATATTGACTATTGTCGCGGCTCCATCCGTGTCCATATATGATTGAATATGCTCATGGCCAGTTCTAAGACAATACAATATCAAGAGAAATTCCTCTCTCAGATCGTTACAAATTTGAGCTTGACAATTTTAACAAAATATTTCAATAACAATCATAAATCTGAATGCTGGTCGTTCTTGTAAGAACTGGGTACAAATGAAAAGATTTGAAATTAACAACTTTTTCCAATTCATTGAAACAGCCGCTAAGCTCTTCTTTCTTTCTTTCTTTCTTTCTTTCTTTCTTTCTTTCTTTCTTTCTTTCTTTCTTTTTCTCACTGAAACCAACTAGTGACATTACCCCTCGGTAATAGCTTATTATTTATGAGGTTTTGGCAGATCTTAAACTTAAAAGATTTTCATTACTTATCTATCTATCTATCTATCTATCTATCTATCTATCTATCTATCTATCTATCTATCTATATATATATATATATATATATATATATATATATATATATATATATATATTTTCTGTTTATACGTTATTTTTATGGATACGAATATTTAAGTAAATGCTCTGTTTGTAATAAACAGTATTAACATTTACCGGCCTGAATCTCCGAGAAATTTGAAAGTAAATATGCGTCCACCGACAGAAATCGAACCTGTATTGTACACGGAACCGTCATATAGCCTGACATGC
>OZ038488.1:74832987-74848398 GCA_964036315.1 Acanthosepion esculentum
AGAAACACATTTTTCAAAGAATTAAATAGCAATGTTAATATATATATATATATATATATATATATATATATATATATATATATATATATATATATATATATATATAGCTTTACAAATTATGCAGCGGACTCAAGTGATCTACTGATTTTTAATGTTAAAAGTTCTACACGTTATTATATATTATTTTATTGTTTCACACGTGTATTGAGCACTTTTTAAAATGACTGCTGTTCTGATTCAACTCTGACCATTAACCTTATATATATATATATATATATATATATATATATATATATATATATATATATATAAAGGTTTAATTAAAGAGGAATGATTAATTACTGCGATTAAGCATTTAATTAATTATTCGGCGCATAAAGTGTGTAAAAATTGTTAATATATATATATATATTCAAATTAATAAATAATGCAGCTTATTTAATATCGTGAAATATCCAAAATTACCTGAAATTAAGAAAGAAAATAAGAACTATTCCTGAAGATGGTGAATGCTTTCACCGAAAGTACTTGCGAACAAAATGTATCGAACATTTCATCCATCGTATAATTAATAAAAACAAGGATCGTGTCGTTCAGAGATTGGTTAGTAAGGTAATGCCTTCTTAATATGTGAAGTGAATTCGCCATTAATTTCATTAACTTTATTGATTTATTCTTTGAATGCTGTTTCATGCTGGATGCAATCGTCAGGCCACGAGTGTTTGACCTTTTTTGAATACTTATACTGTTCACTTTTATATTTATATTTACATATGTTCTATATCTGCTAGATATTGAGCACTTTATCCCATAAATATAGCACAGCTTAAAACTATATATATATATATATATATATATATATATATATATATATATATATATGTATTTAGGCAGCAATTCTTCTTTCATGGATATTTTATTGAATACGACAAACAAGGTGCTTTTATTTATTTTTTTATACAATTTCTCATGCGATCTAATATTTTTTGTATAAAAACTAAATAAAATCACCTTGTCTGTCGTATTCAATGAAATGTATATATATATATATATGTGTGTAATTTGCCAGCAACTTTTCTTTCAAACATGTAGTGTTGAATGTTAAAGACAACATAGTCTTACATATTTTCTTTTGAATTTTCTCATATTCTCTAATGAGACTTTTTATTTGAAAATAGTTCCGAAATATATATTTTCCATACGATGACCTAGCGCTTTCGAACATCATTGTTCATCTTCAGGGTCAATATTTTAGTCAAAATTTTTTTTTTTTTAAACAAACATTTGCCAATTATCTTGTAGCGTAATCATGCTGCTACTTTTTTACAAACTAAAAACGTTAAATTCCTTTTAAATTCAAAAGACGCGATGATGTTATATCACGTGCATGGCGTAGATTTTTATCATGTGACAGCGTGAAAAAGATTTCCAATACACAAGCCAAAAGATCGAAGAATACGCTACAAAATTTAAATATATTATAAACATTGCAATATATTACCAGATATATTATAATCTATACGATTAATAAGAGGTCTTTTTCTTTTAATATGTAATGCCTCTAAGATTTTAAGGCGTCTAATGTCTGTATGTTTATCTATAATTTTAGTATTTTCTACAAGTATTTTACGTATATCAGATTGCGTAAGGGAAACAGTATGTGACTTAATATGTTGTTTAATGGAGCTAGTATTATTTAAATGCAGAGTCAATCTTCTGGAGAGCCGGGTGGTTGTAAATCCAATATATGTATGTGGATTAGAAGAACATTCTTCCATGGGGCATTTAAACTCATACACAACATTGGTTCTATCAACAACTGCAGCAACTGGAGAATGATTATTACTCATTATCAGGTTAGACGTTTTAAATTTACTATAATATATATTAAGTTTTAAGGCCTTGTTGGAATCAACAGGAAACACATTATGGTGTATTATAGACTTAAGGGCCTTTTCATCCATGCTGTATTGTCTATGCATTTGTCCTCTGTAGAAGAGGTTAATTGCGGATAATTTTCTTGGTGTATCTCTTGTTAGGTCTGAGAAGTATCTATCAAATTCATTATCAACTAGATAGTTAGGAAAACCGTTATTAATAAGGGTTTGCTTGATGTTAGTCAATTGTTTATGAAATATTTTATTGGTAGAAGAGATAAGTTTTGCTCTAGTAACTAGGTTAGAAATTATTGACCGTTTATATTTAATGGGGCATTCACTAAGATAGTTGAGTGTGCAATTGTTATCACTTGTAGGTTTTTTGTATACAGAAGTGGTAAAAGTGTCATTACTAGTATCTATTAAAACATCCAAAAAAGGGATATTATTATCTTTAGTTAGTTCATGTGTATATATATATATATGCATGCTACGGGCACAACGTTTGTGGCCATCGTTTAGATTTCGAAGAATCGCATAAAAATAAAAGGATGTGTACCTTATTCAAAACTAATTTAGTAGCAGACTTCGGGACGGACTATCTCTTCCTGACGTATTTTATCATACGGGGCGGGTTGTAAAATAGGTATACAGTAAGAAGTATTTCACTATCACCTGCATTATATTGATATGTTTGTATAATCAATAGAATACTTTTTGTACGCACTTTTTCGTTTACCTAATTTTTTTATCATTAATAACAATATCATAATAATAATAATAATAATAATAAAAATAATAATAATAATAATAACATCAAAAACGAAATAAACCGATTTTTTGATAAAATGTTCTTAAAATTTTAGCTCATGCTGCTGAATCTAATTTGTTGGGTAACATCAACCTTTGGGATGACGGATTTAAAAATTTTACGTAACCCCCTCACTAAAAAAATTGAACTAGTCGATTAAACAGTATCAGCATCTTTACTTAGTGGCAATTAATGAAACTACAAAGGTCTGAAACTTATTAATAATTAAATACAGAGAATGTCCCCAAACATATGGCCTGTAGTATATATAAATACAAATCCAATTATAAATAATTTTTTTTAACAAATCGCTCTAATTGACGAGACCATTTTAGTAGAAACCGTAATTGCAGAAAGGTCAGTGTTTCGGATATTTTATATCTTAACCTGGCCGACATATTCGGTTTATGTAAATTGTATTGAGCACTCTTTTTTATTTAGCGGTTGTCTTCTGGCGAATATTCCTTTTTGCCAAAGATCGAATTAACTATTATATATATATATATATATATATATATACACACACACACACACACACACACACATACACACATATATATATATATATTTTGTGGATGACAATATATATATATATATATATATGTATATATATGTATATATATATATATATATATATATAAAAGTGAACATTGAATTTAACACTCAGAGGCGACAGGCTGTTATATGCTGGACGCAATCGTCGCGGCCTGATGATTGCGTCCAGTATGAAACAGCCTGTCGCCTCTGAGTGTTGACTTCAATGTTCACTTTTATATTTATATTTACATATATATCAAGCCCGTTCGTAACCCGAAATGTTCGAAAACCGAAACAAATTTAAAAATAGAAATCAGTGTAATATGGATTAATCCGTTCCTGGTCCCAAGATGATTGCTTTAGTTAGTTACATGCCGTGGGTGATACACGCGACAGATTTTCTTCCCGCAATATGTTGCCATTTCTTTCTGCGGTAGACCAGTTGCCATCCAAGGCTATAGAACCTGGTCTGTCCTGCTATCTTCCCATAGCTTGGGGAGAAGAAGAGAATTCATACCTTTCTCAAGGTTATTAGCACGTAAGTGAATGTAACGGATTAGACTGGAATTCGAACTCGGATCTTCGATTTCTCAATCAGAGCCGCTATGATTGCTTATTTAACAACAGTACTTTGTGCATAAGTTTATACCAAAACTAAAGAAAATCATTAAATTTAACAAAAAAAAAAAAACTAAACAGATAAAATATAGACGAACACTTCAATTTTACCGTACCTGCATGGATGAGAATTGATGGCGTAAGTGGAAGGGGAAGGAAAGTGATGTTATTCTTTGGAAAGGGGAAAGAAAGACATGGTCGTCTCTTTATGAGAATCGTTGATTTTGCCATATGAAACTGAGTAGGAAGAGACAATATCATCTACAATTGTTTTTCTCTTAACTTTTCTTCCTTTTTTTTTGACTAGTATCACTGCTAACTTTCTTTGAAGCCATGACTGGGGACCAATGAAGAGAAACAAAAGGGTCAGTACAATAAAATTGGAAAAGAAAAGCACAGCCCAACACACGAATGTATACAACACGGCGGTCGACTAAGAAATGATTCCGTTCGGGTTATCTCGGTTCGGCTCGGTTCGGCTCGGTTCGGCTCGGTTCGGCTCGGTTCGGAACGGCTCGGTTCGGCAATGTTGTTCGAGAACTGAAATTTTGTTCGATAACCGAGGCATTTTCATCTTGAATCTTCTGTTCGAAAACCGATTTGTTCGACATGTGAGACGTTCGAGAACCGAGGTTTTACTTCATATCTTAAATCTATATTTTGTCATATATATATATATATATATATATATATATATATATATATATATATATATATATATATATATATATATATATATATATGTATCGGAGAGCCGAGTTCGAATTCCAGTCGGATCCATTACATTCACTTACGTGCTAATACCATTGGGAAAGGTGTGAATCCTCTTCTTCTCCCTCCAACTATGGGTAAATAGCAGGACAGACTGGGTTCTATAGCCTTGGACGGCAACTGGTCTAGGAGAAGGACAACTCTGAATTCAAAACCTGCGGAGGGTCGTTTGGGGATCTTGTGGCATTCGTTGCACCAGGTCCCTGTATTCGCCCCTCCAAAAAGTGTGGATGGCCCTGCACAAAGCCTTCACCACTATAATCAAATCATGTGTGAGTGTTCGGCTTTCAGTTTCTGGGAACTGATCTGTCTGACCCTCATACGTCGAGTTCAACGGGAGAGTCCATCATATATATATATATATATATATATTTATATGTATATATATGCGTGTGTGTGTGTGTGTAAAATGTCTGAGACACTAACCTTTCTGCACTCACAACTTCTAGCAAGATGGTTTCGTCAGTCAGTTAAACGCTAATTTACACCTTGATGAGAGCAAAGTTTAGATAGGATTAAAAAACATGTATCAATATGTTGATTTTCTTTCGTCTTTCAGTGATAATGTTATTAAGCTTATCAGACGATATGAAAGGAATATGCTTAAAATAAATAGACAAAACTTGTCTATGTTATCTAATGAAACATGCATGAAAAAATGCTGCCTAAATACACACACACACACACACAAACACACACACACACACACACACACACACACACACACACACACACAACACAACACACATATATATATAAGCAGTAATAAGAAATAGATGAAGAGAAGGCCTATGAAACCTGCCAAGAAATAAAAATGAAAGCAGGAGACTCCTACCCAAAGAAAAATCTACAATGGTCAATATTTATAGAATCAAGAATCCCGAAATGGGAAACCGAAACAAATGGATTCTTAACGATAACATTGAATCAAGAATGCCTTTAGGAACACAATCTTAAAAGCGTGTATCCGAGTTTTACGCTAATCACGATCTTCACAAGATTAAGTATAGATCGATATTCATAGACAAATTCCTGGTTTATATCATCTATAAATATAAATGCGAATGTCGATGTGTCAGTGTGTCACACCTTTTCATCTTTACGCCTAGAGGCCGTAGCCCAACATAGCATACCATTCTAGAAACATGCCGACTCCGTGAGCAAATTCTAAAACATCCCGGACCGGATCCGGACCAGCAATCCTGAAATTTTGGATTCCAAATTTTTCGTTACTGCCATTACGTGATTTTTTTGTGGCGATTTTTTTTTGTACGTTAACAATTTTTATAAGTTTGAAATAAATTTGGGAATAATCGAAATTAATTGCGAAATCCAGCGAAAGTCACCCATGAAATGAAAATAATTGTTTGTACAAAAGAAAAGACCCATGTACATCAAATTGTCTTTAAATTAAGAGGCGGCAAAAGCAAATAGATAAACATTTTGAAAAACAACACACACACACACACACACACACACACACACACACACATATATATATAAGCGTTTCTATAGTAGAAGATAACGCCATTAATGCAGCCATTTTTTAAAAAATTATGTGCTTATTATGAATAGTTAGTTCATTAAGGACAATAAATAAATTTAAATGTTCAATTTATTTAACCTGTTCTGGGTTTCTAAAAGAGGGAGTCTGATATTAGAATTTCATCAAAATTTAAAATCTTACAATACTATGTAATTTTGCTATTAAGTCTCCTGACGAGTGGATTCTATCCCAACGAAACATGTAGGGGCAGATAAGCTGAATATTTAATTTTATTCGTTGCTCAATTGATAGATCGACAGAAAGAAAGAAAGAAAGAACGAAAGAAAGAAAGAAAGAAAGAAAGAGTAGTTATACTACTTTTCGCACCACTGCAATTATGTGTCCAGTGGGCCAAACGTTAAAAGTAAGTAGTTTTTTTTAACGTCGACTACAATAAACGAACTGGACAAACAGGAAAATAGTCGAAGATACTGTTAAATTCTATTCAAATAAAATAATTCGCCATTTGCTTGTCTGTTGCACTGCAATTTCAATCCTTCTTTTCGCCTATTTGATCGCGTTTACTTTTAATAGCCATTGACTGGTTTTTCATAAAGTGTTCAACAGAAATACGTGCAATTCAACTCACAATAAAGTAATTGTACGATGATATATTATATTCAATAAAAATGTCCTCACGGCTGAATCATAACTTATTTCGGAGAATTTCTTTTCAAATAATAATTCTTAGTATGGTTCTTTTCCTGATTTCTTTCGGTAAATGTGCGCAATTTTTACAAAGGGCAACCATTCATCAAATGGAACTCGTACACTATTTTGGGTCCTATTTCAGATGGATTTTTGGTGCATAGGCGTCCTCAGCTGAATAAGATATAACTACATTTTTTTGAGCATAAGTTATCAGCAAAAATGGGATCATGTCTCAACTGAATTTGAATAATTTCAGTAAACCTATTTTAAGAATTCAGGAAGGGAAAATAATCCTGCCAAATTATTTCTTCCACCTCTCTTTCTCCCCCCCCCTCTCTCTCTCTCTCTCTATATATATATATGACATTTTTTTTTATATATATATGTATACAACATTAAAACAGTAAACTTGCATATTCGGATTTTGTTTTGTCTTTTCCATATTTTTCATCAAATTATGTATATGTTTAATGGATA
Organism: Acanthosepion esculentum; assembly: GCA_964036315.1. Lineage (NCBI taxonomy): Eukaryota > Metazoa > Mollusca > Cephalopoda > Sepiida > Sepiidae > Acanthosepion > Acanthosepion esculentum. The sequence continues at coordinate 74,840,276 of OZ038488.1, forward strand.
ATATATAGTTTTAAGGTGTGCTATATTTATGGGATAAAGTGCTCAGTATCAGAGACAGAGCGTATGTAAATATAAAAGTGACCATTGAAGTCAAAACTCAGAGGCGACAGGCTGTTTCATGCTACAGGCAATCATCAGGCCACATATATTGTTTTTTTCTCCACTATGTATGCATACGTGTCAGGACTACCCACAATGCGCCACTGACACGTATATATAAATAGTCGAGAATAAACCAACACATGTGGCCTGATGATTGCGTCTACCATGAAACAGTCTGTCGCCGCTAAGTTTTGACTTCAATCGTCACTTTTATATTTACATACGCTCTGTCTCTGAGCACTTTATCCCATAAATATAGCACACCTTATATATATATATATATATATATATATATATATATATATATATCCACGGGAATTGGAACTCGCCACTCCGATTAATAATTTTATCCATTAAACCATGGGCACATCAAAACATGCAGAAACTGGGATTCACATGCGGTCACCCAGGTACTGACCAGATGCGACGTTGCTTAAATTCGGTGGTCATACAGAAACCGCTGTTTCAACATTTTAATTTTGATAACTGTATCTTTAGTAGCTTCTGTGAATATAAATGGGTGCATTCGGATGATGACTGCTGCAGCAATTAAACCTCTGTTGTCACATCTCTTTATTTATTAATTGTTCTCATATGTACGAGGGTCATTCAATAAATCAGGTGAATTTTTCGGTATAAGGACTTCTAATACAGATAGAAGCTTACTCTTTTTTATTTTTTTTATTTTACTTCTTTTTCACATGGATTTAATTTCTTTTGAAGATTAAAAAATACTTTGAGAGTTTTGGCGATTAACTAAGATAGCCGACCAAGAAGCATGCTCCAGGATTGAACAGCGGTCAGTTATCAAGTTTTTGGTTGCTGAAGGGTGCAAACCAGTTGAAATTCATAGGAGAATGTCAACTGTGTACGGTGCCTCATGTTTCAGCCAAAAAATGTCTACAAGTGGGCTAAATTGTTTAAAGAAAGACGGAGCAGTGTTGAGGATGAAGACAGGCCTGGGAGGCCTACAGAAGTGAGGTCTCCTGAGGTGATCGAATCAGTCAAAGACCTCTTTCAGTCTGACAGAAGGGTGACAGTGGATGACATTGCAAGGACTTTGAAAGACATAAAGAACAAACGCAGGGGTCATCAGTCAGAAGGAGTCATCTTGCATCATGACAACGCAAGGCCTCACACAGCAGCCCAAACAGTGCAGACCATCAACGAGCTGGGCTGGGAACTGCTCCCTCATCCCCCTTAAAGCCCAGACCTTACCCCTTCAGACTTTCACCTGTTTGGTCCCTTGAAAGCGTTCACGAGAGGCACGAAGTTTAAAAGTGACGATGAATTCAAAAGTGTTGTGAGCGACTGGCTGAGACATCAGTCCAAAGATTTTTACGGTAAGGAAATACGGAGGCTTGTGCACAGATGGGAAAAGTGTGTGACAGTGCTGGGAGACTACGTCGAAAAATTAAAAAAAGTAAGCTTCTATCTGTATTAGAAGTCCTTATACCTAAAAATTCACCTTATTTATTGAATCGTATATAGTAGGTCTACTCAGGAAGTCCTTATAGCCTAACCTATTTGATGATTCTTTGAGATGTCTTTCAGTATTTTTACTTCATTCGACAGGATTTGTTGAGAATGATTTTCCCTCCATACATGATCAGACATTTCTGATTTCATTGTCTCCCCCAACCTAATCATGGCTTTCCCGTGTTCCTCCAGCCTTACTTGTAGGTAGCAGCTACTTTCACCTTCTTTATTCTTTGTTACAACTGCAAAACATGGAGTGCACACACATGCAAAAAGTATCGTTGACAGAAAATAAAGTTATAAGTTCAGCGTTGAATTCGAAAACATTGTAAAATATTCGAAAATCTCTCAACACTATGGGAAGCAAATGAAAATGATAGAGAACGCTAAGCAAAGTAAGTGGTACCTTTTGGTACGTTAAAACAAATGGGAAATAATGCTGTGGCTATTATTATTGTTGTTTAATTGATTTTTTAACTAAAACCATGAATTAAAACTTTTCTTCTAGCTTTTAAAATGTTTGTGATGGTACGAAAATATTTTAGCTTGAGAAGGGAGTATTTCTTTTAAGAAAGGACATATTTAAAAAGAATTCAAGGTGCATATTTATGTTTGGGGTAGTACTATAAATTCACTTTCGAAAACTTTTCATCTCAGTAAGTTATCTTTTTTCTATTCGCATATCTTTTTATTGATATATACATATGTGTGTATGTTAAAAGTTCAACATTAGTTTATTTTTCCTTGAGAAAGGACAGTCATGTCTCATATTTCCCATTTCCTTTAGGACTTCCGTGTTGACGTTGTTTTGACTACACATGCGCCTGAACGAGAGATGCTGGTAGTTTCAATATATTTTTGAAATAATTTTTTTTTTTGTAATCTAGCCAAATTCATCTATATTCTTTTTACTTTCCGCTCGTCTCTGACTTTAAATATCCCATATTTTGATAACTGAAAAACCTGCCAAATTTACTTCCCGGTTATTACAATGTGTGAAACATTGCAATAACCGGGAAGTAAATTTACTGTGGCTGAACACAGCGATTAAAGCACTTTTAAAACATTTTCGCCCCAGAGAGTCATTTACTCTACTCTAATTAAAAGAAAAAAACGGGAAATGTTAGATTTACTATATGATGGAAAAAATTCACTGACATATAAAAAAAATATTACTATATAATTTACTAGATGAATAAACTAAAACATGTTAACATATAAGTGTTTTTAAAAATATTTGTTTTTCCAGGATGACGCAGTTTTCAAATTTTTAACGTGAGTTGATTGTTCTCTTTAAGAAAGAACCTCCAACTTTGGGACTGAAAAATACCAAAAGATTTTGCCAGAGTTCTTTAGTTTGAAATTTCCTTGTTTTTGTGGGGCATCCTGTAGATTAAATTTGTTATTTCAAATAAGCAAAATATGTTTTCTGTATTTCAAAAATAATTTAAATTGTGAGGAAGGAGAATTCGTTTTGAAATTACTCATATAGCTAATTTTAGTTTCATATTTTTAGCCATCTCTTATCGCAATATAATTCTTTTTATTAAAAATATTTCAAAATAAAATATACTTTTCTGAAACTATATTTGCAGAATTTTATCTGTTCTACAATTTAATTAATCTGATTTGAAACAAATACTTTAAGTTTGAAATATTACAGAAATGCATTTTTGACACGGCTGTTGGTGTTCATTTAAGATGTTGATACGGTTCCAACTTCACTAACGTTTATCTAATTTTATTCTACGCTGGATATACCTGTAAGAATTACTTGCGGAATATAACATGAGCGCCCTTTTAATAAAATTACGAAAATATTCTCCGTAATTTAATGTTTTATTGAATTTTAGGTACTTTGTCTTTAAATTTTCATTTCTTAGTTTACAAAAATCGGCATGTTCATAGTTATGGTCCAGGTTAGGACCAAGGAAGAACAACACGAAGACAAGAGTAGAAATAACGAAGATATATTACACGGAATAATAATACAAGATGTGGAAGTTGTTAGTATGACTGTCTGTCTGGTTTGGAGTGAACTACTATCGGCTCGACTCGATTCGTCTCTCTCTCTTGAGAGGCGTAGTATACATAGTGTTATGAAGAGTTCATTCTGTAATTATAGGTAAGGACCCATAACATTTATACACACAAAAAAATTCAAAATTCTTTTTAAAATAATGGTGATCGCTAAATTGTAATAAACGTTTCCATTTATGATTAGTGAATATAGTGTTTACTTAATAACAATATCATCTAACCTGAACAAATTAAAACATAATTTTAAAATATTTAAAATTTTATAAATTATTATAATTAAAATTTAAAAAATGAAAACATTTTTTGTAAAAATTCATTATTCATCGAGAAACTGATTTTCTTAAAAGTTTTAATCATTCATAAATGCAATTAAAAGCTTTTCTAATTAAATAATATCTTAGTTTTATTGCATATTTTATTTTACGATTCAGTGAAGATTTTCCGTAACTTGGATTCCTGTTTGACAAAAGAAAAATGGTTTAAATCCTCCAAGGAGTTCTGATTTTAATTATTATAAACATTAAAGGGGTCAAAAGTTAATTTCTCGAAATTTCATAAAATTAAATAAGTGAAGCAAAAATATTTTTACCAATATTTTCTAAAAAAAAAAAAAAAAATTTCTAACATAATTGCATTCATTTGCGAATAAGTCCTGAAATTTTCATTAAAATCTCAAATTTTTGATTTTAGCAAGAATTTCCTAATCAACGCGTTTGTCACAGCAAAGAAATCTAATACTTGACTCCCTGGCTGACGCAAGAGATTTTTAACCAAAATTTCGAACGTTCTAGAAAGGAATATAAAATATAATTTAATAATAAAAAAGTCCTTTAGTCTTTCCTTTTAGTAATAACATAAGGAGTTTGGCGATAGATTTTTTTCATTGTTCGGACTATTGTCATCATTATTGTCATATTCACGACATTTCGGCCGTTGTACGCTCCGGCCTTCTTCAGGTGATATACGTTGGTTTTTCAAACCGAACTCCGAATCTATCCCGGTGGACGAAACAAAGGTTTGGTTCGAAATTCCGACGTATATCACCTGAAGAAGGATGGAGAGTGCAACGGCTGAATCGTCGTGAATATGACTATAAAGATGAGGACAATAGTCCGAACAATGTAAATAGTGTAAATAGTTGCAATACTCGTCTCAGAAATATAGACAGATATAAACGCGCATATATGGGCATCTCGAGGCGGTGTAACGGTTAGCAAGATTGTCTCGCTAGAACAATTACGACTCGATACAAATTATGGGGCACCCAGTGAGTTCGATCCTCACTGGGTGCCCAATACTTTCGGCCTTGTGCCACATCTAAGCTGTGCTTAGAAAATCACTATAAATGCGCATATATGTGTATACTTGTCTGCGTGTGTGTGCTTCTTCTTTTTCCTGTGTGTGTGTTGCTACGTGCGTATGCGCGTTTGTAGATGCGTGCAGTTGTGGCTGGCCGCTTTGTGTGAATTTGTGTTTATGTATTTTGTGTGTGCGCTGGGGTGTGTGCGTCTGCGGTGAGAGTTAATATGTGAGTACGTGTGTACATCTGTGTGCTTACCTCTCCTTTTTCATTTGTGTTTGGCTAGCCATGAGTAAGAATGTCTTATGCATGTATTTATGTAAGAGATTTAAGTGCGAATTTGTCTAGTACTATGACAAATTTCTTTTAGATTCACACTGCTTTCAACGTCAAACACTGCACAATGTTGTTTATAGATTTTTACTTTTAATTACGGTCGCGGATGTATGCATGTGTACTGGATTTAGATGTCAGTTTGTATGTTTGTTAACTGTTACGTGTGTATGGCGTTTATGCGCCGGAAGTTAATGTTTGTTCATTCTGCAACGCCTGCGAAATAACATTAAAAAATGTATCCATTATTCAGGAGAGACATCTTCAAACACGATGGTGTACTGAAAAGATTTCAACCGACTCACTTCCAAAATTTTAACTAAATGATACAATATCACATTGTTAAGGGTTTCATGGGCGTGCCAAGAACATTGTAATTTCGTAATTAATGGCAGCTAATTGAACAAAAGTGATACACTTTTGGTCGGGGGGGAGTATAGTCTTCAATGACGCACAGCAAAAATGTCTATCGTAGTCGAACTGATTTGCAGTTTTAAAAGTATAACATTGCAACAAAATATGCAATCTTCACAATCAGAATACTACCAGAGCGAGCAATATAAATGTAAAAATCCTGATACCCGTGTTTCATATAATAGGCAGAATCATTTAATAAGTTGAGACGCAAGATCTATTTGAACTGCTAGGAAAACTTTATTTTGGTAAGAGAGTAGAATAATTTGGAACATTTACTGAGAACTAATTGCCAAATCTGTTTTGAATTCGTAGTTGTCATTTTTCTCGACTTAGAAACCAATCTAGTCTGTCGGGTTTTGGTGTAACGTTTTACATCGTCTGTTAAAGAAATTGTCAGATATGTATATATCTGTACTTGTTTAGTATTGAAATCTAACAGTCTAATAATAAGAAAATATGTTTTGTTGTATATCGCAAGTGGCCTTAAGCGCAAAATAAGGAAGCAATGTTCATAAAAAGTTATTTATATAACTAACTACTACTTGGTGAATTTTTAGGGAAATTATTTATTTATTGTGGTTTGCGACCATAGTCTTTAATGAATAATGAATCAATCGTCAAGAAATCTTCAGCTTAAAACAAAAGGAAGGATCTATTAAAAAAATATGTACATTTAATAATATAAAACTACATTTCAACGCATATTAAATGTATGTCAACACTGTGCAAGAGATAATTACAAACTTAATTTTAAAGGCCACTTGGGTGTGAAAACAGAGTTGTTTTCTTGAAGTTCAATGTGAATAAAATCTGAAAAAGAATTAGAAATTTACGATAGAAAAAAATCACAAACGGATAAAAAACGGGAATTTTGAAGTGCCTATTGCCAGACATGAGCAAGTGGCAAAACTGCGAACCAGTGACCTTGAGCAAGTAAACATTTCGCCACTTTAGTAACGAGAATGAAAATTCACAGTATCCCAGCTGAGATGTTGCAGCAGTCAATGAGGAATCTCAACAGCAGATTTCAAGAATGCATTCGTACAGGAGGACGCCATCTACAGGACGTAATTTAAAAAAAATGAAAATTCCATCATTGTTTCTTAAATGGCATGTTTTAAGGTTTCAATTACTTTGAATTAAATATTTTTCTTCCATCACTCTTGGTTTTATTGGATTGTTAAAAAGTTCCCGTTTTTTTTGGGTCACCCTGTATATATATATATATATATATATATATATATATATATATATATATATATATATATATATATATATATCAATGCTATCTCAATACAATGTTCATACACAGTGATAGGCACTCATATATAACGTCTATAATGAAACGACACATTTTAAATGCAAATAGCTTGAATTATGAAAATGACATAGAGTGCCAAATATATTTATTACATAACTGATATATAAGAGTTCAACATATAAATCTTAGATTTGAATATTACATCTCTGCGATGGTTTCCCAAACGAACGGAACATGTACGAGCTCGCTCTCTTTCATTTCAAATACAGTGCGGCTTAGCATATCAACTGGAATAGCTTCGATCTCTCTATAGATGCTTTGTTTTTTAGTTCCACAGCTGTGGAATATATATGGTATTTAGACTGAATGTTTACATTTCACTGAGTTTCAGTTTGAGCCAGTTTCTTTTAATTATAGATGAAAAGAAAATTTAAGCACTTGTCTTGAGTGCAGTAAATCATCGGGAATTCACGGTTAATTTTCAATGTCCGTCACTGTCACTTTAGGGGGCACATATTTTTCCTCTTAGATGGATCTCCTTCATTTGCAATGATTTCACTTTTAATGGCGATTTAGCCATCATTTCTCACAATAGAGAATGTTTGCCATTGCAGCTGCTTTGCAAAATATATCCGCTTCTCTGAATGTTCTTTAAAAAATCCTTTGCGAAAATGAATTTTATGCATTTCCTTTGCGCTGTACTCATTTTTTCTTCAATTAATTATGAGGTTTCCCATTTCTCCTCCTTCTTCTTCTTCTTCTTCTTCTTCTTCTTCTTCTTCTTCTTCTTCTTCTTCTTCTTCTTCTTCTTCTTCTTCTTCTTCTTCTTCTTCTTCTTCTTCTTCTTCTTCTTCTTTTCTTTCTTCTTCTTCTTCTTCTTCTTCTTCTTCTTCTTCTTCTTCTTCTTCTTCTTCTTCTTCTTCTTCTTCTTCTTCTTCTTCTTCTTCTTCTTCTTCTTCTTCTTCTTCTTCTTCTTCTTCTTCTTCTTCTTCTTCTTCTTCTTCTTCTTCTTCTTTCTTCTTCTTCTTCTTCTTCTTCTTCTTCTTCTCTTCTTCTTCTTCTTCTTCTTCTTCTTCTTCTTCTTCTTCTTCTTCTTCTTCTTCTTCTTCTTCTTCTTCTTCTCTTCTTCTTCTTCTTCTTCTTCTTCTTCTTCTTCTTCTTCTCTTCTTCTTCTTCTTCTTCTTCTTCTTC
>OZ038488.1:74848598-74851098 GCA_964036315.1 Acanthosepion esculentum
TTCCATTTCTCCTCCTTCTTCTTCTTCTTCTTCTTCTTCTTCTTCCTCTTCTTCTTCTTCTTCTTCTTCTTCTTCTTCTTCTTTCTATTTTTAACTTTCTTTACTGCCTTCCTTTTCTCCTGCTTCTTTTTTTTCTACTTCTTCCCCTTCTTTTCCTTATTCTATTCCCTTTCCACCTGACCTGAGGCGACATATGATCACCGAAGTTAAGCAACATCGAACCTGGTCAGTACTTTGATGGGTGACTGCATGAGATTACCAGATGCCGTAAACTTGGATGTGCGGATCGTAAAATAGACAAACCACTCGGAATTGGAAATCGTAGAGTCGAGTTCCAGTCTCAGTTGGGTCCGTTATATTAACCTACGCGCAATTACGCTTAAAAAAGGTATGAATGCACCACTTTCGACTCAGATATTTGTTAATTAGTAGGACTTTGCATCAATAAATAATAATTATGTCCACAAAAGTTATTACAATCTAAAAATATTTATTGTCTTTAAATGACGTGGTAAGTGTTGATAAGTAGTAAAAAATACAAATCAATCAACTCTATTTCCTTCTCTTTATTTTTATCTTTCTCGTTTCTTTTTTTTCCTCCGTTCTCTGTTTCCTCTTTTTCTTTTTGTCTTTTTCTTTTCTCTCTTTTTTTTTTCTTCTTCCTTTTGTCCTCCTGATTTATTTTTTTCTCGTTTTTCTTCACTTCTTACTAATTTTTTGTTTTCCTCTTTTCCTTATTTTCATTTGTTCTTTTGTTTTTGTATTTCTTCTTAAAATACTTTTTGTTTATTTCAAATGTATTAGCATTTCATTTTTTGATAGATGTTCTCACTGATTTCTCGCTCAGATTTTCATGTTTCATTCTTTAGTTAGTGCATTAGACATTTTTTTTTCTTTCTTTTTGGATTTCTTTCTGTTATAGTTTTTCTAAAGCTGGAGTTTTCATTCACAACACATTAACTCCGACTTGCAAACTGTCCGTATCACTAAGTTCATTTTAGCCCTGTTTTGTTCACGCATCCTAGCCGACGCCCTTCGATGTTCTTCCTACTCCAGACCCCAGAAGAAGAAAGCTAAATGAAACGGAAGAATAGACTATGGAAACTGATGGAGGTTATCCATTTCCTTTGCCTGTACCATCCGCAGCTTCGCGCCTTTTCTTGTTGTTTCCATTGTTTATTGCTTATCGCTAGAACGCGTTTGCGTGCTCAAGGAGCAAATGTCATCCGCTGTTTTTCCCGATTTTAGGGTGGGGTTTAGGGATAGTTTGAGATTATTTTAAAGGTGGGGGTGACAAGCCTGGAAAAATGATGGAAACTTGAAAGGAATGAAAAGGGAATAAGAAAAAAATTGCGAAGAGAAAAATACATAGACAAACACTTATATATATATATATATATATATATATATATATATATATATATATATATATATATATAGATAGATAGATATGAAGGAACTGAGACAGATATGAAGCCTGGAATTTGGTTAAATAAATCTTGCTTAAAATACTGATAGCTCCACTTTGTTGACAATGACTTTGACAGTCGAAAGTACTTCAATAGAACAATAGAACAATCAAAAAACAAAATTTGGTTAATTTATTCAAAACTTCAATCCCGATGTATACCTCATTCGGAAATTGGGAAGTTTTATAAAGATTTGAATAGACAGTACATATATTACTTTTATTAATGCTTGGTTGTTTTTTGTCTGACGTCGATGGCTTCTATAAATTTTAGTGTCTAGTTCTTTGCTATTGGATCTATGGTATATATATATATATATATATATATATATATATATATATATATATATATATATATATATATATATATATATATAGGGTGACCCCAAAAAACGGGAACTTTTTAATAATCCAATAAAACCAAGAGTGATGGAAGAAAAATATTTAATTCATAGTAATTGAAACCTTACAACATGCCATTTAAGAAACAATGATGGAATTTTCATTTTTTTAAAATTACGTCCTGTAGATGGCGTCCTCCTGTACGAATGCATTCTTGAAATCTGCTGTTGAGATTCCTCGTTGACTGCTGCAACATCTCAGCTGGGATACTGTGAATTTCATTCTCGTTACTAAAGTGGCGAAATGTTTACTTGCTCAAGGTCACTGTCTCGCAGTGTTGCCACTTGCTCATGTCTGGCAATAGGCACTTCAAAATTCCCGTTTTTTTGGGGGTCACCCTTTATATATACATATATATATATATATATATATATATATATCGAAGGTGTACGAGAAGGTTTGGTATGCCTGCTTTTTACGCAAGCTCATGGGTTACAGTGTTACAGGACGAATATTTGGTTTAATTCAACGTTCCTAACAAGTCATGAAATGAAAGTCATGCTGTCCGGGTCGCTTGCAGATACTTTCATATGAACTCGGGGGTCACCCAAGGCTCTAACCTGGATCCTACGCTGTTTCTGATCTTCATCAATGACCTCCCTGATATCATCAGTTCTCATGTAGGTATTT
>OZ038488.1:74856098-74906098 GCA_964036315.1 Acanthosepion esculentum
ACTATCACTTCCTTTTAATCTCGTCCTGGGCATGATGATAAACTACATCCGGCAGCAAGGCCTCTGATCGGTACATTGGCGACATTGAGGAGCGTAGAACCACTTCCTAATTGCAGTTGTTCCCACTTCCACCCTCACTCAGGGTGGTAACATCTGTTACGGCCTTAGCTATGGGTAAATAGTGAACTCCCAAACAAATAAAAAGCACATTTTTTATAATAAAATGACCAACAATTCATTTTAATAAGAAAATGACGAACAATACATTTTTATAGGAAAATTGACAATCAATGCAAAACTAAAAAAAAGGAAAAATAGAAAAATACATTTTTATAATTAAATTTACCAACAATACATTTTATGACCTACAAAATATATATATATATCTAAAAAAAACATACCTTTGCTCTCTATAAAATGATGTAGAAAATATCTGTAGTAGAAAGTATAAATTTACGTATAAAATATTTAGATTTCGGCATTAAAAATCCATAGAGGTTGATATGCCGCCAAACAAAATCAACCAATCCTTTTAATTTGTTCATAATTATTATTTCAGTCAGCTTTTAACGCAGCTTCTGTCAGTTTATGATTGGTTCTTTCGTCCGGCTCGTGTCATATCTCTTTTTGAGGGTTCAACCTCAGTCGGTATCTCTCATACTGATAATTGACATCCATTAAACATGGCACGTGGAACTAGAACAGTCTACCCCAGTGAGCGAAAAAAAGGGTTCAGTTCGACTTTCCAACCACCTGAAGAAGGCCGGGGCGTACAACGGCCGAAACGTTGTAATAAATATAACGACAAAGATGAGGACAATAGTTGGAATAATGTAAATAGTGTAATATACTGAGTTGAAATAATCTGTAATTTTTCAATCCGATTCAGCCAACCTCTCCATGTGCATCTGTTGCATGCAGCCGGACGCCCGAAGACAGTTAAGGTTCAGTCGGGGTAGTATAAATAAGATTGCAGTGTTGTAAATCTAGCTACCCAATCCATAGTGTACCGTATGTACTCGTGTATAAACCTACTTCATGTATATTGCGTTCCTTAAATTTGTGTACTTGTTGTGCGAAAGACTTGATTTTTTTTCGTATAACTTGTGTGTAATGCGACCCCAACTTCGGGGCAATACCAGTAGGCTTTACTGTAGTCAAATATTGCAGTCCTGGGTGTCATCCTGAGCATAATTTATAGTAAATAAATGGTTTTTATTCTTCATTTGTATATTGCGTTCAAGATGACGATCTCTAGTCCCGTGAGTCAAGGTTCGAAGGGGCAACGCGTGTACTACAGTCGCAGTAGCAGTGGTGTTTCCTGAGCAAGAATCCTTTGAATTCAAAGTTTTCTTTCTCCTAGACGAGTCGCAAACCAAGGCTATAGAAACCAGTCTCTTTATCCTGCTATTTGCCTTAGCTTGGAGGAGAAGATATTCTTACCTTTCTCATGAATATTAATCTATAAGTGAATGTAATGAACTCAACTGGAATTCGAACTCAGCTCACCGATTTCGTAATTAGCACTAGACACTAGCACATTGATAAAGCTACTAAAGTCATGGATTTGGCACCATGCTATCCTCGCCCTGATGACCCAAAAAAGTGACGGCTATTCATTACCAGACAGGAAGTTGTGTCCGTTTGACATCTATAGCTAGAAAATTACAGATTATTTCAACTCAGTATATTACACTATTTACATTATTCCAACTATTGTCCTCATCTTTGTCGTTATATTTATTACAACGTTTCGGCCGTTGTACGCCCCGGCCTTCTTCAGGTGGTTGGAATGTCGAACTGAACCCTTTTTTTCGCTCACTGGGGTAGACTGTTCTAGTTCCACATGCCATGTTTAATGGATGTCAATTATCAGTTATCTCCTGTTAATTCCCCTCTCCAAGTTGCCCACTACCTCAAAGACACATGGCATAGTTGATAAAGGCGTTAGTTAGATCTAGTGACAGGAGCCAAAGAGTGTGAGTTCAATACCTGGTTAAGATAGTGGAGAACTATGGCCAAATAATTAACCCCTAAACTGGGGCAAAAACGCCATGAAATTTTAAAAATAGTTTTTAATACCAGCAATAAATCTTTTGAGGAAAAATTATTATCAGCAATACAATTATTGCCAGTAATACATTTTTGAACAAATATTTATTGTCGGCATTAAATAGCCAATTGAGGTTGATATGCCGTAAACCAAACCAAACCATACAGCAGGGACCAACAGGAACACTTCTTTCGGAAATCCATACAATAATGAAGTCACCATGCGTTAATATGGATAGCATCTAGGCATTTTGAATATCTCAGCTTTTTGGATATCTTCAGAACTCGTTGCGAGGTGTTGATTTAATTCGATAGCCAATCCAAAGAGAGTTCACTGCGCATGTGCATACAGATGTAATCCCTTATTGTCACTCGGCGATCATTGACTGAGTTTCGGTATTCATAGATTTGAAGTTTTGCATGAAATTTAGACGTTTATCTGTAGAAATTATTCGAATGATTATTAATAGATTTTCGAGGATGATACAACATTCATATAAACAAATTACACTTGAACATGATTTCATTAGAGGCAAATCACGTTCCGAAAGGCCTTCAACAAGCAGAACGCTCGAGAAATTTGAATACGTGCGGCATGTAGTCAGAGTGAATTGGTGATTGTCAGATCAAGAATTATAAGATAATTTTCTCAGACATTCCATAAATTATCAAACTACTGGTTTAGCAATTAAGTTCCCGCTGTTTTTTTTTTTTTAATTTTTGGCATCTACAGTGTTTTTAAATTTTGGAATCTATTTTTTTTTCGAATTAATATAAGTTAATTTCTGTTTATTTTCAGATCATTAAAATGGAATGTCAAGTTAAGAAAAATGAACACGATATTTGAGCTGTGTATGAAGAGGATGCCATATCTGAAAGAACTGCCCGTGATTGGTATGCCAAGTTCAAAAATGGAAATTTTGACCTCAAAAGACGCACCTCGTTCTGGCCATCCAGTTGAGTCCCATGAAGAGCGATTAAACCAACTTTTGCACGAACATTCTCGTCAAACGGCAAGGGAACTGACAAAGAAAATGACTGGGAAGTGCTGCCACACCCGCCGTACTTTCCCGATTTGGCACCAACGGATTTCCACCTCTTTCGATCCCTTTCAAATGCTATGCGCGGAGTTTCGTTCAATACTGATGCCTAATTGAGAGCTTGGTTGTACGAATTTTTCGAGTTGAAACTTGATTCACTTGCCTCTCTATGGTAGCTGGATGTGACACAAAGTAATTTTTAATGTGGCGTGCCTATAAGCGAACATGTGGGACAAAAACAAAAAAAATACTCAGTCACCGGGACCTCTGCTACGCTAACGTCAGCATTCACCGACCCTCTCTTTTTAGAGCCATTAAAGAGGTACTGCTGCAAGGTTGGAATCACCAAGACCAAGCCAGAGGAAGGGAGGAAACTGATTCCTTCATAAAAAAAATAATTATGACTGGCGATATGAAATCGAACGTGCGTGAAGGTTGTAAGTTGCGTCCTTTAAAGGAATCTACAGGTTGGTGCGAGCGTCTTGTCACCCCTACGGGATATCATTTTTTATTTCAACGCTCTGTCGGGTATTCTCAAAGAGAGAGTTTCATATGAACGATACCAGAATACCCATCAGTTGAAGGACGGAATCGGATTGCAACAATGAACAAAGCACAGCTTCGTAAAATACCACACAGGACATGGCATCACAACATTTTGTGCCACAAAAATGATGGCGTTTATACAGACGTTCTCGATGTGTGACAGCGTCAATGAAAGTGAATAAACTGAATTCGGTACATGTCCTTTGTATTACTGTATTAATTGTTCTTCTGTTGTTCTCATTACTTTTTCGTCGGGGATGACAAGTCGTTCGGACAACCCTGTACATCACCATTTTAACCCAAGCAACATGATAATGTCACTAAGACACAAGGCGTTACTGGGAGGGAGAGAGAATTAGAAGATTTTAGAAGGAACTGGAAACTCAATCCTCAGAAGGAAACAAGGGATAAATCTCTACTCCCGTTAAAAAAAATATCATGGTAAAATATTTTCAAATTTGACTAATAATGAACATGATTAGGAACAGAAATATAATAATATATAAACAGTTCAGTTTATAGATTGAAAGACATATTTTGGTATTTGTCTGATGACTTAGAAGACAAGTCAAATCACTGCACCTTTAAGGAAGTACTTTTATCATGGAATGTTTGACAAGTAAATTAAAGTATTTGACGGCATATAAGACGCACAGATGTATAAGACTCACCCTAATTTCAACAGGTAAAATCAAGAAAAAATATAGCAATTAGTAAAATTAGTAAAATTATTAGTAAATGATACGGCCTAAGCAATATTTATGAGGTATTATTTTGGTTAAACAAGCCATGATTACAATTAAACAAAGAATAATAAGAAAAAAAGAACACGAGCCTATAAAAATGTTATTATATCCAAAGGTAAGTAAAATAAAAATCAAGCAATTATTACAATTGAGCAAAACAGTACAGTTACCATTAAAATTTTATTCATCTTCAAATCCATAAAATTCGTCATCTTCGTTATCAAAACACTGATAATCATTTTCTATCATCGTCGTTAAATAATGCGCCATCTTCCGTTCCATTGAGTGCATTCCTAATGCTACACTTTTCAAAAGATTTCACAAGAATTTCTGGTCTAATATTATCCCAAGCTTGCTTCAGCCATTCGCAGACTTGTACAATGCTGGGTCTTTTTATTCTTCCTGTAAGTGTAAGATCGTGATCAGGCATTGCCATCCACGTATTCCATTGCTCCTTCATGTTTAAGTCTAAGCTAATAGGAATTGCCAGGTAGCTAATTTCGGCGGACTATCAGGAATTTAAAATCTACATATGGCATATAAGACGCAGGGGAATTTTAAAAGATAAATTTATTTAAAAAAAATGCGCTTTACATGTCGTCAAATACGGTACTTAGAACTTGTTCGATGATGAAGTGACTGAGTTTTAGATGTACTAACAAGAAAAGAATGTGGGATTTTCAAATAACTTAAAGAAAGGCAGCAAAACAAGTAACATTTCTACCATTATTTTTTTTATATTATCATCATCAGGATATGCAGGTCACGTAATAGTTACTGGTGTGGAAAGCAGAATATGAAACAAGCGGGCGATAGGCGACCCTAAAAGGCTGGTTGATTTGCAAACCTCGTATTCAGCCGAACTTTGACGCAGAGATGATTAATCATTGTTGTTATGAGATAAATACATTAGGATTGTCATGTTGCTAGAAAAATACATTTCAAATTCTTTGATTTTCTCACTTAAATTCACTGAAATAATTCAATATCTTCAATATGCTTAGGATTTATTAAAATTCCAAAAAATAGCTTTTTAATGCAATAAAATTTCAACACCGCCAACTCAACACCTCCGACTCAACACCGCCGATGAGCGTCGGGACAACTCAGGACCGAGACAAGTCAGCACCATAAAAACTACTTTTTAAAAAATAACCGATTAGTTATTAGTGAAAACTTTTTACTTTATTAAAAAGTAAGTTTCTTTGACATTTACTTTTTTTTTTTTAAATACTACTCCCTCCGTTCCGAAATAGTTGTACCAAAAAGATTTTCATGTTGTTCCAAAATAATTGTTCCAGTAGATAAAAAAAAAACACCAAAAAGAACAAAAAAAAATTTATTCCCATACTCAACAGTAAATGAGTAATATTAGTGAATTGGTATATAAATAAGTGTGAAACATATCGAAATTGATATACATAAACAGTTAAATTAATAACAAAAATAACTGGGGAAGTTTTACTTTAACAAAAGCAGTTTTTGTTGCAACTCGTCAGAAATAGAAATGGATACTTCAAGTTTTCCTTCTCTTTCAAGCTTCTCTTTAGACATGTGCCGGAGTTTATAGTTGTTATCGCCGTCAACTAAAATAACTTGTTCCATTGCTAACTGCAAACATTGCAAAAATACAAAAGTATTGTTAAGCTTCGACTTCTGAAGTTTATTGAAGCTTTTTTCCACTGCTTCAATGAGTTGGTCAACATTATTTGAAGCTTGCTGGTGCTGAATTGATTGAATTGCATTAAAAGGTTTTAATCGTTAATAAATTAATTTTATTCGGTTATAAAAAAAGTTATGTTTTTCTGGTGCTGAGTTGTCTCGGTTCTGAGTTATTGATGTTCAATCGGCGGTTGTTGAATTGTCCCTTCCCGATAATAAAATTACCGAGTGGATACAGTAATAGAAGTGTCAAGAGAAAAAAGTATTTTTGATACATCGTGTGTTTTTTTCGAGTACATTTGTTAAACTTTGCCGAAATAGGTAGCTATGTTTTACACCTCAGCATTATTTTTTCTCATTGCTATCACTCTTATCGCGAGTGGAATTTGCAAGGAAAGTGAAAATATAAAGAACATTTATACTTAGAATCAGAAAGAGACAGTTGAAACTTTCGGATCACGTAAAAAAGGAAAAGACCTTTACGCTCACATAATAAATTTTGTAACGGAGAATGACAAAGAGAAACATGGAATAGCCTACCTTATGATTTTATGTAAATATTTGCCAGACCAGTAACTAGAAATGATGGTAAGGGTACAAATAATGCTTAGAGCTGCAACTGGCGAGAAGTTGTGGAGACCTATGATCACACACGTCCTGATTCCACTGCTAACTTGTTACTGTAGGTAAATTTATATATATATATATATATATATATATATATATATATATGAAATTTTATTAATTTAAAATATCTTGTGTTTTTTAAAATCCACCGTCCGCAAATAGGATTTTTCGGATTTGCGCGCGTTTAATATGTAAACGAAAATTTAATGTAGATACAAAAAATATAAATACATTTTGTGTGGAATAACGTCAAGAACCCAGATTGTGCACATTTAAGAGAGAGATTTGTGTATGTATATTTAGATATCGATTCTAAAATCTTAGTTAGTTTTCAAAATCGAATTTGCTTCAATTTTCTCTCTCTCTCTCTCTCTCTCTCTCTCTCTCTCTCCGCTTCTCTTTAGAATAAAAGATCGGGCGACACCAAGTAAGCCTACTAGTTGCCAACATCAATATCTCTGTCTGTATTTAGCATAATATAAACATAGGTTACTGTTTATATTAAAGATGTTTTTGTTTGCATAAATGTTTCCATTAAATATACATGTATGCATTAAATATTGCAGAAATGACGACGACGACGACGACGACGAAGAAGAAGAAGAAGAAGAAGAAGAAGAAGAAGAAGAAGAAGAAGAAGAAGAAGAAGAAGAAGAAGAAGAAAAGACTTGTTTAATATTTATGAAAATAAAGTTTAATACAAATCTAAATGGGATATCCGCTGAAGCAGCTTCAAAGTGTAAATAAAAAAATAAGTATTAAAATGGATTTTAATGCAACGAATCAAAAACATTATTAGATAATATAAAATTGCACATTTTGAATTATTTCTAATCCGGCATAAAATTTGAAACAACAAAGAAAAGTGCGACATGTTTAATAAATTCAAAAATATTTTATAAGCGTCAGATTATCTCAGAGTTTTATACATTTCGTGTTGTTCCCGCCTAAATTATAAATACAGAAGTGTAGCCATCTTACCATATTGCTTCGCTTATTTACAGATCCGTAGCTCTGTAGGTCTTTTTTTTCTTTTAATATTAATAACTTCGTGTACATTTTCATCTCTATTATACAACATAAATGTCTACATCTATTAGATTTATTTATGAGGCACGCTGATTTTTATTACATTTCATAAAGATGTGTGGGTATATTCACGTATGTGTGTGTGTGTGCATTGCACGGGAAACGGTGAGACAGAGAATTATATATAAATATATATATATACATATATATATATGTATATATATATATATATATATATATATATAAAGTTACTCTTATAAATATGTAATTATGAATATGTATGTATGCATGTTTGGTATAATGGATATCAAGGCATTGGTATAACTATCTAGCTAAAGATATATATTAGTTGGCATGTAAATAGAGATACATTACTATTATAGCTGTGTAAACGCATATAATCAGTATTGATAGATATATACATAATGTATAAGTTATACATATATATATATATATATATATATATATATATATATATATATATATATATATATATATATATATATATATATATATATGATGTCAGGCCGTTTCGACTAGACAACCGAATGCTTCAAGCCAGGATCGAAATCCGACCGATTTGGTATCAGTCGGAGTTTTTTACCCCTAAGCCATCGGCAGAGAGAAAGACGAATACGAGCGTATTGTTTTTACCAATATAAACAAACGCCGGACACCCAGAGTGCTTTATTCCTTAATGAATATATATATATATATATATATATATATATATATATATATATATATATATATATATATATATATATATATATATATATATATATATATATATATATATATATATATATATATATATATATATGAAGGGTTTCAATAAAATTCAAATATATATATACATACATATATATATTATAAGTTAATTGATTTAATTTACGGTTTTTTTCGCTACACTGTAATGGCCATGTTTCAAAAATGGAAGCTAAAAACTTCAAATTTAATTTTGTATATTACCAGCTCCAATAAAACACCTACAGTAAAATGGAAATTAATAAGAATAGCTAGAATATTTTGGTCATTAAATGACCCATGTCTTTTGTGCATACATGAGAAACTATATATTACTAAGTTTATAAAAATTTACTGAATCAGAGAAATGAAATAGCTATTTTTTGCCGTCATTGTCAAAAATTTTCCTTAAATAATATTTAAAAATAATTTGAAAAAAATGCAAGCTGGTAATATAGATACTTATATTTGATATGGAAAAATATTTTTATATAATGTAAGTAATTCTATTACATTTACTTGTTTTAAAAAGAAATATAGTCTATTAATAATTAAGAGTGAATATATTTTTAAATTGTAGTTAAATAAAATAAATAATCTAACCCAAACATTCTCCCAAAATATCTTTAATTATACAAGTAGGAAAAATGCTGAAAGGATTATTGCCGTTAAAAATAAAATAAAAAAATAAAACCCAGACGACATGCATTTAACGGATGTCAGAATTCGTTAAAAAATACATCCCTACCCTCCCTAAATTTAACTTCTTTTTCGAACGTAACTAATAACTGATACAACAAAAGTTAATAAAAATGAACACGCTACTGAATGATAGGATTTCTCTATATCTTTGGAAACAGTGATTTATAATTTTTTTCTGTGCGTTTAAAACTCAGTAAATTTTTAAAAATAAGTTTACTCCAATATTCACTTGAAGATAAAATGGAACTAAGGTTTTTAATTTAATTACAAAATTAAATTTGAAGTTTTTAGCTTCCGTTTTTGATTGAAACATGGTCATTACTGTGTAGCGAAAAAAAACATATTTTAAATCAGTTAATTTATAATATTTATGCTCTGTAAGTTTACATTGAGCACTGTTTTGTAAAAATAAAAATAAAAATATCAATAAGAACACCGGATTATATATCTTACTGTTCTTTCTTTTATATATATATATATATATATATATATATATATATATATATATATATATATATATATATATATATATTATAATTTTTCATATAGATAAAAACAATTTACTAACTACAAAGATGCAACCTTGTTTTGGTGCATTCGTTCTCATTACATTCGGATATATATATATATATATATATATATATATAGAGAGAGAGAGAGAGAGAGAGAGAGAGTGAGAGAGAGAGAGAGAGAATAATGCAGTGTTTGAAACCTTGTCTAGGATTTTACAATTAAGCAAATGGCGGTCGGCTTCAATCAGCTCAGACACATTAAATACCTATTGACTGGCCTACATTCAGGTTGACAATGCTTATAAATAAATATTTCAACAATAGTCTCAAGAGTCACTCAAGGTAGAAATTTTCTAAATTAAGCTGTTTTAAGCGCTTACAAGTAGCAAACGTTGCATATTTTGAGGATATGTACGCTGGATGACGGTTGACCCGAGATGTGAAGAGCTTAAGTTTGTAATGCTCGTAGAACCACCCATTCGGATGTCTGTTTCCTAATGTGAAAATTCTTGAGAAGAGGCTTTCTGAGAAGAACTTCTTCCTTACCAATGGAATAAGAAAGTTACGAGGCGAAGTTGACTGTGTCATGGAAGGTCTTAGGTGATATGGTCGGGAATGATGGAACTAAAGAATGTATCTCGCTTGAACAATTGATATGAGAATAGTAACAGAGTTGCGAGAGGCTAGCAGCATTTCGTCTTTGGATTTTTCAGTTGTAGATTGAAAATATTTAATCACCCACAAGGCCGCGTAAACGCTTTTGAAATCTATCAAAGGTGAAATGTGAGGACTGGGCAGGTCCAATCCTGATATAGCAACAATTGGCCACTTTTGGCCGGATCTGACTTTTGTCAAGATAGAGAACGGTAGGTGAAGTCAGGTACTTACTAGAGCGTTACAAAGAAATAGGAGTAGATAGGTTTGTCTATCGTCCGGTTCACACTCCTTTCCGGTCTTTAGAACAGGAGTAGAGTTTCATCCCTTGTTTGCTGTTAAGGACTTGGTTTCCGGTTCCTTCGAAAGTCTACTTCAGCTCTATATTGCTAAGATTTCCGCCAGAACTCTGAAATTTTCTTCGCTAATTAAATCTCGACCTCTTCAAGTCTAGAATTCCCTATCTTTCCTTGTATCTACACCTTTCTTACGCTAATAGAACTCCACGCATTAACACTCTATCTTGAGTGGCACTTGGGTCTTGTATTCAGTGAACACTTGTGAAAAAAAAAAGAAGCAACCAACAATTTTCCCAGTATCTTTAACGGTGGATCGTATATACGAATACCATTTGAGATCCTGAACCCCAGTTTCTAGGCGAGCAGTTTCATCAACCGTTCATCACAATTGGAGAAAGGTCAGAGTCTACTGTGCAGGAAGATGAAAAATTGCTATCTTGGATTTGAAGGTATGGAATGTTAAAGCCAGTTTCTCCTCCACTGTTGACGCTGCTGTTGATTTGGTTGTTTAACGGCACATCGGATCCTTACGGGTCATTAAATGTCGCCTTTGAAGCTTTGAAGTCAGAAAGATATGATATATATTATTCTGATTTCACAACTGAATACATGGTACATGATACGCAGATTTTGAGCTCATACATGTTTGTGGGGACATAATTACTACAGGCGGTGATATGTGTGCTTTATGTTGTAGTTTTCTTGAAGTTATATTTTGGAATAGAGTTAGATTTAGGGAATTGTAGGATATTATATAGATTAATATCATGAAAAAGTTCTTCCAGTTTTTGGTTGTTTTGTTGAGCAACATATCAACCTCTATAGATTATTTAAGGCTAAAATATACTTTTATTGGCTGCTTTGAAGTAATAGAAATACGATATATGTTATTCTGCTTTCACAATTGGATACATGGTAGATGATACTCGGCTTTTGTGCATATACATGTTTGTTTGTTTTTTCGTACGTAATTACTAGAGGCGGTGATATGCGTATTTTATACTGTATTTTTGTTGAAGTTATATTTTGGAATCCAATTTGATTTCTTTAAGAAATTTTAGAATATTATACGGATTAGTGCCATGAAAGGGTTCTTTCATGTTGGTTGGTAAATTTTGTTTTGCAGTATATCAACCTCTATGGGTTATTTAATGCCGAAATCTAAATATTTTGAACACAATTTTATGGCTTGAACTAAATATATGTTTTAACGCAATTGTATACCTTCAACTATAGATGAAATGTATTGTAGGCTATTTTATTATAGATATGTACTCTTATTAATTGTTTTTATATAAAAATGGATTGCTGGTATTTGTGTTGTAGTTTTGTTGGAATTATATTTTGGAATAGCGTTTACTTTCAGAAATTGTAGGATATTATGTGGACTAAAGTCCTAAAAGAGTACTTTCATGTTGGTTGGTTGATTTGTTTTAGCAGCATATCAACCTCTGTGGGTTATTTAATACCGGAATCTAAATATTTAAACAGAATTTTACGGCTTCAAATATATTGTTGGTCATTTTTCTTTAAATCTGTATTCTTAGTAATTTTATTATAAATATGTATTATTGGTATTTTTTTTATAGAAATAGATAATTTTTTTAGATATAAATGTAAATTTTGTTTTTGTTTTGAAGTTTGCTATTTGACCATAGATGGGACCCTAACAGGTGCTACCAAACGAGATCAGGGTGAATCAAGAAATAACAGTAATTAATAGGGGGTTCCACGCTTTTCAAAACCTCCAGTTGCCCGATCAGATGCCTTGCTGCCGGATGGAGTTTATCGTCATACTGAGGACTATTCTCCTCCATTGAGCTGAACAAGTAAGGTCAGAGGATAAATCAGCTGCGAAGCTTTGTTTGAGGTTCTATATTTTTGAAGGTCCACACATAAACCGTGGTATTATCTGCAGATTCATTTATTAATGATATGGGAATGTTCTCAGGCAGATCGTTAATGCAAAGCAGAAAAGGAGAGAGAGCCTTGGGGAACTGCATTTATCTCATTAGCTTCAGAGGACTGACCATTGGCAACGACCTTCATGTACCTACCTGATAGGAAAGACTTGATAACTGAGAAGACTCCTCCAGAAAGAGTGTTATTCGATGTCTCTAGTGTATCGTTGTGAAGAGGACTAGATAATTACCAGAAAGTCCTGTTGGCGAATGCAGTTACAACATTATAAGATACGCAGATGACATTGCGTTGATGACAGATTCAGAAAGACAACTGAAAGAACTATTAATCAAGAAAGTAAAAGAAAGCAAAAGCAAAGAGCAAACTATTAACTGTAAGAAGACAGACTATATGGTTGTCAGCAAAAGAGGCAACCCAAGATTTGAGCTATATACTGGGGACGTCAGAATCAAGCAGACACATAGATGTTACCACTTGAGAAGTACAAAAACAGGCGAGGGAAAATATGACGCAGAAATCAAAAGAGTAGGGAAATATGTCTTCCCAACCGAGACAAATCAAAGTGTTAAGAGAGAGGAAAATGACAGTTGAAGAAGAGAAATGAAACGACAGAATTCTGAGAATAACATGGAAAATAGAAACTCTAAGAGAATATATACTTACAATCAAAAAGTGAGCGTTGAAACTTTTGGGACACCTAATGAAGGTTAAGGCGTTTAGAATTTAACGCTCAACGGACATTGAAAAACGAGAAAAAACAATGAGTAACGACATTAACGAGTTTGATGTGAAGGGATATCAGCAAAAGATACCGAGAGGAATGAAAGGAAGTTGTAGAGAGCCTTCATTGCGCATGTACGAAAGGAATATAGTACAAAACGATCTATCTGAAGAAATCTACTTGTATATTGAAGCTGTTATTAGTAAATATATATGAATTTAAAAGTAAACTATAAATTTAGTATAGGAAACGAAATTGAATATAGAATAAGCTGAGCTAGAAGTAGTTTCGCCCAACTCAGGTGGCTACAAAACCCAAACATTAACATAACGCGTCTTGTTCATAAATAGCCTCGTCAGATCAAAACTTTTATATGGATGACATGCTTGGCGCGAAACTGGTTCAGAAATATCTAAATCAGCGTTTCTTACCTGGTGCTCCCGGGCGCACTAATGTGACCTCAAAGTTAGCCAGCTGCGCCCAAAGTTAACAGATGTGTAATTTATGAATTATTTTTATATTTAAAAAAATGTTTATTTTTAAAAGGACAGAGATCTCAAGCATATACAATGTCCTAAGAATAAATGCTTATTTTCAGGGCACTTATTATTATTATTATTATTTTCGAATTTCCTGACTAATATTTCCTTATTAAAATTTAGAGTGCGTATCAGAGTGTGCACTGAAGGTTGAAAAAGGAAGGAGTCGACCATAGTCGGGAACATCGAGTCAATGCGAACGCTCCTTTCCTTAGCTGCATGAAATGTGCTTCGCCATGACTGCATACAGTTTTGAATTGAATATTTTCCTTCTCCTAGACTGGTTGTCACCCAAGGCTATAGGACCCAGTGTGTCATATCTGGTTGAAAGAGACTGATCTAACCTGTCAATTTTACACAAGAGTTTTCTCAATCAATTTTTGAAAATGGTTTCGAACGAATTAAGCTTGTCGGTCATAGCGAGGATAATTCTTCTTCGAACAGTGTGGTCTGGCGCTACAGAATCCCTAACAAAGGAATGTACGAAAAAACAGAAACCAAATCACTTCACTTACGAAAACAGCAACAACTAACAAGGATATCTCATGTAACCCGAAGATAAAATAATGACATAATCAAGATGTTGACCCTCCACACTAATTCGAAGAAAAGGTTAGGAAAGAAACACCCACGAAACCCACAGAAAGAGCGATAACAGTTACTGGACTTTAGAATCTTATTTTCCTGAAAGATTGTTTTTAATAGATTTTATAACTTCAACTATAGGAGCAATACTGATTCTTCGTTCAATGAATGCCGAATATTTTCTTTTAGGGAAACGGCTAATATTACCATTACCGTTAGACGCCAATTAGCAAAAGAGTCTATATATGAGTACGAAATCAGTTTTTTGACGTTCCACTCTACTTCAAACAAAAGTTTAGGAAGGAAATCCCTGTCAATACTGGAAAGAGCGATAACAGTTACTGGACTTTAGAATCTTATTTTCCTGAAAGATTGTTTTTAATAGATTTTATAACTTCAACAATAACAGCAGTACTGACTCTTGGTTCAATGACTACCGAATGTTTCCTTATAAGAAAAACGTTAATATTACCATTACTGTTAGGCGCCAATTAGCAAAAGAGTCTATATTTGAGTACGAAACCAGTTTTCTGACGTTCCACACTACTTCAAACAAAAGGTTAGGAAGGAAATCCCCATCAATATTGGAAAGAGCAATAAAAGTTACTGAACTTGAAAAAACTATTTTCCTGAAAAAATTGTTTTAATATAAAGTTTTTATAAATGTCAACCAACAGACTTACTAGCTGTTCAGTCAATGAATGCCTTATGTTTCCGTATAAGGAAACAACTAATATTACCGTTAGTCGTAAGTAAGTGAAAAAAAAGTCTCTGTTAGAATTCGAACTCAGATTGCTGATTCCATTATCTGTGTTGATAACTGCTAGGCTTCCTCGCATCTCTACCGCACATGTTTGTACGATGTTAAGTTAACGAAAATACGTCTATACCAGAACTGTTGTTTTTTTTTGTTTTTTTTTTTGATGACCATTCCATTTAGTGGGGGAGCGACTCTATTTATCCAGTGATCGGTTATCATTAATCAGAATTTCATCGAACAGGAAGAATCTCTTTGAGGGGAGCGGTCAACCGCTGTTTTTCGTGCGAGCCTCATGGAGGGCATACGATAGCGGGAAGACCATGCTACGTCAACAAAGGGTCTTTTCTGTTCAGAGGTGCAATTTATAACGCCGCATGAGGCGAATAGAGTTTTATGAACGATACCTTTTTTGTTATTACTTGCCTTGACTCTTGTCAATTGATTTTGTGAAAGAAAGACTTATTTTTTTTTCATTTTCTTAGCTTCAGTTCTTCATGTCTATTTTTTACTGTAACCTCGCTTTCTTCTGTTCGCTAAGACCTACAGAAGAAAATTATTGGCTAGCATTTCAAGAAAAACGCACAAAAGCACGGTGAAAGCATGCTAAAATGATAACAATTTGACTCTGTATATATATATACATATATATATATAGAGAGAGAGAGAGAAAGAGAGAGAGAGAGAGATGCGCGTGTGTATGTGTACATGAGTGTATGCGTGGATTTATGTGTACAGAAAGGCAATGATGAACACAAGTGCATCTAACAGCGTAATAAGCTGCCGATAAACATTTATAAAATATATGTGAAAATGACGATTTGATAGGCTTTGTTGGAAATTTGTTTTAGAGCTTATTTTTCAGTAAACATATACTTACAAACCTATATATGTGTGTGAGTGTAATTTAAGTCATTTTCTCTCTTATACGCTTTCTTTTCTCTCTCACACTCTCTAAATATATGTCTTCATCTATAAACATAGCCATATAAAATAATGAATGTGAAATATCTATGCGTATGTTTGTCTGAGTTTGAGGACTGCCATGTGAAAACTCGAGAACATTTCAGCCCCACCTCATGAACATCTATCTACCTATCTATCTATCTATCTATCTATCTATCTATCTATCTATCTATCTATCTATCTATCTATCGATCTATCTATCTATCTATCGATCGATCTATCTATCTATCTATCGATCGATCTATCTATCTATCTATCAAATTGTTCATTATCTATCAATCTATCAATTTGTTCATTATCTATCTATTTATCTATACGTCTGTCAGTTCAAATCTATCTGTTCAGATCTGTTAAGATCTATTTATCTATCTCTCAAATTGTTCATTATCTATCTATCTATCTATCTATCTATCAAATTGTTCATTATCTATCAATCTATCAATTTGTTCATTATCTATTTATCTATATGTCTGTCTGTTCAAATCTATCAATATTTTTAGATCAATCTATCTGTTCAGATCTGTTAAGATCTATTTATCTATCTCTCAAATTGTTCATTATCTATCTATCTATCTATCTATCTATCTATCTATCTATCTATCTATCCATCTATCTATCTATCTATCTATCTATCAAATTGTTCATTATCTATCAATCTCTGAATTTGTTCATTATCTATCTATCTATTTATCTATATGTCTGTCTGTTCAAATCTTTCAATATTTTTAGATCAATCTATCTGTTCAGATTTGTTAAGATCTATTTATTTATCTCTCAAATTGTTCATTATCTATCTATCTATCTATCTATGTAGCTGTCTGTGCAAATCTATCAATCTTTTCAGATCAATCTATCTTTTTAGATCTGTTAAGATCTATCTATCTATCTATCTATCTATCTATCTATCTATCTATCTGTCTATCTATCTATCTGTCTCATATTATATAAGATGATAGATAGTCGAATTTGATATAAAACTGATATAAATAGATAGAAACAGTTCATTTATGCAAAAGTGGGGTTTTGTAATTCATAACACTTTTTTAATCGCTATGTCCCTTCAAGGCGGCTCTGCTTAGCTTATTTAATTTAATATCTGTGAATTTTGATTCTCCAGTTTGGTCTATTTATGACTTTGTCAAGAATGTCTCTTACATATCCACACACACACACACGTAGACACAGACACACACACACGCACACGCAGACACAGACATACACAAACACACACATAAATATATATATAATATCATACAGTGTAAAATAGTGATCGATGTATAATAAAAGAGCTAAGATATATAATACTAATAAAGATTACATTCTCTCACCGATAGCACAAATCTGAGTTTCATGCACAATAAAATCATCAGGTGTCGATTGAGAATTTAAATTAGCACCTGATAATTACATTGTGCCAGCGTTGATCTCTGCCGGGGGACAAAGATTCTCGAATAGACAGGCCAATCTATGCAATACCCACTGTTTAATAAATGAAATATATTGTGTATTTAGGAGTAGCACTTAAATTCCTCCATTCGAAACATTAGAGAAAATCTGGATATTAGATCATTTTTTATTAATTAAATAATAAACGTGTGTGTAGGGAGAGTGGGTTGGCCTCCGTTATCCTCTCGTACATGTGTCTGCTTATATTAAAACACATGTAGGTAATTAGGCATATCCGATATCCACAGACTCACACTATATATATGTATTAACCATATGCATGTACACAGACATGCTGATGCGCAAAGGCGCGCGCGCACACACACACATACACACACACACACACATATATATATATATATATATATATATATATATATATATATATATATATGTATATACACACGTTCAAAACAAAACCTAGGCAGTGTGTGCAAAATTATCCGGGGAAAAATTCGCTTTTCAATTGTGTACAGTGACACTGGCACACATCACCTACACATAGACACACGCACACACACAAATACATGTATAGGACACACACACATTACATATATATATATATATATATATATATATATATATATATATATATATATATATATATATATATATTAAAAAAGAGAGAAACCGCAAACGTTTTTGGTTATAATGTGGATTTGCTTTAGTGTATATATTATATTTTATTCTTCATATTTCCGCTACACGTGTTTCCAGTTTCGTGGCCTTCTTCAGGTAAATAAAATGAATAATTTTAAAGGAATACATTTTTCGTATGTTCTATTAATGTTTCATTGTTCGTTTTCTGTATTTGCCTATTATAAGTGAATTTCTGCTTAAGTGGTAATAAAATCATTAGATTTGGTCTGAGTGGTGGTGATGATAGATGTGTTGATGAGAGATGTGTTCATATCCCTACATTAACCTTGAAACTGTCAAATCTATTTCCATTCTTCTGTATTGTGTATGCGTGCGTGTCCCCGTTAAATTGCGCATATATATATATATATATATATATATATATATATATATATATATATATATATATATATATATATATATATATATATATATATATATCGCACATATACTGCTGGAGTCAATAAAATAGTGCTCGATGTAATAAAACAGAGATATTAAGTATATATTAATAAATATACATATTCTCCCTCACCGATAGCATAACTCGGAGTTTCATGCAAAACGCAATCTCCAGGTACTGAGTATAGACTGACCATTACGAAATGTAAATTTTTAATAAAAATATCTGGTTATCGCAATTTTGGCATATATATATATATATATATATATATATATATATATATATATATATATATATTAGGACTATAAATTTTATTTTAGACAATTTTCTCTTACACTCTTTCTCTAGAAATATATGATTCGCAACTTTGGAATTTAAGAATATTCTACAAAGCCTTCTTAATGTTTATACATTATGTTACTTGTAGAAATAATTAAGTATATATGTGCGACTGTTCCTTTTGCGCGCATTTACGCATTACCTTACAGGAAAGAAAATAAACATACACATATATATTTATATACAAAGAGAAAGAGAGAGAGAGGTGGGAAAGAGAGAGAGAGAGAGAGAGAGAGAGGTTTATTTTTACGCCTCTGTAAAAAAAAAAAAAAAAAAATAGCGTACTTTCTCATCCTGAGAACATGTCTCCTGTAAGCAAGACACTGTCTTCCTCAAAAAGCAATTCCTCTCAAGTTATCCATTTGCCAACGACTATTTTTCTCTATTAATCCGAGTCACGCGACGGCAAATCTTATAAAAAAAATGAATGTGGTCTTTTTTTCTCTTTTCTCCATATTTGAAAACGCCAGCTTTATTTGTTAATAGATTTGTCTCGCTGCAATTCACAATATATTTAGCTTTCAGTTTTTTATGAAGACTTTTTGCCATATATTGTCGAAGCAATGACCGACTACTCATAACGTAATACGAGTATATCCTCACTGTTTATATGGTATTATTGATGTACCTATATAGTTTTATATACCATCAGACTATATATATATATATATATATATATATATATATATATATATATATATATATATATATATATTATGAAATGGACAAAGTCCGACAATTATTTAAAGATATTTTTATGTTTAACATTCTTTTTATAGATACAAGTATTTAAGTAAATGCTCTGTTTATAATAAACAGTATTCCGATTCGAACCTGTATCGTATACGGAACCGTCATATAGCCTGACGTGCCTTAAATGATTCGGCCACTGAGGATCGTTTGGTTGGCAAGGTCGAATTTACTGCTTATAAACTTCAATCTTCTATGAATCTCTCACATACATTCATAACTGCTCATGGTGTATCAAATGTAAGCAAATGACGTCACACATTATAAAATGGACAAAGTCCAACAATTATTTAAAGACATTTTTATGTTTAACATTCTTTTTATAGATACAAATATTTAAGTAAATGCTCTGTTTATAATAAACTGTATTAAATAACATTTACCGGCCTGAATGTCCGAGAAATTTTCATAGAAAATATTCGTCCTCCGACAGGAATCGAACCTGTATCCTATACGGAACCGTCATATAGCCTGACGTGCCTTAACCGATTCGGCCACTGAGGATCGTTCAGTAGGCAAGGTTGAATTTACTGTTTATAAACTTCAATCTTCCATGAATCTCTCACGTACATTCATAACTGCTCATGGCGTATTAAATGTAAACAAATGACGTCATTATGAAATGGACACAGTCCGACAATTATTTAAAGACATTTTTAAGTAAATATAGACACACACACACACACACACACACACACACACACACACACACACACACACACACACACACACACACACACACACACATATACAGACATATCTTATTTGCACCTTTATTTCTCTCTGTCTCTCACACACAGATATCACCTATAACTATTATCTCTCTCTCTCTCACACTGTTTTTCTACGTGCGTATGCGCGTGTGCACACATACACACACGCATACATACAAACACACACACATATTTGTTAGAGGTACGGTCGGGCTCTGAGAAACCGTTTTTACACATGGCGCACTTTATAGGATACGCCTATATTTAATTTTGTTCTACCTCGGTTCAAGATGGAAAATGCCAGGATGTATCCAACAAAAACTTGTCTATCATAGTGACGAAATATAGTTCTTAAAATTTACCGAAAAAGAGAACAAAATGGACTTTCGCAATTTCCTTTTGGGTGTACAACAAACTATCCGTAAATTCTAAAAATACAATTAAATATTTAACAAGCAGGCTGAATTTAGCAAAATATGTTTTTATAGAAATATTTATATATTTGTGTATTTAGGCAGCAATCCTTCTTTCATGCACATTCCATTGAATACCACAGACAAGGAGCTTTGATTCAGATTTTTATACAATTTCTCATGTGATCTAATGATATTCTTTCTTTTCAGTTGATAAATTATAAAAAAAACTGTCCGAATGTTTTTTTCCGATCGCTTTCTGCTATAAATTTAGCCATTTTCAAGGATGAAATATTTTAACTGTTAAATAAGAAATAGTTTGTTGCATGTATGTATTTATATAATGTTTTCATTTTTCAGAACACGGTCATGATATTGTGTCCATGTTCATGGTTGATATTACTGGTTTTTTTTATTTTTATTAATAAGACTTCCATTATTCTTCGCTTTTTTTTGCATTTGATGACGCTATTATATTTGTGTTGTCAACAAGTATGTTACGAATAGGGTCCGGTAGGTCTCCATGAATATTTAAATGAGATCTAATTGAACTATTGTCAGAAAGGTGTAGAGTGAGTCTTCTTGTCAAACATGTCGTAGTATGGCCTATATAATTATTTACCAATTTTGATTGATCAGGAATACAATTCCTTAATGGGCATTTAAATTCGTAAATAATATTTGTCCTATTCAAATATTATTATCTTCCTTTGGTGGTGGTAAGTCACATGGGTTACGTGACCGTTGCTTAGTGACATCACTTCTCTTTGATGAGAGTGGCCTGTCATCAAAGTTGGTTTACAGCAGCCAAACAGAGCCAAGTGGCCCGGGCTGACGTTAAATCTCTCTCCCCCAGAAGCTTAGAAGCACTTGGAGCCGTTTCCCTTTGGCAAAAATTCTTCCCCAGATATAGAAAGAAACTTCAGCTCGCAGTCCACACATTGGGAAAACCCATGACTCACCGTCCTCCCCCAGCGACCTGACATATGTTCTTACCTGGGACAGAGTAGATAAATTAGGCCCGTTTGAATCTGGAGTCCTAAACATGGCTTCTACAGAAACACAGAAGAATCTCCATATTATATGTAAGACCCTTCCTTTTTCGCTTCTCTTTACACTCTACTTGCCGTGATATGTGATATAATTTTCTCTGCGTGGGGCACGTGTATATACGTATATATAGTTTTGTGTATGAGTGGTATAAAAGTCTCCCTGAGAAAAAAAAAGTTTGTCATTCCTTTTCCTTTCAGCCAATCCGTTCCGTCCATGAAATAGGGTGGTATTATATGATGGATATGGTAATGCCCATAATGGGGAAATACAAATGGGAGAAAAAAGACCTTCTTCCAATCTCTTCTGATGGAAACGTTATTTTTAGTGGGTACACGTTTTTGAGTTGTTACCTCGTTTTTTTTTTTATTTTATTAAACATGAAATTTATAAGAACCGGCCTAAATTGAGAACTACTAAAATAAACATTCTGCCGCCGACAGGAATCAAACTCGCATCCCTTTTTTTACCTCAAAGAAACCACTTTTAAGCCGAAGCGTGCCACTGCCTGTTCAATCACGAAGCCAGACTGACAGAACCAAGACACATTTACATGTTAAGATAGATATCTTTTTTTTTTCTCGTTGAGATTGCAGGCTTGATTCCTGTTGGAGGCAGGATTTTTCTTTAGTAGGTTTTCTCAATTTATGCCAGTTGCTTTTAACTTCACTGTTTAATAATAATAATAACTGGTACGAACACCACCTAGACCCGGTTACGAAGATAGGACCTGTTACAATTCTATGGGACTACACAATACACACTGACAGAACAATCAAAGCCCAGACATTGTTATTAAAGACCACAAACAAAAAAGTGCCTCCTTATTGATATGGCAGTCCCTGCAGGCTGCAAGATATCTTTGAAGCTGTCGAAAAGCTGTCAAAATACAAGGACCTTGAAATAGAATTCTCAAAAATGTGGCACATGGGAACATCAACAATCCCTGTTGTAGTTGGAGCCTTAGGATTGGTTGGAAAAGATTCCAGTAGACTAATGGAAGGGATCCCTGGAAGTCCATGCCTTAAAGAGATACAAAAAATGATTCTGACAAGTACAGCCCACACTTTACGAAGGGCTTTATCTATGTAATAATTTATTTTTTTTTGCAGTGGAAAGTGTCATGGTACCATTTCTAACCTTAGGTCCCTGGGCGGGACCCGGAAAGAAATGTGTAAACGGCAGATATCAAAGGAAATAAATAATAATAATAAAAACAGGGTAATGACACAAACACGCGTACCCACTAAAATAAACGTCTTATCTGAAAACCTGGAAAGAAGAAATTCAATTAATTTAGTGTTTTATTTTTAAATATTAAACATTTTGTGGGATGGATAATTATGCTGCTACACCCGGTACAGTCCATGATATCCACAGCCTCCTTGTGCAGAATCATATTTTGGTTGCCTCACGTCTCTTCTTCGTCTTTGATGAGATTGCCTAGTATTCATTGCCATATAGAAGGAATTATATTACAGTTCAGTACTCTTCTTTGTGTCTCTTACGAATTTTTTCTGTTTCTTGATGTGTTGCTCAGCTTTTGAAATGCATCTTTCACTGTTACTATTACTATTACGGATTTCGGTATAGTATTTTCCGTCTTCTGTTAAAATATTGCATACAAACTATAGACCTCAAAATCAATGAAGTGAAACAAAAACTAAATATCTCGGAATTATTGGGCCGGTGCATAATTATCAGGCGTTTTGTAGACGAGTTATTGTTAATAAAAATTGCTGTTTTGTTTACTTTTAAAAAAAAAAAAGTATTATATTATTTTCAGGTTATAAAAATGCGTGTCGATAATCATACGCTCCCGAATAATCATTTAAAAATGTTAATGTTGAATTGTTATGTTTCTTTCTACATAATAAATATTGTTTAAAAACGCCTGATAATTATGCACCAACCCAATAATTCCGAGTTATTTAATTTTTCTTTCACTTGATTGATTTCGACGTCTTCTGTTCGCAGTTCGCATGTTGGGTTGCCCCTTTTCCCTGACAAATATACATCCTATCTGATGTTGAGTTCTTTCTGATCGATTTCCTTCTGTAGAGAAATATGCTCTTTTTAAATATTAATTAAAGGGTATCATTTTTTTTTTATATTTGCGCGTGTATCTTCAATTTGTTCAAGTTCCCCTGATAAATTCACAGCACTATTCGAAGCAATGTCCTCCGGACTTGGAATTGTTCACTCTGTTTCCATTTCTGCATATTCATCATTGAATACCATTGCAGACAGAAAAATATCTAGGGACCCTCAATGCATTTTATATGTACATTATTCAATGAAACATTTATCTGTTCCTCTTAATCTCATTCTGTTTTTTTTTAGTCAAATACAGAAAGCATTTGAACTTGTAATATTCGCCTTCTCTAATTGTATGCGAACAATACGGAAATATACACAATTAGAACATGGTGAAATTGCAATTGGCGAACGAACAGTCATATTTTGTTTTCAAATATATGCAAATGGAGTATTCATTTGTTAAAAACCATTAGAGAGGTCGGCCAATCTCACCAATAAATTAGGAAGAGCTGAATAAATATGATACAAAAACCTCAGCCAGGAAACTTGCAGAAAACATCCGATTTTCGATTGTTAGAATTTCAAGTCATTGATATATGGTTAAAAGAAATAAATAAAAATAAAATAAATGGATTCGATTTGAAACGAGAAAAACATCCCTAAATCAATTGCATGTACACCTGTAATTTGCATTATATTCTCCCTTGTTATTAAATATAGATTTTCTATAATAATAAAACAAAATACCCTCTGTCTGATAAGTAGAAAAATCAATTAGAACAATGCTCTCAGCTATGGAATTTTATGTTAAACACCTAGTAAAACTGATGCGTGATAGATTATAATTCTTTCAACGTGCATTTGGCAATTCGTGTCATATACTGCCCAGCCAAAATTCAAGGAAGATCAGTATATAAAGCTAGTGGAAAATAGCAACGTGATGTTGTGAAACTGTGCAAACTTATAGCAGTTGTTCTGTAGCATCTGGCGAGTCGGTGCGAACATCAACTTGCATACTTTTAGCAAAGCGACAAAAATTATAGGCGCGTGAACAGAGCAGGGTAGATGGTGCCAGGCGATTAGGAGATTATTTTTCTGAAGTTCTGGGAGAATTTGACATCCGCCGAATTACGGTGTCAGATATGTACCGGGAAGACATGGAAAAAATCACCACCACACACAATCTGGACGAGCGACCCTGGATCAAATCTTATCCATATTAATTGAAGGACGTATCAAATGCATATTCAGCAATCTTTAATTTCTATATGATATGAGAGCAGAGGATATACCGATGAGTCTTTAACGACACGATCAGGATACAGGGTCTTGCCTAAACTCATAATATCGCTAATTTGACCCTGATGAACTGATCACATGTCGCATAGTCTGATAATTATAAACATTATATTCAGTGGGTACACATTTCTTCTCACTTTTTTTTTTTACGTATCTTTAATGAGAATTTCGATCTCTGCTCCAGTGGACATTCATTTCAGTCCTTAAAAACAAGGGGGTCTGCTTCAACACACGTATCCACTAAAAATAATAATAATGTCGAAAAAAAGAAATCATCAATAGCTCAAATATAAAATATTATACAAGATATACATCTAATTAGAGGAATATTATTCTTCAATATAAAGTGACCGATCATGGCTCTCCACAACTTCCTGTACTATGTAGCTTTTCTTACGTTTTGTCGTTTTACTATAGTCCTAATCTATGTACTGCTAACCATTTACAGAAACTTTTTAGGTCGGTTTCATGGTGGAAAATGAGTAAAAAAGCTATCAAACATATATATATATTAAAAATTAATATAATACGTATATATATATATATATATATATATATATATATATATATATATATATATATATATATATATATATATATATATATATAAAATATAATACGTATATAGTTTTAGTTACAGATTCACCAGTCTTAAGAAAACGGTCCAACAGCAAACGTACATTTTGCACGGTTCCAAAACATATTGGTAACTAACGGTATCTATAAAATAAAATGGTAAAGCATTAGCAAAAGGAAGAGACCACTACCAGATACCTAAATCTAAGAGCAACAGAGAGGTGACTGCTTGTTCTACTGCAGATTTTAACTTCACACTATCTTTCTTAGTGCTATTGCCTTACCTCCTGTAGTTTTGGTTTAATCACTTTTTTACAACATTCATTTCTGGCTCGAATAACACCAATCAGCTAAGCATCTGTATTAATTCTCTCTCTCTTTATATATATATATATATATATATATATATATATATATATATATATATATATATATATCAATGTGTACGTGTATGTGTATATATATATATACATATATATATATATATATATATATATATATATATATATATATATATATATATATATATATATATACAAACTTACATCAGTCCAACTAAATATGTTAGCTCTATCATGGATATTGAGCGCTTTCCAATAAATACCGCTCATATATAATATATAAATAATATATATAAAAAATTGCATATATACTATACGTGGTACTACTGCATATATATATATATATATATATATATATATATATATATATATATATATATATATATATATATATATATATATATGCAGTAGTACCGCTCATATATAATATAATAAATTATAAAAATTATAAAAAATATAAATTATAAAAAATTGCATATATACTATACGCGGTACTACTGCATATATATATATATATATATATATATATATATATATATATATATATATATATATATATATATATATATATATATATGCAGTAGTACCGCTCATATATAATATAATTTTTTATATATATTATTTATATATTATATATAAGCGGTACTTATTGGAAAGCGCTCAATATCCATGATAGAGCTAACATATTTAGTTGGATTGATGTGAGTTCGTGACCCGGGGTTTCACGCTATTTGCGATCGCCAGACAAACTGATTAATTTTTAAATTTTGGATTTATATATGGTTGCGAATATCGGTGTTTTTATGGTAGTGGGCGGATACATATATATATATATATATATATATATATATATATATATATATATATATATATATATATATATATATATATATATATATATCGTTAAATAAGACAGACAAGGAACCATCAACCTTACCTTGTTTAAGAACGGTAACGGAGTTTTGAAAGTCTTTTAAAAATGTCGCTCACTCGTATTCTAGCCATGCCCAGCACACGATGGCTCAGAATTTAGCTCCACCTACAATTCACAAATAATACATAAATAATACATCCCACACATTCAAAACATGGAAATAAACTACACAAAAAACCCTTCGAAAATGGCTAAAGAAGTGGCCGAATGCGCTTGGGATAATCGACGATATGGACTGTTTTTATGCTCGCTGACTCTCACCAAACGGAATAGGGAAGAACGCTGGAAAAATTAATAAAAAATGAATCAATTTTTCTTGTCCGTCATATTTAACGAAAGATGTTTAAAGGAAAGGCTGCTGCCCAAATATGCATTAATCATATATATCTATCTATATATCTATCTATATATATATATATATATATATATATATATATATATATATACGCCTTATTATAGGATATTTTTTTAGAACATGTTTTAAAATCCGCTACATAAATGCACTCATGTTTCGATGCACATTTCATCAGGTGGTAAATATTAAAGCCGTTTCTTTTCGAAATTTAAGAAAAACATCTTTCGCGCAAAAATCTTTTTCCCTCACTTTAATTTAATTTTCAGTTGTGGTGGTTTACATTGAGATTTACAACTTTTAAAGAGAAGTCGTAGTAAAATAAGTAGTTAAAAATGAAAAAGTACGAAACAAAAGTCGATATGGATGCCTTAGTCTTAAATGTTTGAAAAATATAACTAAAATAAAATATGGCCTTTTTGAAAAAGAAATTATATTTATGTTTTTAATTCATATTAAGGGAACGTTTATAGCAAAAATAAAAATAAAACATTTCTTTAATATTTTTAGAGAATTAGTTTGTAATTCTCTCTAATGTCTATTTAATAGTACAATATTTTTTATTTCAAAAGTGTCCACAATAGAATGTTGTATTTAAGAACGATGCAATTTGATAAATACATATACAATCATAACGGAAAAAAATATTTTCAGGAACTATTCTTAAAATAATTTTAAGAAGTATTACACTTTGACAATAAAATAGTTTATTTCAATAAGTTTTGACAGAGAAAATTTTCTTTCTTTCAATAGCATAATAATCTTTTACGCGCAAAAAACTTCCGTACTTTTACATGTACACCATTTTGTAAATTAATTAAAGCAAAACAAATAATTCCTTTATTATTTACTTTTTTTTCGTATTTTTCCAATGAAATGTGACCAAGTGTATATGTTAGTATTTCGTATAACCATTCCACGAATTCATTCCTTGCAGATTGACCATAGATTCTTGACTGGATTTAAATCAGGAGAGTTTCCGGACCAATCTATAGTATTTTGATTTGCTCACTAGTAAGGCTTGCTAGTGCGTTCGTGCAGCGTTACAATTTTCTTACGCTTCCTTGGAGTAACGTCCGTCGCAGACAATGGCTGTACGACAAATAATCGACAGTCGAGACAATAGTGACTGGGCGTGGTAAAAATCTGATGCAATCATGGATGACGCAATATTTTTCAAAACCAAACAAATTTCATCATTCAAGCCGAAAATAGATTCAGATTACTGCACATCACTTCAAATGGCCTAATCTGAGAAAAGAATAGAAATCGAGTAAACCCTGTCCTTACAGTGGGTCTAAAACTGACCATATGGTGAAATAAAGAAAACTAAAGCGGTTGTTTGAATTAATTTGCACAAGGGTGTATTTCAGTTTTTCTTACATTCTGTTTAATCAACATTTCATATGACAGGATATTTTCCAATGTTAATATTTTATAATATTTATTCTACTTAGAAACAATAATAATATTAATTACTTCACAAAAATACAATTTTTATTTTTATTAAGAGCCACCATCTTTACGAACGGATGCATTCAGTTTAGAGCTGTCAACACGAATTTCGGTCGCTGTCCGTAAGGCCTGAGTGAGGCGAGTCACCGTTGGTATATTTTTAATGTTCTTTAAATAAATTTTGGACATTTTTAGTGTACTTAAATCGAGTAAATTTTAAAATAACTATTTCTCATAAAAATTGTCTTCATGCTACGATTACAACTTAGTAATAGATTCTGATATTTATTTATTTACAATATCCAGTTACAGAGAATCAGTAGCGGCCATTGTATTTTTTTTTGTTTTCGTAGCCGTTTAATTCAACCTTTGTTAATTAAAAGTATTGTTTCTTTCTTGCAAGACGAAAAAGTTGGGCTCTTACGTTTGCCGTGAAAGGAAGAAAGCTATAAGAACTCACATTTCAAATTTGTATTTAATATTTTTCGACAACATATAAAATTTCCATTGGAGATAGCGAATACGTATAATAAATTTAAAAGAACCACAATAAATTCAAGACCAGGCTTTTGTCAGGCTATCTTGAGCGAGACACATTCTCTCTACCATCTGATGTACTTACAACTCTAATAGGTTGTGACATTCGTGTCGTGTTTTCGGATAATTAGAAATGTCATTACTTAATATATACAGTTAGTATAGCGTGTGTATAACTGATTCAGTGAAGTAATTTTCCTCTGATTATTACCAAAATTGAGGAGCTTCAAGGCAGGATTATATAAATAAATAATGGTATTTGTACCTAAGACACAAAATAGTACACTAAAATGAATATACTTTTATGGAAACCAAAATAAACTTTTTTTTTTCAAGCGCGCTAAGTTTTACTTATAAAATAAAAAAAGTGAGATAATATCCTTATTGAAGAAAAAATAGTCATTGTGAAACCAATAAAGTATTTCAGGAAAAAGACGATTGCTCGGACCATGTAAAGAAATAGTCTTATTTTCAAATCCATCTGGGTAAAATAAAATAAAATGAAATAAGAATAATCCTACAAATGTATTTCATTCTTTTGAGAGAAACATTTTCCCCAGCATGTCTGAAGGGTACAAACAAACTAAAAAGGTGTAAAACACAAAATAAAATACTTTTTCTATTTTTTTCCTCTATGATATTGAGGGGAAGGCCTGACCGTATGTTGCCGGGTTTCACCCAGCAGAAGAAGTGCATTGTTTGGGTTTCGTTAATGCAATGGTTACTCGGTAGAATCTGGCATCGAAGAATGCTGCGAAATTGAGATTTTGGCCTCGTCGGGTTCAACCACATCTTATTTGTTGAATACATACACACACTCTCTCTCTTTCTTGATCTTATACATCCATATATATATATATATATATATATATATATATATATATATATATATATGTATGTATGTATATATATATATTGAGTGTGAGTAAGATGAAGAGGTACATGAAAGGGCGTATACACACACAGAAACACACGCATAAATATATATATATGCGTGTGTCTACATGTTGAATATTAGCGAATATATATACACATATACATATAAATGTGTGTGTAAAGTTCTTGCACTAATGTATACCGTGGCAACCGTACGATTTCGTGTGTCATTGATTAAACTAAAAGTGGAATACACGCATACACAAACACAGGCACGTAACCCTGCACATACACACTCACATAAACTCACACACACCTTCATACACACACAAACACACACACACACACACACACACACACACACACACACACACACACACACACATATATATATATATATATATATATATATATAGGTAAGGATGTGTTTGGTAATATGTATGGATAATTTCAGGGAGGATATAATCCAGAGAGCTCAATGTAAAAACAGAGCAAATATTAATTATATTAAGAAACAGACAACTTTAAGGGTTCATGGTGATTATAATTTATTTCTTTAGAATCGAAATTCGATTCTAATTCCTCAGATCAACATTTTCATACAAATAAATGAGTGAGAAATATCCCAAGTATAAGAAGAATTCAGTATTACTATTTTTAATTTATGCCTGCATAAATTAATCGAAATTCGTTTCTAAGGAATTAAATTATAATCACTATGAACCCTTAAATTTGTCTGTTTCTTAATATAATTAATTTATATATAACTGGGAAAACTTTCCGTGCAATATATATATATATATATATATATATATATATATATATATATATATATATATATATATATATGTATTATTTATTTGTTTATTATAATTTTATCATATAGACAAAACCATTTTACTCACAACAAAGATGCAACTTGGTTTCAGTGCATTTTAACTGCACATCTACGGGTGAGGGTCGGAAGTGGTTATGAACGGTCCGGTTTGTAGGCAAGCCCGGATGTAAAACACTACAATCTTGGTAAATTCCCAATCCCATAACCATGAACCTTTTATAATTATATATACACAAAAAACGTTCTTTCGATTACAAAATAAATAGTGATAACCCCAACATAAAGAAATGCAATCCAACTTTAGAAATCTTATAGAAAAACCTAAAAATAACACCCCTAATAATTATAAAAGATAACTCGAAAATCTTTTTACCTACTTAAATGTAATTTTATCCCCTATCGCTATCTTCCCTCCCCTACCTCTCAAACTTAGGACGCTTGTGAGTTGACGAAACTAAACTTTGACCGATGTTTATCATCGAAAAAAAGTCCACATACCATTCAACATTAACTACCCGGTCCACCCAACACCAAACTGCTGTCAACAACCACTATTGTTTCACTTAGATACTCTATGTATATTTTGTAAGTACATCTTTCTTCTCAAAAAATGGAAAATAGGAAGTGACATTTTACATCCGAGCTTGCCTACAAACCGGATCGTTCATAACCATTTCCGACCCTCACCCGTAGATGTGCAGTTAAAATGCACTGAAACCAAGTTGCATCTTTGTTGTGAGTAAAATGGTTTTGTCTATATGATAAAATTATAATAACTAAATAATTATCGCTCTACTATCTGTATCGAGCTCTTTTTTGAATTAACGCTGCGAACGTTGGAATTTATATATTACTTTCGTTCTCATCGCATCGGATATATATAATATATATATATATATATATATATATATATATATATATATATATATATAGCATACATTTGAGAGTTTTGATAATGATACTGAATTTATTCCAAGTGATGTGCATCAATAGTACTATTTACTTTTAATTTTCACAGGTTTTTCACATTTTGATAAATAAATGCAATATCAAATATTAATATAAAATATTAATATCAATATTAAACATTAAGTAAATAAATACAATATTACTATCAAGCTCTCTGTTAGACGTATACTATATCTACGAAAGCAATCATAAAGCTACTATATATTTGACAGTGAGCTTGAGAGTAATATTGAATTTATTTATGGAAATGTGAAAACCCGAGACAAGTATAAATAAATTATACTATTAATGCACATTTCTTGTTTGAATATGTCTGTCGAAACATCACCCAGACTTGGTTGCAGAGATATAACCGGTAACAATTTTATGGGACTTTACAATGCACACAGAAAGAACAATCAAAGCGAATCGTCCAGACATCGTGATCAAAGACCACAGAAAGACAAGGTGCCTTCTTATTGATATGGCAGTCTCTGGAGAATTAAATGTATTTTTTAAGATCTTCAAAAAACTATGAAAATACGTAAATAACAATGTGTATATTTATAATAAGAAGAAATTATTATTTTTTTAATTGCTTAAAAACTTTGTTTATGTTTCAGATAAGAAAATAAAGTTATCGGATATAGACGTCGAAATGCCTGAACAAGAGATGTTCACTTCTTAAGTAGGATAATTGTACCTTCCTTTACAATAATGAATTCTTGGTGCTTAAATTGTAAAAATGAAAAGGCACGTTTGATATGTATGCTCTGATTAAAATGTAAATAAAGGATCGATTCTCCTTACAAGTCACATTTTCTTGAATGAAACTTTCAATCTCTAGGCCAGTAGCTATTAATTTCACTGATTAAAAAAAAGGAAAACGACAGCGATGTCTAATCAAATAGTGGTTGGAAGGAAAGTTCTCGCGGTTTGTAGAACGGTAAATTTATTTAGAAACTGCAAGAATTATCTTTTCAAAACGTCTGTATTAAGAAGCAAAGAATATAGAATGTTGGAAATTCCTTTGTGTTACTGGACGTCTCTTTTATCTAATATTTCTTCCTCTTTTGTTCATTTTGTTTGTAGAAAAAAAATCAGTGTTTGCCTCATAAAACATTCGAACTCAACAGGAGTCTTTATGCTACCATAATATCAAAAATGTCAATAATTCCTGAAAAACACTTCTTTTAGAAAAAAAAAAAGGTAACTGTTCTTTTTCTTTTTACATTATAACTTTTTTCTTTCCATTGTTACAAAAGAAAGACGTATTTTAATGCAACATTTTTTCTCTTTGGATAACAATAATCGTAATAATATTAATAATAATAAAAAGGAATTGAAATTTTCAAACTCTATATAAGCCACGCTCAGCTTCTGTTCGTCTTTCTTGGCAAACCAACTGCGTCTCACAATGTTATTCGCATTTCTAAACCGTTTCAAAGATGTCGTGAGGGGATTGATATTGTTCGATAGATTGATATTTGTTTGCACCCTTCGAGTTCGATAACGGAAACAGCGTCCCTGATCAGGCGGGCTGCAGAGGAGGTTTCGACTTGGTCGAGGCCGGAGATTGGTTGCGGGACGGGGTGTGGTGTTCAAGCGGCGGGAAGCCGACGATCGCACTGTAGTTCAGTTGCGGGGAGGGCTTTGTGTCGCCAATTGTCGCTTTTAAGATGCGCCTGGCTGGTTGATTCATTTAAGAATTGAATACAGAATACAACATTACAATACAGAGAAAAATAGGAAAATAATAAAAATAATAAGGTACAAATGTCAGTTGAAAGTGCCTCTCTATCCGGCGATCTCTCCGACATCTATCGACATTAACCCCCATCCCTGTTTCGTACAAAGAACACACATACACACACATACACACACGTACACACACGTACACACACATACACACACGTACACACACGTACACACACATACACACACATACACACACAGATTATCTGGTTATGTTTTGTCTGTTAATAAATCTTATATCTATAACAATAACATCCATGTCAGCAGTATATATATATATATATATATATATATATATATATATATATATATATATATATATATATATGAACAAATGGAGTATAATTTCAGTGTCTGTAGCATTTAATTAAAAAAAAAGGGGTTCAATACAGATTAGAGCTTAATATTACTAATTATATGAGATTAAAACAAAATCATCTTAAAAATCGGTACACAATAGCTTTC
The DNA here is from genome assembly GCA_964036315.1 of Acanthosepion esculentum. Lineage (NCBI taxonomy): Eukaryota > Metazoa > Mollusca > Cephalopoda > Sepiida > Sepiidae > Acanthosepion > Acanthosepion esculentum. The sequence continues at coordinate 74,890,375 of OZ038488.1, forward strand.
ATGTTATATAGAAGGTTCTGAACACGAGAAACATTGAATAAAAAGCTTACTCTCAATTACCTTGGCAGTCGTCTTTAATGAAACATTTATAAAAGAGGGATTGCTACCAAAATACACAATTTTATATATATGTGTGTGTGTGGGTAATATATATATATATATATATATATATATATATATATATATATATATATATATATACATATATACATATATATGTATATATGTACATATATACATATATACATATATATACATATATACATATACATATATATATACATATATACATATATATACATATATATATATATACATACATATATATATATATATATATATATATATATATATACATACATATATATATATATATATATACATATATATATATATATATATATATATATATATATATATATATATATATATATATATATATAATACCAATTAATAATTCGTTGAAATAATTCCAAATAGGGCATTAATCAAAAGAGAGCTCAATGTAAGTAACAGAGTAATATAATAATATTTAAATAAATATTTAAATAAATATATTCACGAAAAAAATTATAACCGAAAATTGATTTTTAAGGATTATTTTTTACTAATTATTATTATAGATGTGTTTGTGCGTGCGTGTGTGTGAGTGTACATCCCTGTGTGTGTGTGTATGTGTGTGTATGTACATATATATGCTCAGCTATTTTTGTTCTCTGAGTACACACACAATCCCTGTCGCAGACGACTGTTCAGGCAAATACCTATTTATTCAACGCCCGCAGATCCCATTTGTGCTTTATACTGCAATTATACTGAGCGGGCCTTAGTTACAGTGTCCCTGTGAAAGTGCCTAAGCTGTCCTGACCGGTACATTTAACAACGCCAGTACACCCAAACTCTCGGTCACGTTGACTTGTGGCTTCGTGCTAACACAACCATCGACGGCCTCCAAACAGTTCCGTCTAACCATTTAAACTCTCAAGGCTTGAGTCAACCCCGTCGTATGATTTTTAGGCAATTCTCAAAGCGATGACAGATTCACAGAGCGATAACATCAAGAATTCTGTGTATGAGTATGTGTGTGTGTTTGTATGTGTGTGTTTGTGTCTGTGAATACCACATGTACTGAAAATAGATACACTATAGATGATAGTTCTATATCAACCAAATTTATAAAATGGAGATAAAGCCGCTACAAATTGGAAATTGATTGATGTTTGTAAAATCGTTTTTAAAAACTTCCAAAACCTTTCAAAATCCCGTTTTTTACTTAACCGTAGAACACTAACCATCAATTAAATTTACACCATTACTAACCATGGGTATATCATACACGATTTTGAAAATATCAAAAAAATATTAAATTTAAATCTTTATTTGAAATAATTTACATGCAGGCACTTCAAACTTTGTACTTTGAGTTAACATTAATAGGAACTGAAAAACATATTATTGAGGTAAGAAAATCAGGTACTGAAAATTGTAATTAAATATAGGAAAATTTGCGCTGGGTACTATATACCCATGGTTAGTATTCTAGGGTTAATAATTGGCATTATTGTCAATTTTCCGATAGAATCCATCTTCTGCTGCTGCATACAGATTAGTTGAACAATTTCAACGCTTGATCTGTTGTGGTTTTTTGTGGGAAGCGGTTGAGTGTGTGTGGGGTGGGGGTTGCACATAAACTTAGTTCACCAAAAATTTGCTGAGGATTGGCTGGAAACAAATGATATTCCGTGCAGATTTAAATAAGCATGATAAACTATTTTATTAATAATAATTATATTTATTTATTTTATCAACTCACCTCCAAGCAAGGCGATAATGCCCCTAAGACACAAAAGGCTACTAGGAGTGAAAGAGAATGAAAAGACATTTGAAGGAACCAGAAACCCAATCTTAACAGGAAACAATGGCTGTTCTAAATATATATATATATATGTGTGTGTGTGTGTGTGTGTGTATATATATATATATTTGTGTGTATATATATATGTGTGTGTGTGTGAATATATATATATATATATATATATATATATATATATATATATATAATAAAGTAATTCATTGAGTCTGAAAGAAACCTCAACTGAATGCAGAAACCACTGGACGCCCGTTTCGTCCTATATTTGGGACTCATCAGCAGTGCGCATCCACTACCGAGAATTGAAAGCCTGACAGTTGAATTATCGACCAAACATCATACCAACTGCTCCAACGGGCCTCGATGACGAAGAGGTAGCAAATCAGACTCAATATAGCGCCGCTCGCTCACATATTCCGTGGTGGAACTCAACTGAAATTCTCTGTAACCATAGGACTGTGCCCCCAGGAGCCACGTCTACTATCTATCTATCTATCAATCTATCTATCTATCTATCTATCTATCTATCTATCTATCTATCTATCTATCTATCTATATATATATATATATATATATATATATGGGCATGTGTGTGTGCGCGCGTGTGTGTGTGTGTGTGCGTGTGCGTGTGCGTGTGTGTGTGTGTGAATGAGTGAATGACAGTGAACATGCTCATCGATGTGTGACGGTTCACCTTTTTTTATATCTGGTGCTATAACCTGGGGGGAGATTTTGAGAAGAAGGCGTTTCATTGAGATTAACATTGTGTGTTCGACTCGGTATAATCGAAGAAAACGACTTCAGAGCCGTTTTTATATCATTTTTAAGTACTCAGTCTTAAAGTATTTAGGAAAGTATTCTCCGTAATCTAATATTTTATTGAATTTTAGAAATGTGGGCTTTAAATTTAGTATAGTTATAGCTAATTTTCTGATAATGTCTTGTAATTGTCACGTTTATGCACATACACAAAGCAATTTAAAATTCTTTTCAGAATGTTGGTGTTTGCTGATGTTTATTAAAACGTTTCCATTTACGATTACTAGACAAAGATTTCACTTAATAATAATAGCATCTAAAAGGCGCAAATTAATACAGTATTTTAAAAGATTTAAAACTTAATAAATATTTATAATTAAAATTTAATAAAATGAAAACTAGTCTTGTAAAAATTAATTATTCATAGAAAAAAAAAATTCTTAAGACAATAGTATCCTTAATATATCTTATTTATAAAATAAATTAAAATCTTTTCTGTTTAAATAATGTCATAGTATATTGCATTTTTTATTATACGATTCAATACACACTTTTAGTAAATGGCGTTTCTGTTTGACAAAAAACAAGTTGATGATTTAAATTCTCCAAGGAATACTGCTTTCAATTAATATAAATATGAAGAGATTGAAAATTTAAAAAATTTTTTTCTCGAAATTTCATAAAATTAAGTAAGTGCGGGACACAGATGTTAAAAAATATTTTTACCATTTTACGAATATTTTCTAAAAAGAAAAATAATTTAATTCATTTGTGAATAAGTTCTGAAAATTTCATTAAAATACCACAATTAATTGATTTTTACAAACATTTCCAAAAGTGTTTTTAACGCCAAAAAGGACGTTAAAATTTCCAATATTAATCTTTGGCCCACCCTCTGACGAAAGAAAAACAAGATTTGTAAAAAGAATTCAAACGTGCGAGAAAGGATTAAAAAAATTAATAAAATAATGAAAAATACTTTGGTCTTTTCTCTAAATAGTAACAAATATTTTGACGATAAAACTTACTTTTTATCAAGTTTAGGGCCTTTTTTCATCATTCTATACTGTTTGTCTAGAACATTTTTAGAGGTACCTATGTAAAACGGAATAATAATAATGATAATAATAATAATAATAATAATAATAATAATAATACACGTTTTGTCCAAAATCAAACACCCGACGTATATACTGCCCACAACAAAAGTAGTTTATAAGCTCATCGCCGATCCAAACCTTATGCGACAGAAAATACTTTTTTTTCGAAGACTGCTTCGTGTTTTTCTATGAAATTTGGTCGCGGCAGTATACTTCGTATTTAACCTCCACAGCGAGACGATCTTAAGAGGACTAGATTGCCTATCAGGATTTATTACAGACGGGCATAATTGATAGGTGATAGCTGAATCAAAAGAAAAACTACAAGAAATCTTAAAAGATGTAACAAAAAAAAGCGAGAAGAAAGGGCGATTTACTATACGAAAACAAAATTCATGGTCGTTAGCAAGAGAGACACCCAAAGATGTTAGCGTCAAGCTGAAGACATCCGAATCAAGTAGGAACTGAATTATCTGAGTAGGGATTTAAGAGACGACAGAAAATGACAGAGATCCGAAGGGACATCGGAATAGCGGAAGATGCCCGCAATAAACTAAGTCAAGTATTAATATAGAGGAAAAATTTGTTAGACTCAAAGAAAATAACGCTGAAGTGAATGCTGAACAAATTTTGTTGGAGGTGCAGGAGAAAATCGATGCGATGAATTTCTACAGGCGGATGTTGAGAATAACATCAATAGCGTATGTGAGAAACGAGGAATATCAAAAGAAAATAGAAACTAGGACAATTATACTAAAAACCAGAAAAGGTAGATCAAAATTTCTGGGACAAGTTATGAGGAAATTGGGTATGGAAAATTTAACAGTCACAGGATATATTGAAATAAATTGCAGCAAATAGAAACGGTACTCCAACTATCGATCTGAGTTTGGCTTATTCGATGGAGAAGCTGGGACAAAGTGTGGAAGTAAAGAGTTAAATGTTGCTTAGAGCAACACAGAACAGGAAGTTGTGAAGAGCCATGATAGTTTATACTCCAAGGGAACACAATAAAGAATAAAAGAAGAATGTTTTTAATTCTTTGTGCGTCTTTCTGGCAGTCAATTAATCAATTTGTCTAAAAATCTCCGGATTTTCCCTTTTCTATATTGAGATCAGTTTTACGATATTTTTTTTGTTCTTTTGAAATTGTCTTTTCCAATAAATATCATTTTTTTTTATTGTTATCAACTCTTTTCTGCACTTTGGGGTTTCCGTATAAAAATGTTTGCTGATAAAATGTATGGAGGCCTTGAATTGATTCAAACAACGATCGCTTTTGTTGTTACAACAGAATCAAATATAAATCTCTCTGCTAGTCTTTCAACGTCACACATAGCAGTTTTTCATTTGAATGTATCACTTCAGTTCCGATTTTCCAGCCATTTACGAATAATAATAAAATCCAACGGCAATGTCTCCGAGTTGGGTTTCTTGACTCGTCCTTGTAAGCAATACTACAGGGTAGTGGGTTGGATCCCCACCAGCTGCACCGTACTTGTGTTCATGTACCATATCCATTAGTATATCACAACTGGGAGACTCCTATTTGATTAAAGACTAGAGTCATTCTGGTTGACAATTATTATAGAGTAGTGGGTTCGAACCCCATCGGTTGCACCATACTTGCGGCCTTGAAACAACTTTGCATTTTAATACATTTAAAGCGTTTCATCATGATATCATTAGGTGTTTTTTTTTGGTTCTCACTGAGTCACCGATTTTATTGCAGAAGGACGTGTACCTATGTTTCATAGACTACGCAAAGGCCTTCGACGAAGGCCACAAGGATCTGATTGAACTGCTCACCCACCTTGATATATTCGGGAAAGATATCAGAATAATCAAGAACCTATACTGGCAGTAAACAGCATGGATGCGCATAGGGAACGAGTTCAGTGAATATACGAAAATAGAAAGGGTCGTAAGGCAAGGATGCGTTTTCTCACCCGACCTGTTCAACCTATACAGCGAAGCAATTCTGAGAGAATTAGAAACTCTACCGAGATTTAGCACTGGCATCCACAATCTTAACATGACTAACAGTACTGATAGCAGACACGGAAAAGAATTAACAAAATCTCCTAGAGAACGTAGCGACGGAGAGTGTGAAGAAGAGACTAAGCATAAACTACAAGGAGACAGAATGCATGGTCATCTGTAAAAGGATGAGCCTGAAATGCGATTTGCAGGTCGGGAACACTAGAATGAAGAAGACGCTGGACTTTAAATATCTGGGAGGCGTCTTGACAGAAGACGGTAAATGCGACACTGAGATCCGTAGACGTAATTGGATGGCCAAAGATACATTCCAAAAGCTGATCAGAGTATTGCGAGACCAGGAAGATTTCTTTGATAACAAAGAAAAAAATACTTAGCTGTTACGTGACATCTGTTCTTCTTTACGGCAGCAAATCTTGGACGATTTCCTCAAGGATGAATAAGAAACCCGAGGCGACGGAGATGTAGCTCTACAGAAGGATGCTAAGGATATCATGGACCGAGCAACGATGAGATCTTAGAGAGGTTATAAACAAGGAGAAGGCTTATACTTAACATCAGAAACAGACAGCTGAAGTGTCTGGGACACATAATGAGGAAGGAGGGCCTGGAGAATCTGATACTCACGGGTCAAATAGAGGGAAAGAGGGAGAGAAGGGAAAGCAGCGCGTGACATACCTGACGAGCTTGAACAGGTGGATAACAGAACGTGTGGTCTGCGGGAGGAAGCAGGGGGAAGTAGCTTGCTGAGAGCTGCAAGGGATAGATGTGGAGAGCGATGGTCGCCTACGTCCTGAAAGGACATGGCACATAAAAGGAAAGAAGTTATACTCCAACCATTAAATACCTACAATAAAATAGAAAAAAACGTCTCGGCGTGGTGTTAGCAACGTAGTTATAGTCAACCATTACTACTATGTAATTAGTTCGATCCCCATTGGTCATCTAGCAATTGTGACGGTGACAAACTTAGTTGAAATTAGTAAACAACACACACACACACACACACACACAAACACAAACTAACAAAAAACAAACAAACAAGCATATATTGGAGTGGGTAATGTTAAGCTATTGTGTAATGTGTCTGATCCTCACTAGGAGCCCTAGGATTTTTTGCCTTTTTCCCAAATTAACTTCTGCTGAGGGAATGAGAAACAGCGAGTGAAGTCGAGATGCTAGGTCAGGACCGATTATATTACAGCCCCTTCTTGCAGAAGCAACACACCAGATATGGCAGCAATATTCGATGCTCTGATGAATAGTATATGTATAGATGTACAAGATGGATTCTGTAACTGTGTATATTTCTGAGATGAGGTATTATGTACACTATTTACAGTATTCAGACTATTGCCCTCATCTTTGTCGCCATATTTATTACAACGTAAACAAATGGCATCATATATAGTCTTATCTAAATATTATAACAGTTTCGGCATATTTTTGATAAATATCCTGTAATATTAAATAACTGAATCAAGGTATGGGTACGATAAAAAATATACATAGATGCACATATACTTGCATGTACATATAAAATATTTCTTCCTCGGGTGTTGTAAATAGAGTGCTCAATGTTATGTAACAGAGCTATAATCATATATTAGTGAATATACATAATATCCAACGTCGATAACTCCAACTCAGAGTTTCATGCGATCTTTCAATCTACAGGTGTTGAGTATATTTTTAGCACCTGAAGATATACTAAGAATATCCTCAGCACCTGATGATTGCAAGATCGCATGAAACTCCGCGTCGTGCTATCGTGCTATCGACGTTGGATATAATGTATATTCACTAATACATACATATATATATATATATATATATATATATATATGTATATATAAATAAAAAGGAAAGAACAGTAAGATATAAAATCCGGTGTTCTTATAGATATTTTTATTTTTACACAATAGTGCTCTATGTAAATTTAAATTTACAGAGCATTAATATTATAAATTAATAGATTTAAAATATGGTTTTACCGCTACACAGTGATGACCATGTTTCAGAAATGGAAGCTAAAGCTTTAGCTTCCATTTCTGAAACATGGTCATCACTGTGTAGCGGTAAAACCATATTTTAAATCTATTAATTTATAATATATATATATATATATATATATATATATATATATATATATATATATATATATTTTGGACAATCACATATAATCTAATTTTTCTTCTTTTTCAGGAAAACATCTGTGAATTGGAGTTGGTGATAAAATTCCCGTCAACGCCCCAGAGGATTTTGCATTCTAAACAACAACTACTTAGGTATTCGTGGCAGACATTGTTAAAAAGCGAAATATTTTTTTTAATTTTCAACATTTTAAGAAAAAAAACGATATGATTCAATAAAATAAATTAACAAAAACTTGAAATGCTTTCATAGTTTCCTTTTTGTATTCTTTTGTTTATTTTAGGCACAAAGAAAAAATTCTTTATTCACTATAACACAGTTGAAACAAACGACTTGAAAGAAAGAACGCGATGACACACGGAATCTGTCGTTTAGCTCTCTGGGAATACAACGGTTGACAAAAACAGTATAAATACAGGACACATTTGGCTTCACGCTTTTATTTTGCTAAAATCAATCAATCTATCTATTTATATTAGGTTCTTCAACTCTCTCACTCTCTGATATATATATATATATACACACACACATATATATATATATATATATATATATATATATATATATTAATACATGTCTCATTAAATAATATAGATAAGCGTTGTCTATATATTTTATGCAAGTTTTATATATATATATAGACAACGCTTATCTATATTATTTAATGAGACATGTATTAATGAAAAAATGCTGCCTAAATACACACAATATATATATATATATATGTGTGTATATGAAGAAATATAGTTTTAAGGTGTGCTATATTTATGAGATAAAGCGCTCAATATCAGATATAGAGTGTATGTAAATATGAATATAAAGGTGAATATTGAATTCAACCCTCGGAGCCGACAGGCTGTTTCATGCTGGACGCAATCGTCAGGCGTCCTGTCGCCTCTGAGTGCTGACTTCAATGTTCACTTTTATATTTCTATTTATCTATATCTTTCTATCTCTGTGTGTGTGTGTGTGTATGTGTGTGTGAACTGGTCATGTCTTGAGAATGTCTGATGACAGGATATCCAAGATTCTAATGTACAGCCGGTTCGATCAGGGCTACAGGAATGTAGGACGCCCATGGCTAAGATACAAACACAAGCTGAAGAGAAACTTGTCAGCTGTCAATATACCACATAACACCCTTGAGCACTTAGCCTTGGAACGGGTAGAATGGAGATCAACGTGTTTTAGTGGACTCAGCAGTTTTCAATCTGCTCTTCAGGCCTCTACGGGAGATTTAACTTAAATTAAAATTAAAAACAACAGAAAATGTGTAATGAGAAGGAGAAGGGTGGGGGAAATGAACACAAGGAGCTAGAGACAAATGACAGCAAGCCGAAACAAACATTCACGCTGTTTACACAAGGAAGGCTTGTGGGACCCGATATAAAGTGCCTTCGGCACCTTGAGATGAAATAACGAGTGCGACCGGGACAGAACAGTGACCAGTCAGCACTAAAATTAGCTGCACCCACTCCGTTATTTAAGATTTGCTCACATATGGCGGAACCATATGTATTTGGGACACGTTCACGCAAAGGTAAGGTGTGATTCCTGATCTCGGTGGGAATATGTTGTTTAATTCTCATGTCCAGGCGTTGAGCAGTTCTCTCTATGTAGTCAGCACCGAAACTACAAATATATTTCTAAACAACAGAATTAATTTGATGGGGAGGGAGAGCATCTTTGCACCCAGAATGAAACATAGGTCGGGTTTGGAAAACTATACGGACCTCAGCCAAGAAAAAACAACGCCGAACATTAGCTGAAATCTGCCTAATAATGCTTTCACACTTGGATCCAATCCAGGACAATCTAAGATAAATAGGACACTTTTTAACTGTACAGAGTTTGACCTCTCTGAACTCCACAATCTTGTTATGGATGACTGAATGAACAGTATCAGGGGGATACTCTAAACTGAAACAGGTTTCCTTCACAAAATTGATTTCATCATCCAAGAAAGACCCTGAGCATATCATTAATGCCCTATGAACTAGGGTTCTAATTATGTTTATCTTACGTTTTCTAGGACAAAAGGAATCCCAACGCGTATATAACCCCGCAAATGTTGGTTTCCTATAAACAGAGGTGAGAACGGTTATCGGTGTCCGATGTACTAGAACATCCAAGAAGGCTAGTTGAAAATTGGATTCCTTCTCGACCGTAAACCTCAGCACTGGATGAATACGATTAAGAGAGAAACTGATTAGCCTCAACTACATTATTAAATAACCAAAAGGTATCGTCAACACATCGACAATACAGTTGAGGACGAAGTATGTTACTACGTCTTCTCTCCTCGTGAAATCCAAGAAAAATATTGGCAAGTGCTGGACCCAAAAGGGAGCCCATAGCAACACCACCAATGTGTCGATACATAGCATTATTAAAACTGAATTCGACAGACAACGTGGCAAATTTCATCAAATCCACAAATACAGACTCAGGAATACTAGGTGGAGACAAGGAACTGCGATAAAGCAACTCGCAGCAAATATTAATTGTTTGCAAAAGAGGGACACAAGTGAATAAAGAACAGACATCAAAGGAACACATGAACTTACCAGAAGACATATTTCGGATGCAGTCAACAAAGGATAAAGAATCCTTTATACAAAATCCACTTAAACGCTGCAAGACTGGTTCCAAAAGTGATGAGAGCCATTTGGCTACTTTGTGTTGCGCAGAACCGACCATTGACAGAACTGGTCTCAATGATACCCCATCCTTGTGGATTTTTGGAAGCCCATACAACCAGGGACGAATCGACCCAGACGGTCGAATTTCACTAGAAATTTCTTGTGAATGAACCCCAGTTTGTACTCATCTCAAGAGTAATTTCTGAAATTTTACTTCACCTGAGGCAGTTGCATCACACGTATCAGCAGATCCCAGCATTATAAATTTGTAAGTATCTTCCAGAATGGAAGACATCTTAACAACATAATCTGCCCGATCTAAAATAACAACACCAGCACCTTTCTCATGTCTGGAGATTACAAGATCAAAATTGTTCGTCAATGAGTTAAGAACACGTTGATATTCAGCTTTGCACATTGATTCCGCTGAAGCAACAGAACTAGCCAACATGTGCGCAGAGTTATTTAATTGGGCTTTTAAATTACTAACCACATCAGCAGAAGTAGGCGAAAGTCTTGCCAACTGAGCATAGAAGACCTCGAACTCAGAAAAACTTTCTCGTTATCAGGCATTGAGGGTGGAATACAAAAATCCAACCCATGAGTGTATGTTTCATGTACATATCATTTTGATCTCCAGTCTAACCTACTCACAAACGATTCAAGCTCAGTTAGTTCATGGGAAGACAAATTTACAATATTATTTAAATTCGGTTCCACTGTACTTCCATATCTCTTGTGTACCAATATTGTCAACTTAGCATCATGCTTAATTAATAAATTAACGCACTCACGTTGATGGACCCAACCCAAATATCTTGAGAACCTTACCCAATCAAAGAAGGAAATTAAATTCCTACAGGATATATATATATATATATATATATATATATATATATATATATATATATATAGGTATGGGTACGATAAAAAATATACATAGATGCACGTATACTTGCATGTACATATAAAATATTTCTTCCTCGGGTGTTGTAAATAGAGTGCTCAATGTTATGTAACAGAGCTATAATCATATATTAGTGAATATACATAATATCCAACGTCGATAACTCCAACTCAGAGTTTCATGCGATCTTTCAATCTACAGGTGTTGAGTATATTTTTAGCACCTGAAGATATACTAAGAATATCCTCACCACCTGACAATTGCAAGATCGCATGAAACTCCGCGTCGTGCTATCGTGCTATCGACGTTGGATATAATGTATATTCACTAATATATATATATATATATATATATATATATATATATATATATATATATATATATATATATGGCGGAGTGGTTAGAACCTTCGCTTTCTGACCATGAGACCTCGTTTCTGAACCGAATTCCAATCTCACCACGGTTGATTTGTCAGGAAGGAAACTTATCGGTCTGGAGGGAGCGATCCCATCGTGCAGCACCTTAGGAAAATAATACCATATTTGTGAGTGAAATTGGCTAAACGGAACAATTGGTAGCACGATGTCACAAGTCCTCGTGACCGAGTGTTTGAGTGTACTGGTGAAGTTCAGAGTGTTGATCACGCTAGCTAACACAATATTTCATAGAAACTGTAATTCGGCATAGTTGTAGTATAAACCACAGATGGGCTCTGTGGGTGCTGAACAAACACGAATGTGCTTGTGTGAGCATTTGCAATAGGGATTGGCTAGACGGGTATCCTCGAATACGAGTGGCCAATGTTATATATATATATATATATATATATATATATATATATATATATATATATATATATATATATATGGTGCGGCGAAAGTAACCCCTTTATCTATTAAATTTTATTGAACAAAAATAAATTACTCTAGTTTAAGAAAATTTATAAGTGTGACACTGGCTTCCTTGTTAGGATCGATGTCTTCGTCACGACTCCAATATGTGACACCGCCGGCTTCGTTCAGGGTCGCGGACGATGTCTTTGTCGCGGCACCAATATGTGACACTGCCGGTTTCGTTTAGGGTCGATGTCTTGTATACGGCACCAACATGTGCCTCACACCAATCGTCGCAGCGGCAATATGTGACACCCACTAGCAGTCGAATCCACGGCACCAATATGGGACGCCCACTGGCGTGGTCGCGGTGGCCGCAGCGCCAATATGTGACGTCCACTGGTCACGTCGCCAATATGTGACACCGCGCCGTCGGCCGGTCGTCAATTCCCAGTTGCGGCGCGAAGCTGTAAGGGTTCATCCACCAGTGTTTTGGGGTTGGCTCTATGTCGCTGCCACCAGCCTGTGTCCCGGTCGATCTGGTCGTTTTCCGGTTCGATATCAGCTTTGTCGTTCTCAGCTCGCCTCCAACGTCTGGTTACCAAAGTAACTGCTTTGATCTCCAGTCTAACCTACCCACGTTGTGACTTTGATCTTAGGTAGAAGAAATCAGTTGACCGGAGCCGAAATTTTTTTATGCCCGCCATGTGTGGTTGGCTTTGTCATTCTTTCCCGAATTCTGTTTCCCTTTGGGCGTCACCTACTTGTCATGACGTTAATTAATTTTGACAGAATCTTAAATCCCGCTTTCTCTTACGGATTTTCTGTCTTTTGCGAAACGTATCTTTCTTCGTACATAAAATAAAATCTTTTCCCATTTTTTTTTAAATTGTCGCTCAGTCTGTCTTTCGATATAGCTCTTTCTCACCTTAAGTATTTCCCGTTTTTTAATTTCTATGGTTAATTAGTTAGCTAATTACCATCGCTAAATAGTGTCACATAAGTATTGTCAAATCAAAACTTGATTTGTTATGCTTACGAAAGCATTTAACGTAGGCTGAACCCTATCAGCAAGAATTCTACAAAGAATTTGATGCATTACCACATTACTTTGAGAAAAATATCACAAACTGCTTGTTTTAATTCGGGAATTGTTTTCGAATGAGCCTGTATGCAATATCTTTCAGTAGACCCAACAAGAAAAAGTTTATTGGTGTTAGGTCTGGTGATCGCGATCGCCACTCCATTGTTTCACGTCGGCCAATCCACCATAGCTCGAAATTAAGATTTAACCATTCTCGAACGCGTAAGCCATAGTTAAACTTAAGCCAGCTGAAACTTAAGTAAATTTATTTTTGTTCAATAACATTTAATAACTTAATAAAGGGTATTGTATATATATATATATATATATATATATATATATATATATATATATATATATGATGAGGCAAAAGTCGCACAACATAGGGATACTTTATTAAGAGTATAATTACACATGAACATTTCACTAACTAGTTATTTAATTGTTAAATGTGCTGTTCAAAATCTCCTTCATCTTTTTCAAAACACATTTCAATTCTGTGCCAGCATGATTCATTAACATGTCGGTGAGTTTCTCTATCATTTTGCTGCATTCATATTTAATTCTTTATTTAAGTTCCATCTTGCTTCGCCAAAATTGTTTCTACAAAATAAGAAAATATCTAAACAAATTAGACATTTTAAAACATGATTAAGTAACACCTATGACGCGCGACGTTTGCCTTACCACATATATATATATATATATATATATATATATATATATATATATATATATATATATATATATGTATGTATGTATGTATTAATAATAATAATAATTAAAGAATATAAAACACTTAAAATCCCATAGGAAATAATTTTTATTTTATGAGAGTTCTAAAATAGCACCTCTCAATCTTCAATACCTACAAACAAAATCACAAATGAAATGGAAAAAATACACCGGGTTCAATATTACGAACCCGGAGTATTTTTATGTTATAATCAATGTTATATATATATATATATATATATATATATATATATATATATATATATATATATATATATCAATGTTATGAACCCGGAAAAATATTCCGGTGCCAATGTTAGGACCCGGAGTATTTTTTAATCGCTAGTTTATCCACAGTAAACCTGCTTGCAGGTTCCTACAATGTTTCACCATTCTTGGCAGATCTTCTATTATCACAATGTAGGATATTTCATAACAAAGATGATCTGTCTATATTTCTGAGGTAAGGTATTGTAACTATTTACATTGTTCGGACTGTTGCTCTCATCTTTATTGTCATATTCACGATGTTTCGTTCGTTGTACGCTCTTGTAAGTAAGACCCCTCAACCTCATACAGAAGAACATCACTAAGGACTGCGTATACGCCATCATCCCATGAAGCTGTGGTAAGCAATACCAAAGAGAAAAAGACCACCCACTGAAGGTAAAAATGCAAGAATATAGTCAAACTTTAAGACGAGAGGAAATAGAAAAAATCAGGCGTTGCTGACTGTCTATGCAGAGAAAAGGAAGATCACCCCCACCCGTGAGATGACGCTGAAATAATAGACAGAGAACATCACTAGAAAATACGAAAACTCAAGGAATCAGCACATATGCTAGGCCACGCAAATCTCCTAAGCCGCCAAGCATAGAAATGCATACTATAGTATGGCAACTAGTAATACTGAGTGCTAGAGATAAGCAATAATAAAAACAGAAATTCGAATATGAACTCTGTTAATAAATTGTTACTGAAGCTTTATGTCCCAAAAGTTCATACAGAGATGTCCCCAAGGACACATTGCCCAGTGGATAAAAGCATTGGTTGCATCCAGTGACTTGACCCAAAGCATTGGGCATAGCACGCGGAACTAGAACAATCTACCCCGGTGGACGAAATAAAACGTTCTAATCACCTGTACAACGGCTGAAAATTGAGGATTGTTATATACCGTATCTATGAACACTAATGGGTATGTCCCAATCCTCATAAATACGTTGGACACGATTGTAAGTGGGAGTAATATGCTATCGAATAGACCACCACAAGCAGTGGTTTACCTACCTCATGCCGCTGGCGAGTACTGTAATTTGTTGATGTTATATAGATTACCATTTCATTTCCAGCCTCCGTTTCAGTTATTCCTCATTCAGTAACCCTTCCTAGGTTACAACACTATATTTTCTCATTCTGCTCATCTATCTATCTATCTATCGATTCTCATTTTGTTCATCTATCTATCTATTCTCATTTTGTTCATCTATCTATCTATCTATCTATCTATTCTCATTTTGTTCATCTATCTATTTAGCTATCTATTCTCATTTTGTTCATTCATCTATCTATCTACCTATTCTCATTTTGTACATCTATCTATCTATCTATTCTCATTTTATACATCTATCTATCTATT
>OZ038488.1:74911098-74926098 GCA_964036315.1 Acanthosepion esculentum
CTCCAATTTGTAATTTGCATCTTGGGCTACGCCGTTTTGCTGACAACCATGAATTCTATCTTCTTGCAATTGATGTTTAATCCTTTCTCCTCGTTTTCCTTTACTACCTTCTGTAGGGGTTTTCGCATTTCCCTTTCAGTGTCTGCAATCAATACTGTGTCATTTTGAGATGGAAATCCATCAGAATATGTAAACAAAACTCAAACACTTAAGGCGGAGAATATTAAATAATAAACGATTTTTTAAAAGTCACTAATTTTCTTTCTCTTTTTTAGTCTCGAGCAACGTCAGCTTTGGAAAAATTATGGATAAAAACAATTCTTCCAACTATCTTCTACTCATTCTGAAGGATTTGCCATCACAAAACTCGGTCACTTAAGGTGGAGAATATAAAATGTTAATTTTTTTTTTAAATTCACTCATTTTCTTTCTCTTTTTTAGCCTCGAGAAACGCTACCTTTGGAAAAATAATATAAAATTTAATTATTTTAAGCACACACAAATGCATACACACAACACATTTTTCGTTATCCATGTGATGAAGCCATGGAGGGGAAATGTATTATCAGATATTATTTTCGAAACATAATTTAATGAACGTTTTTTTTCCAAATGTCAATAACTTACAACTCTGTCGGCATTACATAGCTAACTTTATTCAGTCAGTTATGTGACGCACGCATATGCGTTCATGTATCTTTCGATACATGACTGACGAGGCAGATTTTTTCCCGCAGTAAGTAGACCAGTTGCCATCCAAGGCTATAGAACCCGTTCTGTCCTGCATGAAAGTATGAATCTTCTTCTCCCCACCCCCACCAGCTATGGGGGTGGGGAGAAGAAGAGGATTCATACTTTTCCCAAGAGTATTGGCACGTAAGTGAATGTAATGGATTCGACTTGAATTCTTCAATCCGAGCTGCTATCCATTACTCCACCGTATTTGTCCGCCAATAATAAATTTTGGTAGGACTTCTAGTTCTCTGGGCATTGATTCGTTGTAAAGTTTTAATAAATCCGGTGAGAAGGCCCCCACTTGTCTTACGGTCCTTTATATTGTAGTTCTTCTTTATGTGCAGTGTCTCCTCAGAATGTAGACTCTCCACAACTTCCTATCTCTTGCAGCTCTTAATAAATTTTGTCTATCTGTTATATCTCCTGAACTCTGTTCCGCTATCCCTTTATTCAAGCTTATTAAAAATGTTATGAGCTTGTTTTCCTCTGTCTCTTAAATATATTATGCAGTTGAAGTTTTATTTATTTACTTGTTGGTTCTATTGAATTTTGACGAGGTTACCATGGACCGAACAAAGGTTTTTGGGGAAATGGAAACAAAAACGTATACTTAACACCAGGAAGAATTACAGTATTTACATTAGTCGGACTATTGTCCTCATCTTTGTCGCCATATTTGTCACAACGTTTCGGCCGTTGTACGCTCCGGCCTTCTTCAGGTGGTTGGAATTTCGAACCGAACCCTTTATTTCGATCACTGGGGTAGACTGTTCTAGTTCCACGTGCCATGTTTGATGGATGTCAGTTATCAGTTATCTACTGCTAATTTTCCCTCTGAAAGTTCTCCACTGCCTTAACCGGGTATTGAACTCACACTCTTTGGGTCTGTCACTGGATCTAACCAACGCCTTTATCCACTGTGCCATGTGTCCTTGAGGAGATAACTGATAACTGACATCCATCAAACATGGCACGTGGAACTAGAACAGTCTACCCCAGTGATCGAAATAAAGGGTTCGGTTCGAAATTCCAACCACCTGAAGAAGGCCGCAGCGTACAACGGCCGAAACGTTGTGACAAATATGGCGACAAAGATGAGGACAATAGTCCGACTAATGTAAATACTGTACATAATACCTCATCTCAGAAATATAGACAGACTCAGGAAGAATTAGTTGAAATCTCTGGAATATATAATAAGGAAAGAGGGCTTGGAACATGTGATACTCACAGGACAGGTAAGAGGGACAGAGGACAGCAGCGCGTAACATACTTAATGAGCTTGAGTAAATGGATGCTGGAACAGAAGCCAAAATTTAATAAGAACCGGAACACAAAAAAAAAAATTAATAATGCCGGAACAAAAAACAAATTTTAATAAGAGCTACAAAGACGCGGGAATTGTTAGAGAGACATGATCGAGGGGACACGGTACACAAAGACAAAGAACATTATTTACATTATTCGGACAATTGTCCTCATCTTTGTCGCCATATTTATTACAACGTTTCGGCCGTTTCTTCAGGTTGTTGGAATGTCGAACTGAACGCTCACTGGGGTAGACTGTTCTAGTTCCACGTGCCATGTTTAATGGATGTCAGTTATCAGTTATCTCTTGTTAATTTTTCCGTCTGAAAGTTCTCCACTGCCTTAACCGGGTATTGAACTCACACGCTTTGGGTCCTGTCAACACCTTTATCCACTGTGCCATGTGAACATCTGTGTATGAATTTCTGGGTATTATAAATCTAATGTCTTCAGCATCAACTTTAACAGTGCTCATATTGCAATTTTTGCTGTTATCCTCTCATGTTTTTACCAGAGTTCATATTGGAACTTTTGTTGTTATTATCGCTTTTCTTTGGCACTCCTTATTACTGGTTACCATATTGTATTCATTTCTATGCTTGGTCGGCTCAGGAGACAAATATGGCGACAAAGATGAGGACAATAGTCCGAATAATGTAAATAATGTACATAATACCTCATCTCAGAAATATAGACAAAGACAAAGAATATAACGAAACCAACGGGTATTGGAACTCGGCTCGCTAATTAACAATTCTGAGTCATTATTTATTACACCACCCGCAAATTCAAGCTTACAGCACCTGGAATTCCCAACCGGTCAACCATCTTGGTATTGACCCGGTTCGACGTTGGTTATTTCGACCGGTGCTTCAACGTGGTCTGGTCGTAAGTCTCAATGATGTGAACTGATGTCGTAGTTTAAAAAAAAAATCAATGCTTGATATAAAAACTGCTCGGTTAGTAAGCGAAACGCAACAGACTATTGGCCTGTATAGTGTGTTGGATCATTACAGAGCGTACATTTATGATTCTTTGCCAGACTGGAGAAACGTTAGTATAAATATATCGAAATAATTGCGATAGATAGAAAGTGTAAAACTAATGTCAACAGTCCTGGGGTCAGATCAAAGCTTTTTTTACGTTTTGAAGTTTAACAAGAAAGTGGAGATGGGGATGAAATAAAATAATGATCAGTGGGAGGGGGGGATAAGAAAAAAAAGAAAGAAAGAAAGAAAGAAAGAGTAATTTGAAGAAAGTTTTTTTTCTTTTCTTTTAAAAAAAAACAACAAAAAAAACAACAAAAACTCTTAAGTTTATTCAAGGCTAGCAGTTAACGGTCGTCCTGTCTGTTGTCTTTGTTTGATTTTCAATGTGTGATTCACTGTTGGTCAAACAACAAAACAGCGGAGGACTTACTCACAAAGCCGACATCACGAAAAAGCAATTTGGTGGCGGAAAGAAAAATCGTAGCCTCGTGAGATGCATGAAGTGCGGGTCCGTCACTTGAGAGGTTTTGACCTATCAAACATCAAGAAAGCATATCAAAGCGAGTAAACAGGTTGAGCCTTGCCGCCTTTCGCTCAAACAGCGTCGGGAGACTTAATTATCATAAAACGGATTTTATAAGTACCAGACAGCTCGGACAAAGGGGACGGGTTAGTTATAACGCTCCACGCTCTTTATTTTCACTTCCCTTTTACTTCTTCTTGATGGACTTCATATTAATTTTCTTATTATTTTCATTTAATTGCTTTTCCTTTTCTTGCCTTTTCATGTTTACCGTTCTTTCTTTTTCTCTTTCAAATCTTTTGTCTTTTTGGTGTTTATTATTATCTTCCAACAATTCTTTATCTTCGTTGACTAAAAAGTTCTCATCTTATTTATGGTATTCAGAGACTTTTCAATCTCTTCATTCTCCTCCTCTTCTGACATCATTTACGTTTTGCTCGTTTTTCTTGTTATCGATACTGAGATGACCAGGAGGGAAAAACGAGAAAGTCTTACAGAAAATGACAAAAAGAACACATGCACAGGATCAGGAAGAGGCAGATGAAATGTTCTCGGACACATAATGAGGAAGGAGGGCTTGGAAAGCATTGACATCACAGGGCATATTGAGGGCAAGAGAGCGAGAGAGAGGGGGGGGGGCGGCGAACCACTTACCTAACGTAGTATTGGAGAGAAAAACAGATAAGGGACACAATGGACAGGGAGATTTGGAGAGCCATGATACGCATAAATATTATGTTACGTAGATAACGTGTAAAGCAATATACACTTTCGCTTTGTGTGCTTATATATCGATGTCTTCTCATATCTATCTATCTATCTATCTATCTATCTATCTATCGCAAACTATTCATATTTATCTATATAGCTATCTATCTATTTATCTATACATATATATATGCTTATATATCGGTGTCTACTTATATCTATCTATCTATCTATCTCTCATGCTCTCTCTCTCTCTATATATATATATGTATATATATCAGAAACTCTTCGTATCTATCTATCTATCTATCTATGCTTATATATCGATGTCTACTTATATCTATTTATCTGTCTGTCGCAATCTCTTCATATCTATCTATCTATCTATCTATCTATCTATCTATCTCTCTCTCTCTATCTATCTAAGTCTTGTCATATCTATCCATCTAAGTCTTGTCATACTATCTATTTATGTAGCTCTCTCTCTCTCTCTCTCTATACATATATATATGTATATATATATATATATATATATATATATATATATATCTAAGAAACACTTCATATCTCTCTATTTATCTAAGTCTTGTCATATCTAGCTAGCTAGCTAACTCTCTCTCTCTCTCTCTCTCTCTATATATATATATATATATATATATATATCAGAAACTTTTCATATCTATCTATCTATCTATCTATCTATCTATCTATCTATCTATACTAAACACTTCTTATCTCTATGCCTGTCGGTCTGTCACTCTCTCTACCATAGTCTATTCATATGTATCTATATCTAAATTAAGCTATTTTCATATAGATATTCTCCGCTCTTACTTTTCTCCTCTAGCCCACACGGCAGAAGGGTAATCTATAGATTTATCTTTTATAATGTTTTCGTCAAACACTTTACTCATTGTCACGAATTAAACACCAAAATAACTCTTTGCGAAGAGAGTTAGTTTAAAAAATATATTTAATTCTTGCGAAAACCGTTTTGAACAGTCATCCGGGGACACTGACGAATAAAGAAATCAGCGAGAACTGACAGATCAGAAAAAAGTATCAATCTTGATTAGTTCGATTGTCTATTCTGCACATCACGTGTAAGATATTTGTAGTGGATCTAGGAAGGATGCGTGAATATTTAAAATTATACTGTAAATAAAATATGCAATATCCACAAACATAAATTATAAGAAATGGCCAAATGGTAACGATATTCAACCACGACAGAAAATACATTTTTGAAACAACAGATTGAATTTTATATACACAATTTACAATTTCTTTGTTTGTAATGATGTGTGCAAAGGTATATTTTAGTGAAAAATTTCTTTGCTGTTTCGGAAATGTTCAATATCTAAAAAGTTGTCTGCCTTTGATTAAAAAGGTTGAATTTAACTTAAACAGAAGAATTTTCTATGAAAGATATCGAGTGAAAAAGTTTGTTGTGTAGATTTTTCTAATCTCTCAGAAAGGAAGTTGGTTTCTTTGGCGGCACATAATTCTCGTATGTAAATTTTCGCGGGTGTGTATCTTAAATGCGACGAAAATTCGTTTACTATTTCTATTTATAGTTTTCTTAACAACGAATTCGGCTCCACGTGGTTTGGTAGCTGTTGCGAATTTTTCTGAGAAATGCGTGGGCGAATGTTGTATTTTTTAGCCAATAGGATTTCTAGAAACATTTAAATTAGGGATGAATTTGAGAAAGATTTTTTTTATGTCTGTTGAGACTACTTTTGCACAAATTTTGACTTTTTTTTTATGGAAATTTCTCGAAGCTTATTTTTTAATTTCACAACCAATGAAATTCAAGAAAATGTTTGAAATTGAAATGAGGGTTACTAAATATTACCCGTGTATGTCAAATCTGGAACAGGACAAAATCCCAGCGTACAAAACTCCAGTGAAGAAAATCCCAAGGAATAAAAAGAAACAAATTTAACATTGAAAATTTCAGGAAATTTATTTCAAATTTTAATCTTACGGTAGCTAAAATGGATTCCCAATGAAGATTTTTCAAAATTGTTTTAGAATTGAAAAGGTTGCAGCAATATGTGTGTGAAGTGGGGACAAGTTTGAAGCACCATTGCCCAAGGCATTCTCTTCTCATTTATAGTAAATGAATGGGTAATTTTCGGACAGACATTATACACATAAACGGAATGTTACACCCATAAAATCTAAAAATTAAATGACATTAGATATGCACACAAAATATAGCTATCGAACTAGATAGATAGATAGATAGATAGATAATGAACAGACTGAGATAGATAGATAGATAGATAGATAGATAGATAGATAGATAGATAGGACGTTAATATAGATATAAAAAGATAGCGTGTATTATCAAGTCAAATATCCAGGGTGGTATGCAGGTTCCTAGTCATCATTTGTGAAAATGCATAGCCAGTGGTGTTGACTACAGTGTTTCCTCGATTATTTGGATAATTCAATATACCTTTTTTAAGTTCGGGAATGCTGCCATAATCCTTGCCTTCAGTTCCTCTTTGGTGTTAGGAGATTTTTTTGAGGGTCACTCGCACAAATGCGTCCACACATAATAATAAAGTGACTTGCAGTATGGGAAGTTATGTGACCAGACGTAAGGGGTGATTTAGTCGCAGAAATAGTCTAACAGCCATGACTTGTTTCTCCTGCTTGTGTTTATATGCTGCTGAGTCCTGTTGCCAGACATAGGATCTTCTAGCAGCCACTCTTTTAACGCAAGGAACTTGATTTAGTCTTCCGTGTTGAGTCTGAGGCCCTCACTAACAAATTCTGGAGTTTTTTTTCTCTCATCAGAACGATCACAGTGAATTTTCCGAACTGCCGTACCTTTTTAATCACTGCTAGACTCATCCAACTCTTTCCGATTTCTCTGCACTACCCACAGATTTACACCTGAACACTGAAATATTCGTATTGGTGCTTCTGGTGCGAATACCAAGCAGTACAGTATGTCGTTTCCAAATTTTTGGCGGGGTGAATTGAATCATGGTGATCATTTTCTTACAGACGGTGCCCAACTGACCCTACTATAACATGCAGTTGACAAAATCAAAAACAAAAAAATTATCTATATAAATAGATAAACACACTAAGATCGATATGGAGAGATTAAAATAACTAGGTAGGACAGAATAAGATAGATATATTGTAGAAAGAAAGAAAGAAAGAAAGAAAGAAAAAAAGGATCAAAGAAAGAAAGAAAGAAAGAGAGGAAGGAAGAGAGGAAGGAAGAAAGAAGGAAGGAAGGAAGGAAGGAAGGAAGGAAGAAAGGAAGAAAGGAAGGAAGGAAGAATGAAAGAAAGGAAAGAAGAAAGAAGGAAAGAAAGATAGGAAGGAAGAAAGGAAGAAAGGAAGGAAGGAAGGAAGGAAAGAAAGAAAGAAAGAAAGAAAGAGAGGAAGAAAGGAAGAAAGAAAGAAAGGAAGGAATGAAGAAAGAAAGAAAGAAAGAAAGGAAAAAAGAATGAAAGAAAGTAAAGAAGAAAGAAGGAAAGAAAGAAAGAAAGAAAGGAAGGAAGCAAGTAGGAAAGAAAGAAAGAAAGAAAGAAAGAAAGAAAGAAAGAAAGAAAGAAAGCAAAAGTAACTACAATGTTGATTGATGTATTCAGGTTTCGAGTAATACCAACTTCTCCAATGTAAACGAACCAGTGTTTTTCGGCATAAAATGGCTTCCCGGGTTCGTGACTGTTTTCGCTTTCTCTTTCCTATCATTTCCTTCTCTTTCTCTTCGTTCCTGTTTTCTTCCCCATCTTTGCATATCAGGTTTAGTTTCTGCACCAATCGAGCCACGTCGTTCACCACATTCAAAAGATGCTAACTGTTTACCTTTCTTTGATATAGTGAATTTTTCTGCCGCCCAAATTAATTGTATCATGAGAAAACATCCATTTTAATGCTTAAACTAGTTTAGAGTTTATATATATATATATATATATATATATATATATATATATATATATATATATATATATATATATATAATTTTTAATTCCGTGTTTCTTTAAACAGCGGACCCACACTGGAATTTCGTTTACTCCTTAGTTTAACTAGATAAAAAAAAAGATTAAATTAAAATTGCTTAAATCGGATAATCTATGCTTCCTTTTGTTTGTACTGGAGTGTATATATTTACTATGACGCAAGATTAATATGGAGGCTAGAAGATTGCTTTGCGCCAGTTTTATAATAGGAATTAGAAACTTAACTTTACTATCAGCATTGAAAATATTAGCATTTTAGTTTGACTAGGAAAATTCGCAAAACTTAGTTCTTATTTTCTGTCCCGTATCCATTCATAACGTGGACTGTCAGGACTTTCCATGAATTCATATTCCTTGTAGTGCTGGGGTACTACGAGAGATGAAGAGGTACCTGGCATGAAAGCTGCCAAATCCATATCCAGCCTCACTCCTTGGAGGAACCATTCCCTGAAGACATAATGTAGCCATAGTCACCACGCTTAGGCAACTGGTGTTATTTAAACCATAGTTTAGAAATTTTGAACTGACAGTTGCCCTGCTGTTAAATACCTTTCCCCAAGTAGACCAACTCGATTGTAATTCGAATTCGGCTCTCCGATTCCTCAGTCCGAGTCGCTATCCATTAACTCCACCGTGTCTCTCTTAAGCTTACCCCCTAACTATCCGACCCTTATCATTTTCTGCTAATAAGGTATATTACTCGCTATCCTACAACCCGTCTTGTCATTGTCAGATTCCCCAAGCACACTTTCCTTATTATGCATCCCAGAATTTTCAACTGTCACTTTCTGATCCTAAGCAAAAGTTTTGTTTCCATTTTCCTTAAAACTTCTCCATTGTTTACATGTTCCGTCCATGACATTCTCAGGAGTCTTCTTTAGAAACTCATCTCCATTGCCTCATTTCTCCTTTTCATCTATGAGGAGATTGTTCAACATTCACTGTTATATAAAAGGATTGATATTATATAGCAATCAAGTTTTTGTTTCTTTTTATTAATTTTTGTTTATTTTAATAACTTCATCCCAAGCAAAGCGATATTGTCACTAAAACCCAAGGGGGTACTGGTAGTGAAATAAATTATCGAGACTTTGGAATGAACCGGAAACCTAATCCTAAGCAGAAAACAAAGGATAAACAACTACTCCTATTCAAAAAGCCTGGGAGAATTGTGAAGTGGATGATGGGAAACTTACTCCTACTCAGGAAAAAACAAAACAAAAAAAAACGAAATAAAATTTCATAGTTCAAGCGGAGACGTTAGAAGTATAAATTTGAAGTAGGCTTTAGTAGGAACCAAAATCCCAACCCCGAAAACAAAACAATGAAGATCGGGTGTGTGTGAGCCGGACGATAGGCGCACTAATCTACTCCAGTTGAAGGAAAAATGAATAGTAAATACTTGACTATATTTTCTTTTTAAATTAAAGTCTTAATTCTAGAGTAGTCATTTCTAGAGTGAAAGTATCGAAATCCAACTCGTGATTTTGCATGTTCGTTTAACTGGCACGATGGACTAATGGATAGCGGCTCGGATTCGAGAATCAGAGAACCGAGTTCGAATTCCAGTCGAATTAATTATATTCACTTATGTACTAATACCCTTGCGAAAGGTAAGAATCAGTCTCTTCTCCACCAGATATGAGTAAATAACTGGACAGAGTGGGCTCTATCTATAGCTGTGGCTGGCAACCGGTATCAGTGAAGGAAAACTGAATTCAAACCAGCCTGAGGAACCCAAAGGCTATTAATAACTCAGTATTATCTGGTATTATCTGACATCCTCTGCGGTATTCTTTCTCTCCAAAGGCTATTAATAACTCAGTATTATCTGGTATTATCTGACATCCTCTGCGGTATTCTTTCTCTCCAAAGGCTATTAATAACTCAGTATTATCTGGTATTATCTGACATCCTCTGCGGTATTCTTTCTCTCCAAAGGCTATTAAGAACTCAGTATTATCTGGTATTATCTGACATCCTCTGCGGTATTCTTTCTCTCCAAAGGCTATTAAGAACTCAGTATTATCTGGTATTATCTGACATCCTCTGCGGTATTCTTTCTCTCCAAAGGCTATTAATAACTCAGTATTATCTGGCATTATCTGACATCCTCTGCGGTATTCTTTCTCTCCAAAGGCTATTAAGAACTCAGTATTATCTGGTATTATCTGACATCCTCTGCGGTATTCTTTCTCTCCAAAGGCTATTAAGAACTCAGTATTATCTGGTATTATCTGACATCCTCTGCGGTATTCTTTCTCTCCAAAGGCTATTAAGAACTCAGTATTATCTGGTATTATCTGACATCCTCTGCGGTATTCTTTCTCTCCAAAGGCTATTAATAACTCAGTATTATCTGGTATTATCTGACATCCTCTGCGGTATTCTTTCTCTCCCCAAACGTTACGTTTGTGTGCTCTGGGATTGTAGGGGTGGGGAAGTGAGGGTTGTTGTGCATCAGTGAAAAACTTTGCAACCAAACCAACTTGTGCAAGATTGGGTCATCATTGTTTCTCGATGGATTTCTTTAAAAACTTGCACGAAGAATTTAACTTTTTTTTGTTACGGGTTTGAAATGCGCATTCCATGAGGGAGATACAAAGCTTGGTTTTACCGCGCAATAATTCGAAGTAGCAAAATGAAAAGGCAAATTGTGTTGTGCTGATGGAAATTATGCAGTTACCTCGGCCCCATGACTGGCTCTCGCTTGTGATATGTATATCTACTGTTGAATCATCGACCTGAAAGGTTAAAATGGTTAACATAGTAGTTTGTATTCCATGGTATACTTTAGGACAGGGGCTGGGCACCTCGAGGTGGTGTAATGGTTAGCAAGCTTGTCTCGCTAGAACAATTACGACTGAGTAGTGAGTTCGATCCTCACTGAGTACCCCATTCTTTCGGCGTTGTGCCACATCTGAGCTACGCTTTGAAAATCACTACTTTAGGACAGGGGTGAAATGTAGAATTACGCAAAAAATGTGTGTTATGCCAACCTCCCCGACCTGAGGATTGCTTGCTGGTTTTCTATCTGCTCTGTCCTTTCAGGGCGTAGGTGATAATGGCTCTCCACAATTTCATGTCTTTTGTAGCTCTTGATAAATGTTGTCATTTTATCTCTCCTAAACCTTGTCCCACCACCCATTTATTTAAGGTCACTAAAAAGGTTATGCGTTGTTTTCCACTGTCTTTCTTACCTTCAATCTGTCATGTGAGTATATGATTTTCTAAGCCCTCTTTCCTCATTATGTGACCTCTAAATTTAAACTGTCTCTTTCTGATGTTATGTATACGTTTTCTTTTTGCTTTCATTTTCTCGAGAACTTCGTCGTCGCTCACGAGCTTGTGTAAATGGTTGTCAGGCCAGTGTTTAGGCAAGATAGCAAAAGGACAACATTTGCTAAGAGCTTCCAAAGACAGAATATTGTGGAAAGTCATGATCGCCAACGTCCTTAAAGGACATGTCACATAGAAGAAAAAATTGGGGCGTAACATTTAAGACGAGAAGCTACGTTTTTGGGGATGTAAAATTCAAGACGGTACAGAATTCAAATATCTGAATAGAGTAGTAACAGACGAATGGACCGTCCTGAGTATGACGATAAACTACATCCGCATCCTGGGTAAGGCAATAAACTACGCCCAGCAGCAAGGTCTCTGATCAGCAGGTTGTGAGGAGCGTGGAACCACCTCTTAATTGCTGGTGTTCCAAGGTCCACCCTGACCCGGGGTGGTAGCACCTGTTAGGGTCCCAGCTATGGGCAAATAGTTAACCCCGAAACTGGGGTAAAAACACTATGAATGTGTAAAAATGGGTTTCAATACCAGAAATACTTTGTATAAAATTATTACTAGCAATAAATTTTTGATGGAAACAAACAAAAAAACAATTGCCAACAATACATTTTTGAAAAAAAGAAAAAATATATATATATTACCAACAATGTTTTTAAAAGAATATTCCTAGCAATACATTTTTGAGGAAAAAATATTACCAGCAATACTATTTTGAAAAAAATTATAACCAGCAGTACATTTTTGAAGGAAAAATACTACCAGAAATAGATTTTTGAAGGAAAAAATATTACCAGAAATAGATTTTTGAAGGAAAAAATATTACCAGAAATAGATTTTTGAAAGAAAAAATATTACCAGAAATAGATTTTTGAAGGAAAAAAATATTACCAGAAATAGATTTTTGAAGGAAAAAATATTACCAGAAATAGATTTTTGAAGGAAAAAATATTACCAGAAATAGATTTTTGAAGGAAAAAATATTACCAGAAATAGATTTTTGAAAGAAAAAATATTACCAGAAATAGAATTTTGAAGGAAAAAAATATTACCAGAAATAGATTTTTGAAGGAAAAAATATTACCAGAAATAGATTTTTGAAGGAAAAAATATTACCAGAAATAGATTTTTGAAAGAAAAAATATTACCAGAAATAGAATTTTGAAGGAAAAAAATATTACCAGAAATAGATTTTTGAAGGAAAAAATATTACCAGAAATAGATTTTTGAAGGAAAAAATATTACCAGAAATAGATTTTTGAAAGAAAAAATATTACCAGAAATAGAATTTTGAAGGAAAAAAATATTACCAGAAATAGATTTTTGAAGGAAAAAATATTACCAGAAATAGATTTTTGAAGGAAAAAATATTACCAGAAATAGATTTTTGAAAGAAAAAATATTACCAGAAATAGAATTTTGAAGGAAAAAATATTACCAGAAATAGATTTTTGAAGGAAAAAATATTACCAGAAATAGATTTTTGAAGGAAAAAATATTACCAGAAATAGATTTTTGAAAGAAAAAATATTACCAGAAATAAAATTTTGAAGGAAAAAAATATTACCAGAAATAGATTTTTGAAGGAAAAAATATTACCAGAAATAGATTTTTGAAGGAAAAAATATTACCAGAAATAGATTTTTGAAAGAAAAAATATTACCAGAAATAGATTTTTGACAAAACAAAATATTACCAGCAATACAAATTTTTTCGGTATTAAATAACCCATTGTGGTTGATGTGCCGTAAAACAAAACAAACCCAAACCAAACAAAACAGACGAATGGCAATGTGACACTGAAACACTAGGTTGCAGAGGAATAGGACAGAAGCAGACTTTTAAAAGATAGGAAACATATCGTTATTAACGAAAGTAGTGCTGAACTGCGATGTGATCCTCTATTACATATATGGCAATGAATGCTGCACAATTTCGGGGAGAAGCCTAAAGCACAAAGACGAATACTGGGAATAATATGAGCGGAATATGTGAGCAAAGAGGTAGTTTTAGGGAAAATAGGAACTGCAAGAAATGCATATTTACAATCAGAAACAGATATGGGAATTTGCTAGGCACATATTGAGGAAAAGAATTTAACAATCGCAGGATATATTGAAGGCAAAGGAGTGGAAACATCCATCGACCTATTTCTTTAAAATCATTTCACCCCAAGAAAGGCGAGAATGCCATTAAGACGCTAGGGATTACTAAGGGTCAAAGAATAATTAGAAGAATTTAGTGAAGGAGAATGGACAATAAAAAAAAAACAGGATTCAAAAAGTTAGAAGATAACCATTGGCGTTGCATTTTATTTTTGAAGATAGCTAGCGTCAAGTAAGCAAGAAACCGGAAGAGACTTTCACAGCCGAGAAGTGCGTTAAAAGATACTGTTAGAACAGAACATGCGGTTGCATCTATCTAGTTCAACATTAAAACAGTGAGACCTAGTTGCCAATCTAGTAGTACACTGCAGTTGAGGCACCAAGAAGGAAACATCATCATAACAGTTGCCATGAAAATATTTGCAGAAAAGACAATATGGAATCCACGTCGGTGGGAAAGGGACTTATGCTGAGATGCCAGGTCATGACCGATAACATTGCATACCTTTCATTGGGTTTTGTAGAGAAACTCGAAATATATAGTAGTAGCACCAGGCTATATATAGACAGCAATATTCAACCGACGCGCGAATGGTAGATTTATAAACGTGCAAGATCGATCCTGACGAGAAAAATTGTCTGGCACGACACAGCGAAACAATGTTAAATAATAGTTTAACAGGCTATTATTTTTTAGTGGAAATTGTATCCCAGCTGCAACTTCCGGAGGCTGACTTTCGAGGTCAGATGCAAGCCAAAATAAGTTAGTCGATTTTGATTGGCTGAGCTAGCGTGGGAATGACAGATTTTTTCTGAAGTTTTTTCAGAGAGTTGGTTCTTATACGTCAAGCAATATGGACGTGTTCTTTTTTGTGTCTGAAACGGCTCCCCAGTGAGGGGGGCGGGCGACTAGCACTGGATGGTTAGAAAATGTAGAGGACGACGTGAATAATAAAACTAGATAAGTTAAAATTTTCTGTGTTGTGTCTTTCATCTCTGAACCCAAAACATCAAGCGATAATCGGCCGCCCAAGAACTCCCAGCATGATGGGGCTATACATCAACTTTCTTAGCAGTAGACTTAGCAATTGATTCAATTGACTTTGTAGGAATGGATGAAGGAACGAGAACAAACAAAGATGAAGGTCAAACAAAGAGTTAAAGGAGCAACAAAGAGAAGACCTTGTGCAGAGTGAAAAATGTTATAATAATCGACGTGATACCGAAATCAGAAAATTCACTGGAATATCGAAAGATGCCTTCGAAAATCTAAACAAAATAATAATAACAATCAGGGAAATTTCTCTAGGTTTGGTTTGGTTTGGTTTGGTTTGGTTTGG
>OZ038488.1:74931098-74956098 GCA_964036315.1 Acanthosepion esculentum
AAAAGGTGGACGCCAAATAATATATTATATTCATAGACTATTGATAATCATCATTATTTCCCATATTAGTATATATACATTTTCATGGATTATTTTTTATAGAGGATTTCTATAAATTTAATAGCAATAGAAAATGTTGATGTGTTTTTAAATTTGAATACAGGTACAGTAATTTGTTTTAATTCATAACTACTTATTAAATGAATAAACTGAAGCATGCTTCAATAAACAAAATCTTTAATACGAGGTCAGCCTACTGTAATTTAATAAACAAAAATTTCGATAAGAGGTCAGGGTATTTAAATCGATTTTATTCTGATGAATATTACAGTCGATGAACAACTTGGTAAAAGTAAAATATTTTTTCCGTCCTTTCTGAAACCCTGAATTTCCCCCTGGGGTGACACCTCCTGGGGTGACACCCCCTGGTTGAGTCCTCAGCTCTAGACATTCACAAAGAACGAATGATAATAGTGCAGAATACAATCTTTAATTGGAAGTTCGAATGGCCACCACCAGGCAAAATCGAAGCGGGAATTCGACGTGAGTCTCGCTACCTAAGGTTCCAAGTTTAAATAGAACTCAAGGCCCCGTTGGGAGAGTCGTGCCGAAAATTCGATTACTTAGAAAATCGGGTGACGTTTCGATTTCTTTTTTTTTCTCTCACTTTAGCAAAAGTGGATCAAAGCTCATCTTTTCTTTGTAAGAGAGAGAAAAAAAAGTTCACACTTAAAATACACACACTCCACAACACGCACATACATCGATACCTGCATGCGCATGTGATTAGGGAGAGGGAGGTGAATCTTTACTGTGTCTACCAAATGTCATGACAGAATCATTCCTATCAGCCTTCAGGTAAGTCCTCGGCATGTGAGATAAGCTGGAAAATACGAATCAATTTCTTCATGACTTTTATGGAAACACACATACACACAGAGGCACGCAGAACTGAAATAGACAAGAAAATAATTGGAGAAAGAGAGAGAGAGAGAGAGAAAGAGAGAGAGAGAGATCTGTAAATATAGACAAAGTTATATATTCATACATATTCAATGTAAAGAATGACACATTATTAAAAGTGAAAGTAACTTATTTAGATGTAAAATACTTAAGATAGCCACTGTTGAATCTTTAGCAAAATATAAAAATGCTCCCCGGAGTTTTTTTCAAATATCTCCTTTCCGAAAAGAAATAATTCTTTCCCAGACCAATATATATGACTATATTTTTTTTTAAATTAAAAGGATACGATTAAAAAAAGATCAAATTTAAAATCTTTAAAATAAATAAATGAATTTTACCCCCACGCACAAATACACATGTGCGCCCATATATATATATATATATATATATATATATATATATATATATATATATTGAATTGGACAAAGTCCGACAATTTATTTAAAGACATTTATGATATGTTTAACGTTCTTTTTATAGATACAAGTATTTAAGCAAAATAAATTTTGAAATTATTTGAAATAAAAATTTTGCTTAAATACTTGTATCTATAAAAAGAACGTTAAACATATCATAAATGTCTTTAAATAAATTGTCGGACTCTGTCCAATTCAAAAATATATGACGTCATTTGTTTACATTTGATACGTTAGAGCAGATATGAATAGAAAAGATTCATGGAAGATTTAAGTTTAAAAATCGGCCTTGCTAACCGGACGCTTCTCTGTGGCCGAACGGTTAAGGCACGTCACGCAAAATGGCGGTTCCGTATAGGATACAGGTTCGATTCCTGTCAGAGAACGAAAATTTTCTATGAAAATTTCTCGTACATTCAGGCCGGTAAATGTTATTTAATACTGTTTATTATAAAACAGAGCATTTGCTTAAATACTTGTAACTATAAAAAGAACGTTAAACATATCATAAATGTCTTTATATATATATATATATATATATATAAAAGGGAGATCCGTGTTCCAATTCTTGCTGGGTTCATTATATTCATTTATGTCGCTAAAACCATTGTTATCTCCCCTCCCCAATTTTTACAATCTAAAATAAATATTTTCTGTCTTTGAATAAACTGAGAAGTGTTGATAAGCCGTAAAAAACGAATCAGTCAATCAAAGTATAGAGGTTACTGAATGATGTTAGTGTAAGACGTGTTTTAAGAAGCGAATGTTATGAGGCTATGAAGGATAGATAAGGATTGACCGAAGACTTGTAGAGGTTAAGACCGTATTTATCGTGGAAGTATCGTCGCGGGAGCCTGTTCCACAAAATAACACTTCTTGGAAAATTATCTTTCTGATTGAAACTTCCTCCTTACTAATGGTATGCGGAGAGAATAAGTATTAGTCGAAGCTGTGTACGGGGAATGGCAGGTCTTAAATGTGAAGGTTTGAAATGGTGGTACAAAGAAATGTAGCCCGTTTGAACATTTGCCATGGAAATAGAGATAGAAGAGCGAGAGGCTAGCAACGTTTCGTCGGTGAGAAAGGTATTGTAGGATGGAAAATAATTCATCAACCACAAGGCGGCGTAGACGATTTTTAACTCTGTCACACCTAGAAAGAGAGGATTCGGCATCTCCATTCCCGGTATGGCGTAATCACAGTACTCAATTAGCAGATAGGTTTCATAAATTAATTTTTGGTAGTATTCCTTGTAACCGTAACTCCTATGCTCATAGTCTCTTCTTCCGCTTTTTAAAATTTCTTCCGGTTTCCTATTTTTCCCGCCAACTACCATCTTAAAAAAATTTAAATGCATTGCTGATCGTTACTTTATGTCTCCAGGAAAAAAAAAAAGCTGCTCTCTTATTTTCCTCTCTGTTTCTTTCACTCTCATTAACCACTTGCATCCTATTGACTTTTATCGCTTTTTTTTTTATTTATTCGCTCAAGTTTGCTAGAATATCATGAGTCTATCACGCCAACCATCAACGTCGAAAGGCCATTAGAGTGGCATTCTGTGTCATAACATAACTGGACAATGTAGACAGTTGCTGAGCGACTAACACGTCTTGCGTCATGGCTAGGTGTCCAGAGGAGTAGATCACGCGCAAGTTCCTTTTTTTCTCGCCAGCAGTGTCCTGCAAAGCACATTCTGTGTCCAAGTAAGATTGTAGAAATATCAGGGGTGGGTCCATATAGTTGTGATTTAGTTGGATGTTGTCTCCAAGAGATGTTAAGTATAGCTCTGAACATTCGAGTGTAGGTTCCATCAGGCGGATGAGGCAATTTTTTTAAAAACCAAACAAATTTCATCATTCAAGCCAAAAATAGATTCAGATTACTGCACATCACAGCAAATGGCCTAATCTGAGGAAAAAATAGAAATTGATTACACCCTCTCACTACATTGGGTCTAAAACTGAACATATGGTGAAAGAAAGGAAACTAAAGCAGTTGTTTCAATTAATTTGCACAAGGGGGTATATATGTACTATTTACATTATTCGGACTATTGTCCTCATCTTTGTCGCAATATTTATTACAACGTTTCGGCCGTTGTACGCTCCGGCCTTCTTCAGGTGAACCCTTTATTTATCTTGGAGAGAGGAATTAAAAGGATATAACTAACATCCATTAGACATGGCACGTTGAACTAGAATAGTCTATCCCAGTGAGCGAAATAAAAGGTTCACCTGAAGAAGGCCGGAGCGTACAACGGCCGATACGTTGTAATAAATATGGCGACAAAGATGAGGACAATAGTCCGAATAATGTAAATAGTGTACATAATACCTCATCTCAGAAATATAGACAGGATGTGTGTGTGTGTGTGTATATATATATATATATATATATATATATATATATATATATATATATTCGTCTACAGGCCTGAATATTCGAGAATTCTTATTAATTAAAAATATACGAACCGTCTACAAAATACGAGTATCCACTAAAAATGAAATCTATTGAAGGGTTTTAATTAATGCGCAAGCAGTGACACTAGATATTAAAACCTCCTCTACAGTGGCGCGGAAGAATCTCCGTTTGAGGCCAGGTTGATCAAATTTCCAGATTGTATCCATTTTCATGAAGGCGGACCAGGCATTAACTATACGACATTTCACATCCTTTTTAGTAGAATTTATTCCGGTTCTTAGGTATGTAAAGGATGTTCCTAATAAAACATGACCCATTGCACATGTTAGTACTACGTATGTCCATTCCACGAAGTTGTTCCTTGCAGACTGACCACAATTTCTCGATTGGATTTAAATCAGGAAAGTTTCCGGGCCAGTCTATAGTACTTTGATTGGCTCAATTGTAAGTTTTGCCAGTGTGTTCGTGCAGGGTTACAATTATTGTATGCTTCCTTGGAGTAACGTCCATCGCAGACAATGGCCGTAAGACAACTAATCGACAGTCGAGACAATAGTGTCTGGGCGTAAAAAAAAATCTGATGCAATCACTGATGATGCAATATTTTTCAAGGCCCAACAAATTTCATCATATACTCTGAAAATAGATTCATATTACTGCACATCACTGCCAATGGACTAATCTGAGAAAAAATAGCAATCGATTACACCCAGTCAGTACATAAAACTGACCGTATGATGAAAGAAAGGAAACCAAAGCTGTTGTATCAATTAACTTGTACAAGGGTACATATATATATATATATATATATATATATATATATATATATATATATATATATATATATATATATATATATATTCGAAAAATCTTATTAAAAAAAATTATACGAACCGATTGCAAAATATGAGTATCCGCTAAAAATAAAATCCATTGAATTAATAAAAGATCTATCCCTTTCTTTAGAAATTGCTTTGTTTACGTTAGGATACGAAACTGAGCATATATATATATATATATATATATATATATATATATATATATATATATATATATATATATATATATATATTCATACGTTATTTTTACGGATGCTAATATTTATATAAATGTTTTGTTTATAATTAAAAGTGTTAACAACATTTACCGTCTGAATATGTCCTCCGACAAGAATCGAACCTGTATCTTACACGCAACCGTCATATAGCTACATACATACCGGCTGCTTAGCAAGGTTAAATCAATGTTTTTAAACTACACATTTTCTCTGACTTCTCCCGAACGCTCGTATCTGCTCGAAGCATATCTTAATGTAAACGCATGACATAATATATAATTAAATGTACATAATCCGACAATTATTTAGTATATACGTCATTTTTATAGATAAAAATATTTTAGTAAATGCTTTGTTTATAACAAACAGTATGAACTACATTTACCGGCTTGAGTGTCGGAGAAATTTCACACAAAATATGTGCCATCCGATAAGAATCGAACCTGTATCCTACACGGATAATTGTCGGACTTAGTCTATTTCGTACTTATATATTATATATGTGTGTGTACCTGTGTGTCAATAAAAGTGTATTTTTATGTATGTTTATATAAGCAGGTAAAAATAGTTGTTATCAATTTTTATATTCTTGCTTGGACTAACATCCATCGCAGACAATGGCCGTAAGACAACTAATCGACAGTCGAGAAAATAGTGTCTGGCCGTGATAAAAATCGGATGCAATCAGAGATGACGCAATATTTTTTTAATACGCACTATTATCAAACATTCAACTTATAATGTTTGATTTCTTATATGAAGTAAGCACTATTAAGTGCATTGACAACGAAGAGGATTACGTTGAAAATAAATATTGGTCTTATATAACTAACGTTTTTCACATTTCACATCATTAAGTTACAGATTTACAGACGAACCTACGAATATATATAAATAGATGTAAGTGTGTGTGTGTGTGTGTGTATGTGTGTGCGCGTGTGCGTGTGTGTGTGTGTGTGTGTGTGGAAATGTTGATAGATAAACAGAATAAAGAAGTAAGCAATTTCTTTTGTATTGGTTAAGGAATTCAGACGGAAAAAATGATTGGCAAGTTTGAACAGCTGCAATAAACCTATGATGCCACGACCATTTTTACATATTTCTGCGATCTTTAGGACGGAAAATATTCGCGTTAGAAAAATCGCAACACTGCGTTCCCCGAATCTGTCTTCACAAACAAATTTGCAGCCGATACACATTGCCTCTAAATTCAACAAAGATAATCGCAAATAACTCCACAAAAATGAAATAAAATGAAATAAAAAAATACAACAAACAAACAAGAAAACAGATGCAGGAAAGTAATATACATTTAAAGGTACTGGCAGTAGAAAGTGTACTTTATTCATGTGTTCTGTCGTGGAGGAGAAAATTGCTAAAATTTCATAATTGAAAAAGCCTGTTTATATAAGACGGTATATAATTGGGCGAGAATTGAAAATGGACGCTCTTATCGACTTGAATAAGTAAGAGAAATGCCACGGAAATAGATGGTGAAACCAAAAAGTGAAGCGAAAACGAAGAAAAGGCATTTCAGCGTCTTTCAATGCAGGCTTTTAAAATAATTCCATTTTACAGTTTGTATTCAATCCGATACTTAACTTAAATAGATCAACTGACTCAGATTCAACATTCAATTTCTTTCACTTCATTCTTCTTTTCTTTCTACTTTTATCGCCTTTCCATTCTTCCTTTTTACTTCTTTGTTTTCTTCCTTTTTTCTCTCCTTTTCCTTTATCATTCTTTTTTATTTACCCTTTTCTTTCTTCTTTTCTCCTTTTCCTTTTTCTTTTCCCTCTCTTCCTTTTTGTTCTCTTTTCTTTTCTGTCTTCCCATTTCCTCCCATTTTTTCTTTTTCATTTTCCCCCGCTTTTCTTTTCTTTTTTCTCCCTTTCTTCATTCCTTTCTTCCTTTCTTTTAAATTTGCTTTCTCTCCCATTTTCTTTCGTTCTTTCTTTCTTTCTTTCTTTCTTCCTTTCTCTCCCATTTTCCACATTTCTTTCTTCATTTCCCCATCTTTTCTATCTTCCTTCCTTTCTTTCCTATATATCTGTTTATATCTACATATATATTATCTATCTGTATTTACATATGTATTTGTAAGTTTTACGTCTCTCAGATATGGTCTCTCTTTTTCTCTCACTCGCACTAATTATATATATATATATATATATATATATATATATATATATATATATATGTGTGTGTGTGTGTGTATGTGTGTATGTATGTGTGTGTGTGTGTGTGTATAATGGCCAGCCATACATTTCCAAGTGCAGCCGTTTGATAGGGGTGACTAGCTAGTCCCTGTTGCAGACGCCTTCTCAGGCAAACTTGTGTTTGATCGACATCCACAGAAACCATCTGTTGTTCATACTGCAAATATAAGCTGACGTGATCAGTAGGTTGAACATAGACAGTTTTCTCACGGTCACGAGTCTGATAAAATTATAAAGTTATTTACTTAACAAATCGACAAGGGTGAGGTTTGAACTCGAGTCTCATGGTTAGAAAGCGACAGTTCACAACATTTCGTCACTCATCGCGAAAAACACTCAGAGAAAGAGAGACGGACATATATAGAGACAGAGAGAGAAAGAGTGACTGAATAACGACCTAGTAGAAACTTTATCTTTCACATATTTAATAATTTGAAACAAATTTTATATATATGTATATCTATCTATCTATCTATCTATCTATCTATCTATCTATCTATATATATATATATATATATCACCTCACACAATACACACACACACGCACACATATATATATATATGTGTGTGTGTGTGTGTATGTGTGTGTGTGTGTGTGTATATTTACGCAAGTGTTCATACAAACGTACGCACGTGTGTATGAGTGCAGTGGTGAAAACTTTCGTCTGAAAAATTTTCAAAAACTCTTGATGAGGTAGTTAGGGAAACCGACAATGCAAAACAGACACTAGTTAACAAAGGTTTTCCTAACTATCTCATCGATCACCAGTTTAGACTATTTCTTTCCAAAGTAAGTAATAACGATACTGAACACAGACAAAAAGAAAATAATATGAACAACTTGCACGACAGCTATAAGCAAGATGAATCTACACTTAGAAATATCATAAAGACACTACTACAGTTGACTCGAACAACAAAAATTAAATATTAAATTAATTATCTATTACAAAAATTGAAAACACCTAACCTCATCTTCAAAAACTGTGATCTGTGATCAAACCAAATTCATAATTACGCCGGTCAGACTACTACATGTCTATCCAGACGATTCACGTTCCACTTATCCAACCACCGTTCCATTAGAAAACATTTAGACACACACAGAATTCCAGACGAATCCATTACATTCACTTACGTGCTAATACCCTTGGGAAAGGTATTAATCCATCCTCTTCTGCCTCCAGCTATGGGCAAATAGTAGGACAGACCGGGTTCTATAGCCTTGGGTGGCAACTGGTCTAGGAGAAGGACAACTCTGAATTCAAAACCGGCGTAGTGCACCAAGTCTATGCACAAAACCTTCACCACTATAATCAAATCACAAAATGTCCTGGTGTCGGGCTGTCGGTTTCCTAGGAACTGATCTGCTTAACCCTCGTACGATGAATTCGATGGGATAGTCGAGTTTATATATATATATATATATATATATATATATATATATATATATATATATATATATATATCACGAGAATTTTCTGCACACACTTATATGTATCTATCTATCTATCTATCTATCTATATATATATATATATATATATATATATATATATATATATATATTATTTTATAGCAGTCTAAAATGCATTGTGTCAAAGATACGGATTCCATACCAACAGAATGCTGAATGTAAAACATCTTTTAAAAAAAGATACAGAACAGCATATACAAATTAGAAAAGAAGTACTTTACTTGATTTTTACCGATCTTGCTACTAGCAGTTTCATATGCATGTGGGATTTTTTTGCATGTATGTATGTATATATATATATATATATATATATATATATATATATATATATATATATATATATATATATATATATAGAGAGAGAGAGAGAGAGAGAGAGAGAGAGAGAGAGATGGATGCGTGCACACGAGTTTACATTCAACATTTTAGATAATTTGACCATGAAAAATAATTTAAACTAATATCTAATTTTTTCGAAATAGTCTACTTGTGCCTCTATACCGGTTTAAATATATATTATCTCCAAAGAAATGTTAGAAATGTTAGCTTCAAAAGCTTTTAATGTAAATGCCATAGAAGCACGTGTAAATCCCGCACACAAAGTGGAAATAAACATCTTTTAACAACAGACACACCATTTATTGTTGTAAAATATACCTTCCAGAATGT
This sequence comes from Acanthosepion esculentum, assembly GCA_964036315.1. Lineage (NCBI taxonomy): Eukaryota > Metazoa > Mollusca > Cephalopoda > Sepiida > Sepiidae > Acanthosepion > Acanthosepion esculentum. The sequence continues at coordinate 74,940,325 of OZ038488.1, forward strand.
TTTCGCTAAATCAAGTAAGTGCTGGGTTCTCTCAAACGATTGTTACGGAATTCAACATGGAATTTGGTTAACACATCATACTTGACACTGTTGCCAAATTTACTTTAAAGTTTCAAAATATTGAAAGTGTTACAGACCAGTCGAAATGTGGTCCTTCCAGAAAAAAAAATCATAAATGAAGACAGAATTAGAGCTGGCAGCATTTGAAAGAACTGCGGCATAATCACATCATATATGATTAAGTATATATTTTAAAATGGTGTTTGGCGACCACCCTCGTTGTTCCGTAGATGGCTGAGCCGTTTGTGCCGTTACCTTAGTCTTCCCGACTATCTACGGACCGATACACTAAAGGCATACTGTCTCTGTCTCTTACTGATAATCAGGTCAGTCATTTGTTACTCGTAGAAAAGTTTCTTTTTCGCGAATTAAGTAGCGCAACGCACCTGGCCTGTCTTGGTTATTTTTATTGTCCCCAGTAGAGAAGTTGTGCCGAGTAATTTTTAGTGAGGGACTGGGTGAAGGGAATCAGAGAACTTCCCAATTCTAGAATCTGCTGATCCACGTTTCTCAACTTAGGAAACATTTTCAATGAAGAAACTAGGATGAAGAAACTCCTTATTTTGCTAGTAAATGTCACCTTCTCGCAAACCGCAGAATCGTCAATTCACGTGCCAATGGAAAGGACCAGCCGTATCATACTTTTTTTTTGGGGGGGGTCCTTCCACAAACTATGTGCCTGCTTTTTCTTAGAATATTTTCCCCTTAATCCTTAACTACAAATTATTCACTCTTGTCTTAAATTCACAAGGTTACAAAACTCCAGAACAAAAAGAAGCATTTTGATTGTAGCGGTCAGTAACAGGAAATTGATTATCAGGTTCATTTAGAAAATTACGAGGGTCATTCAATAAATAAGGTGAATTTTTCGGTATAAGGACTTCTAATACAGATAGAAGCTTACTCTTTTTTAAATTTTTTTGTTTTACTTCTTTTTCACATGGATTTAATTTCTTTTGCAGATTAAAACAAACTTTGAGAGATTTGGCGATTAACAAAGATGGCCGACCAAGAAGCATGCTCCAGGATTGAACAGCGGTCAGTTATCAAGTTTTTGGTTGCTGAAGGGTGCAAACCAGTTGAAATTCATAGGAGAATGTCAACAGTGTATGGTGCGACATGTTTCAGCCAAAAAATGTCTACAAGTGGGCTAAATTGTTTAAAGAAGGACGGAGCAGTGTTGAGGATGAAGACAGGCCTGGGAGGCCTACAGAAATGAGGTCTCCTGAGGTGATCGAATCAGTCAATGATCTCATTCAGTCTGACAGAAGGGTGACAGTGGATGACATTGCAAGTACTTTGAAAGCCATAAAGAACAAACGCAGGGGTCATCAGTCGGAAGGAGTCATCTTGCATCATGACAACGCAAGGCCTCACACAGCAGCCCAAACGGTGCAGACCATCAACGAGCTGGGCTGGGAACTGCTCCCTCATTCCCCTTACAGCCCAGACGTTGCCCCTTCAGACTTTCACCTGTTTGGTCCCTTGAAAGCGTTCAGGAGAGGCACGAAGTTTAAAAGTGACGATGAAGTCAAAAGTGTTGTGAGCGACTGGCTGAGACATCAATCCAAAGATTTTTACGCTGAGGGAATACGGAAGCTTGTGCACAGATGGGAAAAGTGTGTGACAGTGCTGAGAGACTACGTTGAAAAATAAAAAAAGAAGTAAGCTTTTATTTGTATTAGAAATCCTTATACCGAAAAATTCACCTTATTTATGAATGACCCTCGTACAAACGTAATATGAAATACCATCTATAGAAGACTAAAAGTAATACAGCATTTCAATTAAGATGACAGGTTCAGATTTGTGGAATCCACTCGTGGAGACCAAGATGTTTCTGGGAAACATACGAACCATTTTTTAACATTTTAGCCTTAGCTTTAAAATTTAATACCAATCACTAATTCGATTTCTTTTGGCTAATAATTATAATTTCCTGTGACAGTAATTACATAGAATAAAAATAAAAATAACTTACAATAACATTTTTTATTAGAATAGTATAACAAAAACATCTTTGAAAATAACGACTAGTTTCGCCGAAAGCACTCAGAATCAGCAAACGTTTTGACAATTTTCAGATTCATTAAGTCGAGGAAAGAAAACATTTTTACGCATACAAATACATAATAATTAAACAAAAATAAACAAAACAACTTTGTCTGTTTTATTCAGTGAATCATGCAATAATGTCGGTTTGCTACGCTAAAACACAATTATTATATGCATAATGGTAGTTTTATAATAATAATAATAATATATATATATATATATATATATATATATATATATAGCGTATTGGGGCAGCAGATCATTATAACAGATAACGAATGTCCATAACCACTCTGATAATGGCTCATGTGACCCGCAAGCTTAGATCGAAGAACAGCATAATAAAAACTAACCAGATGTTGAACAGTTTTCTCCTTATTTTCTCCCGAAACTAAAGCCACTATACGAAATTTACAGAGGATCATGATCAAGCATAATAAATATTCATTGTCTGTTATATTTAACAATTTATAATGGACTCTCCCGTCGCATTCGACGGATGCGGATCTGACTGCTTAGCTGATTCAGTTATGAAATTTTGTGCGATAATCTTAAGTGGCACTTAAGACCCGCTAGTGATTTACAAAGAAGGCCACATATGGAGCAAGAGAGAGGATTGTGAGATGAGATCACTGTTAGATTGGCTGACCTTTTAGATCGTGCTCTCTCTTTTTGAAGATGATTCAGTACAATTTATATATATATATATATATGACAAGTTTTAAAATAGCGATTATAGTTTAATATCAAATACTGTAAGTATAATCTCGATCAAAATCGGATGAAATAAAGATTCAGGCACCTTTCGTCAGGCACTTCGTCAGGCGTAGATAAATCGTTGGAATGAAATAAGTGAAGTTATGGTTTCTTTAAATCTCATCATACAAGAAGATATGTGGGGAGGAAGAAATAAAATGCCATCCCAAATGAGTCAATGATTCTTCAAGCCATTCCAATTTGTCTTTGAATTCGCAGAGACGGACGCTCTGTGTTGATTACAACACGTTCTAGGTTATTCAGACGGTGTTTTGTCCGGAGGGGGGGGGGCTTGTGCAGTAAAGAGAAGAACTCTTCTGTCAGTTGTTCTTGCAACTATCCATATTTAACAAGTGTTCGCTTATAGCAGACTCATGTGTCTGCGAATACCCGGTTGTTATTGGAGTGTGCCTACGGATAGACAAGACATATGATCGGCAATCCTCACCTCTAGCCGTTGAATGGTTTTGCCCAACACGCTGAAATTTATGGCGATAAAGAACTAAATTGTGTTGAAGGGGAGTCAAAATGACTTTACGGGCAGAGAGGAACGCACTTCTGCTTGAAAAGATGGTTCGTACGACAACAGAATTAAAACAGTGCATTATAGATAATGGAATCCTATGAGCAAAAAATTGTCTACGGGATCGAATCAATGGTAATTTGATATACACAGGACATTTAGGAGAACCGAAAGATTTAATATCGTTAAACTAAGACATTTTAAGTCTAATGCTAATCAGAATAACTATAAAATATAAATATATTATACTAATAATTTCAGGAAAGTCATTTGCGAGGAAAATGTCGCTGATTTGTCTGAGTTCAGCATCCAATTTAAAATCCGAAATGTTGGACGAAAGGTGCCTTAAGGTTTATTTTATCCGATTTTAATAGAGATTATATACAAAATTATATTCATGGTATTTGATATTAAATTATTATACCTATTTTAAAATTGCTCTTATCACGGTGTGGTACGAGAAATCTCTCTCTCTATATATATATATACATATATATATACATATATATATACATATATATATTTATATATATATACATATATATATTTATATATATATATATATATATATATATATATATATATATATATATATATATATATATATATATATGTATATATATATATATATATCTTCTAAAAACAATCTTGACAACTTAGTTACCTCCCACGGGGCGTTAATCATGCTAACCACATGGGACCAAACTTAGCGTTTCTCACGTCACAAGTAAAAAAAAAAAATAATAATTTAACATTTACCTTTCAGACAAACACATCAATTTTGTCTTTGAAAATGATGAGCCCAACATTTTTGTCTTTAAAAAAAACAACACCCTGAGGATGACATTATGCTAATGTGGAAATACTCAGAATAAACAACATGTATCAACATGGTACTTTTCTGTCTTCTTTTAATAACGACATCAAAAAGCTTGTCCGTGCAATGTGGATATTTTAGATCAGTTATCTCCCCCTTATCAAATCGTCGCCCATTTGTACATCCCGGCGTGTGGCTGGCAATAAGCCTAGGGTGATATTGGAACGACGCGACGGATAAGTTTGTTTTCCGCTAAGAGTGGACCAGAACTGACCTCAACGATTCTAATTATGACTGTTGATATAGACCAGCAATCGTATACACCCTATGTTCGTTTCTTTGGAAGCTTGGTCACTAAAAAGACTCTATGCGCCCCTCCGTTTCCATTCGGTTAAAGTGGATAGCACTTGGAAATTCTCAAAGAATCATTCTTCTTTGTGTGCCTTGTCCTCCATCAGGAAGTAGGCAATCATACTCTCCACAATTTTCAATCCTTTGCAGCTATTAATTAAGGGTGTCTCTTTTTTATTTCTCCTGAAACCTCTTTTGTCGCCAATTTACTCAAGGTCACTATGTTATGCGTTGTTTACCTCTGTCCCTCTTGCTTTCAATCTGTCCTGTAAGTATCATATTTTCCAAGTCCTCTCTCCTCAGGTGTCCCAGAAATTCCACCTGTATCTTCTTGATGTTAAATATGTTTCATTTTTTGTTGCCATTTTCTCTAGAACATCGCCGTTACTCACATATTCGGTCTATGATATCCGCGACATCCTTCTGAAGAACCACATTTTTGTTGTCTTCTTCATCTTTGAGAAGATTCTCCAGTATTCACTGCCGTGTTGTAGGACTGATATCACATAACACTTCAGTACTCTTTTTTTTATTTACATTATTCGGACTATTGTCCTCGTCTTTGTCGCCATATTTATTAAAACGTTTCTGCCGTTGTACGCTCCGGCCTTCTTCAGGTGGTTGAAAAATATCGAACTGAAGGCCGGAGCGTACAACGGCCGAAACGTTGTAATAAATATTGCGACAAAGAAGAGGACAATAGTCCGAATAATGTAAATAATGTACATAATACCTCATCTCAGAAATATAGACAGACTCTTTTCTTTGTTTCTAACGAATTTTTCATGTTTCTTAATACTCTGCTTAGATTTTGGAATGCATCTTTGGCTATTCTGGGGGATTCTGGCCATAAACCAGAAACATTTGAGATCGAGATAAAAATCAGAGCATCTTTTTGTACGTATGTCTATGTTGTTACAAAATGACACTTGTCGAGCATGTATCAATCGTCAGATCGCAAACAATCAAATTACATCAAGTTGCATTATGCTGGCTTTATTCATTTTCAATTTTCATAATTTGCTACTATATTTTGGTGCATCGAATCCAATGGAATTAATTAGAAAAATAATTAAAAGAAGCTGCAAGGTTATAGGTCCTGACCTGGCATCTCGGTTTCAGCCGCTATAATATAGCTTCGCTCTGCCTTTTCTATAAATATTTTCATGGCAATTCTTCTGATGAGCTTTCCTCTTTGATGCATACACTTTGCGAATTTAAACGTAGAACGAGATTAGCAGCTAGGTTGCATCGTTTTACTGTTGAAAAAGCTAAATATATCCGTAAGCTTCAAATTCTACTGTCACACTTCTCGCTTGTGGAACTCTTTTTCCGGCCTCTTGCTTTCCAGTCAATTTTTATCTTCAAAAATTTTAAAGTCGATGTCAATCGTTATCGTTATCATTTTAATTCCTATACATTTATTGTTTTCTCATTAAGGTTTCTTCTCATGGTCTTTCACACTCATTAACCCCCTTCAGTCTTAGTCGCTTTATTGTCTTTCTTGTAAAACACTCATTCCAAAGAAAAATTCAACATTCTATAAATCATTATTTTATATTTTACTTTATGTACGGCATAATCATGACTCGGCTACTCCTGATTATAATCTGCTTGGATTCTTTTAAGTAAAAATCATACCGGAAACACTTCCACACCAGTGACGTCTTGTGGCAAAATGTATGTTTGGCCTCAGTCACTTAACAGCACGTTCTTCGAGGTAGCTATTTATACGCAAATGAACCCAGAAAACATTGCATTAATCTCAACGTAGACTATTTTGGAAAATATTATCGTAGTGTTTGCAATATTTGCACCAAGTTTTACCTTTATAAACATGCGACACTACTAAATGTTTAACCTCACTTTTTTAAATCCATCGTGTATAAGTGCAGCAAAACAGCTTTGAAACAACACAGGCAACATTATCAGAAGAACCGAGAAATATACTTTCGTCATTTTAAATAAACATCACAGCTCATCTGGTAGGCAAACTAAAAAAAAAAAAATGATTAAAAATATTGGTGAACCTTCATAGCAAAATACGGCAACCCTCCATCGATAAAATGTGATTTAATCTGGCACACGTTAAAAATTCTTTTGAGCTGTCGTGTTATTTTACTTACGTAAAGAAAACTATTCCACTATCAGTGCATGGGAGCCGATGCTCAAACCCTGAACCGTTAACAACATAAAAACATCACTAGCTTATTCTCAATTTCAACTACTCTTTCCCTGAAATTACATTCCACATAATTTTGGCAAGTTCCTTAAAAATTTCCAACCGTCATTAGGGGAAACTTACCAAAATGATTGCCAGAATGATAATAGAATATATTTAAACAAATTATTTATATATATATATATATATATATATATATATATATATATATATATATATATATATATATATATATATATTGTTAAATATAACAGACAATGAATGTCTATTATGTCTGAACATGAGCCGTTCTAATGTATTTTTGCTTTAATTTCGGGTGAAAATAAAGACAAAAATCGTCCAACATCTGCATAGTTTTTATTAAGTTGGTCCTTGATCTAAGCTTTCGGCTCACATGAGCCATCTTCAGAGTGGTTATAAGGACATTTTAACAAATATATATATATATATATATATATATATATATATATAAGTAGACGCTGAGATCAACACCAAGAGTGACAGTCTATTTCATAATTAAACCCAATCTTTAGGCAATGTGTGGTGTGTTATGGGTTGAATATTTATATATGCTGATCAGTGGGGCATTCCGAGCAGTAAGTCTGTTGCATTATTTTAACAGTTAGTGGGTCGGCGGTAAAGGTTATATTTCAAGTTATTCTGGAGGCTATTAATCCGAATGTGGTTGTTTATAGTTATTTTGTACTGTTGTTTGTTAGCTTTTTACTAATTAATCATTATTGATTAATTAATTATTTGTTGTTGAATATTATTATTACATTTACTTGTGTTATTTATTCATTCGTAGTTTGTTAATTTGTTTATTATTCACTTAATTTGCTTATTTATTTATTCCAATTTATTCTTTATCTGTTTATTTTTTCTTGGGTTGATTATCTTATTTGTTTAGTTTAAGATATTGTCGTTGTCTAAAGTACGTTGCAATATCTACGTTGTATATAATCCATATATTTGCCTTTATCAAGTTCTGCTCGTTTATTCAGCAGTTTGTGTTGATGTGGAAAGATGATTATACCTATTTTCTCCACTTTGTTGTAGACTGATGCTTTATTTTCCATGATATTTTGGTGCAATTTGTTTTTTTGTTTTTAATTTCCCATATATGTTTAGAAAGTACGGTGCGGTCTGTATATATATATATATATATATATATATATATATATATATATATATATATATATATATATATATATATATTGTTTCGTTTATTTTGTCACGGTACATCAACCTCAATGTGTTATTTAATGCGGTCAAGATTTTTAGGATTGGTTCGTATGAATAGAATATTTATTCTTTGTAAGAAATCAGTTTGTAGATCAAGTTTCATTGACGTATTTTTGTAAAGAGGGGTTTTGTCGAGAGTCAAATATATTGTTCTTAATATTTTTTTTTACAAAGTTGTATTGCTGGTAATTTATTTTTTTAAAAATGTATTGCTGACAATATTTTTTTTCAATTTTGCTGGTAATAATTTTTCTTTCTCAAAAATGTATTTGGGGTAAGAATTTGATTTAAAAAACATATTGCTGGTAATAATTTTTTTCAAATTTATATTGCTGGTATTTTTACGATAAAAACCTATTTTTACAATTTCATAGTGTTGACCGCAGTTTGAGGGGTTAACTATTTGCCCAAGCTGGGAGGCTAACAGGTGCTATCTCTCTGGGTCAGTGTGGATCTGGGAACAATAGCAATTAAGAGGTGGTTCAACGCTCCTCAAAACCTCCTGTTCAGATGCCTTGCTACCGGATATAGTTTGTCGTTATACTCAGGACCGCATATATATATATATATATATATATATATATATATATATATATATATATATATATATATATACATATATATATATATATATACATATATATATATATATATATATATATATATATATATATACATATATATATATATATATATATATATATATATATATATATACATATATATATACATATATATATATATATATACATATACATATATATATATATATACATATATATATATATATATACATATATATATATATATATATACATATATATATATATATATATACATATATATATATATATACATATATATATATATATATATATATATATATATATATATATATATATATACATATATATATATATATACATATATATATATATATATATACATATATATATATATACATATACATATATATATATATATATATATATATATATATATATATATATATATATATATATATATATATATATATTGTACTGATATTTCTACTACGACTTAGTTTATACATGACACATTGCAAAACTGGTCATATACCTTTTATCTGCCATTTGAATTTGAGTATGAATTTGCTAGTTTCTACTCACGGGCAACTACATATGCTGGCATATCAAATTCTTTCTGCTTTAAACACAATAATTATCTTTTGTTATTGTGCATAGAAAAAAAAACGCCCTTTTCAATGTATTTATAAGCCAGCTATCTTTGTTGGGGACAAATATTTAGCGCAGAAAAGAAAAGCATTCAGGTATAAAATTGAAAAAAATTGTACAAATGAAGGACTTTTGATTCTCAATTCACTGTCTTTGTTCAAAACAAAGAACGTGTGTTTAGGTAAGTCGGCTTTAGCTGAGCCGGACTTTTATCGCGGTATCTAAGAAAAAAATCAATTCTGTTCTCTGACGCGTTTAATTAAAGTGAATGCTATACTGTTCGACGTGAGAAATGAATCATCTTGTTTTATGTGCCGTGACCCTTCAGAACGTGTATAATCATAGCACTTCACAGCTTCCCAATCATCGCATACTCCATAGGTAGGCTACTAGATGTTTCCGTCTATCCATATTGTCGTTAGCGTGATCTGTAACTACTCCCGACCCTCTTTGTCTTTGCCCTGGCACTCATTGACACAAATTCCTTAGAAAAGGTTACTATGTCTCTTCCTCTGCGCATCTGGCGTTTCATGATGCCTGGTGAGTATGACCTTTTCCCTCTTGGAGATACATTTACTCACCGCCCTGGGTATGACGATATACTACATCCGCGTCCTGGGTAAGACGATAAACTACGTCCAACAGCAAGGCCTCTGATCAGGAGGTTTTGCAGAGCATGGAACCACCTCTTTATTGCTGGTGTTCCCAGGTCCACCCTGACCCGGGGTGGTAGCGCCTGTTAGGGTCCCAGCTATGCGCAAATATATAATCTCCAAACTGGGTTCAAAACACTATGAAGTGTAAAAAATAGGTTTTAATACCAGAAATACTTTGTAAAAAATTATTACTAGCAATAAATCTTTGAAGAAAAAATGATTACCAGCTATACTCTTTTGAAAAAAGATATTACTATTTATACATTTTTGAAAAAAAAAAAATTACAAGCCATACATTTTTGAGGAAAAAATATTACCAGAAATAGATTTTTGAAGGAAAAAGAATTACCAACAATACGTATGAAAAAAAAATATCAGCAATAAAAATCTTGTCGGCATTAAATAACCCATTGAGGTTGATATGCCGTAAAACAAAGGAAACCAAACAAGTATATACTGAGATAGATAGATAGATAGATAGATAGATAGATAGATAGATAGATATTAAAAAAATATTACCAGCAATAACCATCTTGTCGGCATTAAATAACCCATTGAGGTTGATATGCCGTAAACCAAAGCAAACCAAACAAGTATATACTGAGATAGATAGATAGATAGATAGATAGATAGATAGATATTAAAAAAATATTACCAGCAATAACCATCTTGTCGGCATTAAATAACCCATTGAGGTTGATATGCCGTAAACCAAAGCAAACCAAACAAGTATATACTGAGATAGATAGATAGATAGATAGATAGATAGATAGATAGATAGATAGATATTAAAAAAATATTACCAGCAATAACCATCTTGTCGGCATTAAATAACCCATTGAGGTTGATATGCCGTAAACCAAAGCAAACCAAACAAGTATATACTGAGATAGATAGATAGATAGATAGATAGATAGATAGATAGATAGATAGATATTAAAAAAATATTACCAGCAATAACCATCTTGTCGGCATTAAATAACCCATTGAGGTTGATATGCCGTAAACCAAAGCAAACCAAACAAGTATATACTGAGATAGATAGATAGATAGATAGATAGATAGATAGATAGATAGATAGATAGATATTAAAAAAATATTACCAGCAATAACCATCTTGTCGGCATTAAATAACCCATTGAGGTTGATATGCCGTAAACCAAAGCAAACCAAACAAGTATATACTGAGATAGATAGATAGATAGATAGATAGATAGATAGATAGATAGATAGATAGATATTAAAAAAATATTACCAGCAATAACCATCTTGTCGGCATTAAATAACCCATTGAGGTTGATATGCCGTAAACCAAAGCAAACCAAACAAGTATATACTGAGATAGATAGATAGATAGATAGATAGATAGATAGATAGATAGATAGATATTAAAAAAATATTACCAGCAATAACCATCTTGTCGGCATTAAATAACCCATTGAGGTTGATATGCCGTAAACCAAAGCAAACCAAACAAGTATATACTGAGATAGATAGATAGATAGATAGATAGATAGATAGATAGATAGATAGATAGATAGATATTAAAAAAATATTACCAGCAATAACCATCTTGTCGGCATTAAATAACCCATTGAGGTTGATATGCCGTAAACCAAAGCAAACCAAACAAGTATATACTGAGATAGATAGATAGATAGATAGATAGATAGATAGATATTAAAAAAATATTACCAGCAATAACCATCTTGTCGGCATTAAATAACCCATTGAGGTTGATATGCCGTAAACCAAAGCAAACCAAACAAGTATATACTGAGATAGATAGATAGATAGATAGATAGATAGATAGATAGATAGATATTAAAAAAATATTACCAGCAATAACCATCTTGTCGGCATTAAATAACCCATTGAGGTTGATATGCCGTAAACCAAAGCAAACCAAACAAGTATATACTGAGATAGATAGATAGATAGATAGATAGATATTAAAAAAATATTACCAGCAATAACCATCTTGTCGGCATTAAATAACCCATTGAGGTTGATATGCCGTAAACCAAAGCAAACCAAACAAGTATATACTGAGATAGATAGATAGATAGATAGATAGATAGATAGATATTAAAAAAATATTACCAGCAATAACCATCTTGTCGGCATTAAATAACCCATTGAGGTTGATATGCCGTAAACCAAAGCAAACCAAACAAGTATATACTGAGATAGATAGATAGATAGATAGATAGATAGATAGATAGATAGATAGATAGATATTAAAAAAATATTACCAGCAATAACCATCTTGTCGGCATTAAATAACCCATTGAGGTTGATATGCCGTAAACCAAAGCAAACCAAACATCTATTTACTCAAATTCGTTAGTTAGCTGTTTGCTATATCTACGGTGACTCTTTTGTCGTTAATATATCCAAATATAAGCCTTCTTTGTCCCCGCTATGGCATCCATTTACTCAACCTCGTTAGAGAGGTAACATTGTTCCTCTCCACCCCTCTTGCTTTCTTTGTCCCTGTGAGGATTACATTTTTAAGCCTTATTTCTGCGCGCTTCTGCATCCGTTTGCACAGAGTCTTTAGGTGGGTCATTCATTTGTCACTTTTGCCCTCACTGTTTCATGTGAGTGATACATTTTCTAAGCCTTCTTTTGTCTCCGCTCTGACACTATCCATTTACACAAACTTAGAAAGGTTACTAGTTTTTTTTTTCCCCACAGTACCTCATTTGCTTTCAATTTCCCTCGTGAGGATTTTATTTGACAGCCTTTCCACCAACCCGCTTGGCCAGCCATTTACACAAACGTGTTAAGTAGGTGTTTTGTTATTTCTTTCGTGTTCCTTCTGTCTTCCATATACCTTTTATCTGCCATTTGAAGTTGAGTATCAATTTGCTAGTTTCCACTCACGGGCAACTATACATATATATATATATATATATATATATATATATATATATATATATATATGAGAAAGAAGGAAGGAAGGAAGGAAGGAAGGAAGGAAGGAAGGAAGGAAGGAAGGAAGGAAGGAAGGAAGGAAGAGTAGGTTATAGTAGTTCCAACGAGACAAAAGTGTGTATATTAAAAACCGCAAACGTTTTTGGTTGTAATGTGGATTTTAAAAAAATATATATTATGAATTATTTTCCATAATTTTGCTACACGCGTTTCCGGTCTCGCGACTTTCATCAGGTAAAGAGTGGGTATTTCCACATATTATTAAAAGGAATTCATTTTTCTTATTTTTTTCGATATTAAATATCCTTAATATTCTCTAAGTCTCTTTTGTCTTCTTTGTAGAATCCTTTTATACTAACTCCTCAAATTGACTACTAGTTTCTCCGCATCCCGTTTCTCTGGGTGTTTCATTATGCCCCGTAATGTTTAAGTCATCCAAGTTCTTTTTTGTCACTGGTTGGCCAACCATTTACATAAAGTTGTAAGTTAGGTGACTTACTGAGTACGCTTCCCGCTTTTGTTTTTCAATTTCTCCTGTGAATTATAAATTCGTTAAGCACTCTTTGACCCGCTCTACTCTTTATTTATACAAACTCATTTGATAGGATACTAGATCGTTTCCTCTGCCACGCTGCTGTGTAAATATGCCTCGTGAGGATTAAATTTTCCAAGCCATCCATTTACACGAACATGTTAAGTAATTGTCTAGTTATTTATGTCTTCCCGTTTTGCTTTTAATATGTCCTGTGAGTGATGAGTTTTCTAAACTTACTTTGTCCCCGTTATAGCATCCATTTATACAAACACGTTAGATAGGTTACAAATTTTTACCTCTGCCCGTCTTGCTTCCAATGTGCCTGTGAAGATTACATTTTTCAGTCGCCTTTCTGTCCGTTTGGGTTTCATTTTACACAGACACTTTAGGTAGGTCCTCCTGTTTGCACTTGCCTCTTTTGCCTTTAATACGTCCTGTTAGTGATAAATTTTCTAAGCTTCCTTTGTCCCCATTTATACAAACTCGTTAGGTAGGTACACTATTTACATTATTCGGACTATTGTCCGCATCTTTGTTGCCATATTTATCACGTTTCGGCCGTTATACGCTCCGGCCTTCTTCAGGCGGTTGGAATGTCGAACTGAACCACTTACTTCGTTCGTTAGGGTAGACTGTTCTAGTTCCACGTGTCATATTTAATGGATGTCAAGTTAACAGTTATCTCCCTTTAATTAATCTCTCCAAGTTCTCCACTGCTTTAACCAGGTATTGAACACACAGCTCTTTGGGTCCTGTCACTGGATTTAACCAACACCTTTATCCACTGAGCCATGTCTCCTTAAAGGCGTTGGTTAGATCCAGTGACAGTTCCAAAGGGTTGTGAGTTCAATATATTGTTAAGGCAGTGGAGAACAGATATGTGAATCTAAACAGTGGCACCTCAGGCCAGTGTAATAGCTAGCAAGCTTGTCTCACTAGAACAATTATGACTGATTAGTGAATTCGATCCCCATACTTTCGGCCTTGTGCCTCATCTAAGCTACGTTTGGAAAATCACAATATGAATCTAAAAAGAGTCGAGGTAATTTTTCGTTGTAGCTGTCTCAGCCATTTTCATCATAGAAGATCATACATGTAACCATCTGCCATAGAAATGGCGAAAGGCTGATTGAATTTGGAGTAAAGATTTCCCAATAAATTAAAAGAATGACGTCCTGGTATAATTTTATCACAAATGACAGCGGTGAACACACATTGTTGCATGTGATTTGTTTCTTATTTATTGATTTGAAAATACAAAAAAGTCCCGGTATAATTTTATCACAAATGACAGCGGTGAACACACATTGTTGCATGTGATTTGTTTCTTATTTATTGATTTGAAAATACAAAAAAGTCCCGGTATAATTTTATCACAAATGACAGCGGTGAACACACATTGTTGCATGTGATTTGTTTCTTATTTATTGATTTGAAAATACAAAAAAGTCCCGGTATAATTTTATCACAAATGACAGCGGTGAACACACATTGTTGCATGTGATTTGTTTCTTATTTATTGATTTGAAAATACAAAAAAGTCCCGGTATAATTTTATCACAAATGACAGCGGTGAACACACATTGTTGCATGTGATTTGTTTCTTATTTATTGATTTTCAAATACAAAAATGTCCCGGTATAATTTTATCACAAATGACAGCGGTGAACATACATTGTTGCGTGTGATTTGTTTCTTATTTATTGATTTGAAAATACAAAAAAGTAATTTTTAAATTAAAAAATTGTATTTCTTCACTAGAGAAAAATGTGTCCCTTCTCCAGAAAATATACTTCTTCTCCAGACAAAAAAAAGATAACGATTGATATTGCCACTAAGTTTTTGAAGAACAAAGTTGAGTAGCATCCAGTCGGAAGAGATTTCCACAAGCGAGAAGCGAGATAAAAAAATAGCGGTAGAAATATAACATGGCTCAACCGTTTCTATAATAAAACTGTTGAAAATATATAGGAAACATAATCTGAATATTAATTAGAAATCACTTGACTCCTTCAGTGAAAAGGAGCAAACTCATAAAAATGAGTTATTGATCTGGGAAAAACAGAAAGAAAGAAAGAAAGAAAGGTGATAGTGAGGTGGCGAAAGATAAAAAGACAGGTGAGAGCAAGGTGAAGAAAGAAAGAAAGAAAGAAAGAAAGAAAGAAAGAAAGAACGATCTTAATATTTTAAAAATGATTTCACCCCAATCAATTCTGCCCACGCCCTATTGAATATAAAAAGGTGCTCATTTATGCTGTCCTAAGTTGAGGGAAAACAAATGATTCACAGCGAGAGATAAAACGTCGCTCTTTGTAAAATTCTACTAGAGACTTTGCTGTATCTGTTTTCATTTATGTAGAGTACCAGTGTACAATAGGATCCAGAATGCCATCCGTTGCATTAATCATTAAGATTTGACCCTAGTAATATAAAATATTAA
>OZ038488.1:74976098-74981098 GCA_964036315.1 Acanthosepion esculentum
ACACTAATAACACTTTTAACTATTGAAATTCCATACCGCTGAGTATCTATCTATCTATCTATCTCTGTCTCAGCCTCTTAATTTCTATAAAATCTCATTGAGCTTCTATCTATCTAAGCATATACATGCACATGTAAGCATGTGGGTTTAAGATACAGCTGGTCATATATCTATTTGTGTGACAGAAACAAATGCAATATTCTCCTTCTCTGTGTGTATATATATATATATATATATATATATATATATATATATATATATATATATATATATATATATATATATATAGTGTGTGTGTGTGTGTGTATGAGATAGAGAGATAGAGCGAGGAGCAGAAAGTGATACACGTGTGGGGTTTTAAAAATATACATGCATATTCATATATGTCAAATATTTGTTTCGTTGAATATCTACACACGTAAGAATGCTAGGAAGCTGTATATTCTGCATTTATTGAAATAGATTTATCATTGAGTTTTCTTTTATGCCTGTACAAATATACAATTAAATACGTTCAATAATATTTGATACCGACATATATGTGTAAGTTTTATATTTCTATAATTTTTATTGTTTGTGATATATTTTTGTATATACATAAGAGCCAAAATACATACACACAAATATATATATATATATATATATATATATATATATATATATATATGTATATGTATGTATGTATGTATGTATGTATGTATGTATGGTAGATTTCATAGATCATGTCCTACTTTTTGAGGTGTAGTTGCGCGAATCCATGTCGATATTTGTTAAGGAAAACGATCTGATAAATTGATGTGAATATCCGTAATTCTTCTTCGCATCAAAAAGATTTGACCTTTTAGCCTCTCTGTTAAAAGACTTCAACTTAAATATCACTTATTTCAGCGAATCAATGTGTATCGTAAATAGTTCGCTTGCAAAAACCCTGTCAGCTATCTCTCATGTCTCTCCTTCTCTTTCATTTTCAAAGTCGTTTTTGTTGCATTTTTTCTTCACATATTTGCAATTGCCTTTCTTTTTCTGAGTATAAATATTTTTTCCTTGCAAGTTTCTCACTCATCTTTTTCGATCTTCCTCTTTAAATTAGTCTATTTCGCTCTATCTCAGCCTGTTCGTATCTATCTATCTATCTATCTGTCTATCTATCTATCTATGTATCTCTCTATCTATCTCTCCTATTCTGACATATCTGTCTATCTCTCTCTTTCTCACTCTCTCTCTCTCTCACATTCTCTCTTTTTATCTATCTATCTATGTCTCCTATTCTGACATATCTGTCTATCTCTCTCTTTCTCACTCTCTCTCTCTCATCTCTCTTTCTATCTATCTATCTATCTATCTATCTATCTATCTATCTATCTATCTATCTATCTATCTATCTATCCAGTCTCTGTATATTATTCTCTTGGTAATGTTGATCACAAATAAATAACAAATAATGAACGTTGAAAATCGCAAGGCTGTATTTTCGTATGTCTTTCTTTGTGACTATAGCGCATCAGATTTAATGGACACTCTCACTTGATCTCGAAGGCAAAAAAATAAAAAAAAATATCGCTTCATAAATTCTGCTTTCTCAACGTACAAAATGGCGTCCATGTATGAAGCATCGCCATTTCCGGTGTCTTTCCCGCCATTTTCGAATAGCTTCTAATTTTTTTTCCAAAAGTCTCTTACTTGAAAGGTAACAGAATCAAGAAAAGCAAAAAGAAAAATTAGAGAAGAAATTGTAGATTTCAAATGTTGAACTCGTTTAAAAAGATTTTGTTCGCAGTCTTTTTATTTATTCTAGATATTTTGTTATCTGTTTATGTCCCAAAAAAACCTGAAGACTGACCGCTGAAATTATAACCCTGTTTTTTAAGTGAGCGTTATCTTTCTACTGGTGTTACTAAATTTCGTTTTTACGAATCGAAGAAAAAAAGGAGAATTTATTCTTTAGTTCACAGTTGTTGAACGAGTAAATAATTCTTCTTCTTCTTCTTCTTCTTCTTCTTCTTCTTCTTCTTCTATGCCGTATATTTATCAGAAAATGAAACGATAAATTTTAATTCTATTAAAAAATAAACATCTTTTGTCTTCTCCTCCTCCTTCTTCTCCTTCTTCTTCATTTTCTACGCCATACATTGATCAGAAAATAAAACAATAAATTTTTATTCTATTAAAATCGCTATAAAAATAAATATATTTTGTCTTCTTCTTCCTTTTCTTCTTCTTCTTCTTCTTCTTCTTCTTCTTCTTCTTCTTCTTCTTCTTCTTCTTCTTCTTCTTCTATGCCGTACATTTATCAGAAAATGAAACGATAAATATTAATTCTATTAAAATCGTTATAAAAATAAACTTCTCCTCCTCCTTCTTCACATCCTTCTCCTTCTCCTCCCCCTCCTCTTTCTTCTTCTTCCTCCTCCTCCTTCTCTCCTTACCCCACAAAACGAGGTTAAGATTCAAATTGTACAACAGTTAACGATGAGGTACCGCTTAAATATTTTTTTAATATTTATCCAAGACCTACTACTAATTGGAACTTATTACTAAGCTCTAAACGATAATACAAGTACGAATGCCAATATGGTGATGATAATAGCAATAATAAACGTTTCCTAATAAGGAAACATTTGGCCAGTGCTATTTTCAGTTGAAACTTATGAAAATCTTACTCTGAATACAACTTTTTCTGGAAAATAGCCATTTCAAGTCCGCTAACAGTTATCGCACTTTACATTATTAATGTGAGTTTCCTTCCTAAACTTTTGTTTGAAATAGTGTGGAAGATCGACATCTTGATTATGTCAAGATGTTCTCTTCGAAACTAACCGTAGCGCAACGTTTAATGTTTTTGTTCATTTTCTTGATTTCCTATACGAAATTTGTTATAATTCATCCATATGAAACTTGTTATATGCTCCCGTTACTACTACTACTACTACTACTACTACTACTACTACTACTACTACTACAACTACTACTACTACTACCACCACAGCGGATATTACTACTATTAATAATTATATTAATACTGATAATAATAAAGAGAGCAAAATTTTACCTAACCAGAGAAAAAAGTGATGGAACATTGAAGATGACAGTCGTACCAGTCGTTAACAGAGTTCACCAGTTACTTCTCGTGTAACAACTTAATGCAGAATGCCCAACCATCATCACTATTTTCAACATGATCTCTTTGGGGACATTATTATTTAGATTTCGCAATTGTAGTCTTACTCGGGCAAGATAATCTGACGAAGCCAATCCCTCTTCAGTTTGGTTTAGAATTCAGAGTTTTCTTTCTCCTACATCTTTTGACGCTTTAAGGCAACATAACTCACTCTGCACTGCTATTTAACCCATAGCAGTAGAAATTCATGATTTTTTCCAAAGGCATTAGTGTAAAGTAAGCAATACAGAATCGAACTAGAATTGAACTCTACACGCTGTTTACATTTTCCACGAAGATAACCTATCCGCCCTTTATTTCCGTGTTCGCGATTATCATATCAGATCTTCTTGCTTGGATAGTGTAATCGGTCTTCTATATCTTACATACTTTTTTTTATTAAAATCATTTCACCCCAGACAAAGCGATAATGCCACTAAGACGCCACGGGTTACTGAGAGTGAAAGAGAATGAGAAAACTTTAGGAGAAGGAACCTGAAACACAATCCTAAACAGGAAACAAGGGATAAATCTCTACTCGTGTTCAAAAGACGGTGAAGGAGTGTGCACCGGGCGATAGGTGAAACTATCTACCCCTCTGTAAGAAATTAAAGAATCAGAAACTTATAATGTAATAAGAACATTAAAAAAAGCAAGTATAAAAGAACAGGATTCAAGAACAGAAGACTGCGATTGACGTGGCATTTAAAATTTTGAAGATTGTAGTTATCAGGGAAGCAAGAAATCGGAATGGAGTTACACAGCGGGAAATGTGAAAAGAAGAAACGATTGGAATAGAACTTACGGTTGCATGTAGATATTTCAATAGAAAAAAATGATGAGACCTATTTGCCAATCTAGTAGTACGTTTAAAGCCGCGCGGTCGAGATACCAAGGTGGAAAACTCATTAGAACAATTGCCATGAAAATATTTGTAAAAAGGATAGGGGAATGGCCTTTTCAGTCACCTCACGTGAAGCTTTTTGTTAGTCCTTTCACATCAAGCACGTCAATAAAGTCATGAAGACGCAAGGGGTTGGCATAACCTTACAATTTATGAAGAAGACGAATTAAATTTGTGTTGTGAGACCGATACTTTCCTACATCATGGACTCTCCCAATATTATATTACTATGTGAATGGTAGTATCATGGGAGTAGCACCAGTAATGGTGCTCTGCTGTCGAACTCTCTGTTTGGCAGGAGGAACTCGGACGAGGCTTTGCCGCAGGGCAAAGATTCGTCCGGGGAGGTAGACAGTCCCTAAACTCGTGTATACGGGTTGTAAATGGGCATATTTTTGGCCGAGCCTACGGGTTCGGTAAGCCCACGTTAAACCGGCCTTGTGCCACATTCGACCCGTTTGAGGGGGTTGTTAAATATCGTAGCACCAGTAATGCGCAGCCGCGTACGATACCAATATCGGTCACCACTGGATAGTAAGCTCTGCTTACTCTTACACTATTCTTTGTAACTTTTCTGTTTAATATATCTTTCTTACCTCTAACCCGTGTTCCGTGTTTTCCTTCCGTGGCCCCTACTTCGGGTCCACATCAATTTGTGAAGAAGCGATAATACGTGAAGAAGTATGGTTTGAAAATTACATTTCATGAAAGAAAGCCGGCGAAATAGAACAATTTTGAACAGCATAGAGTAGTTGAAAATGCAGGAGACTTTTGTCAGTATTCGGTTTGCGTTTGCACGTGTCCATGGATTTACTCCTTCAGACATCCCCACCCCTGCAACTCTACAGCACAGACAGAAGCAACGTCAGGAGTGTTTTGTTTTTTTTACCCACTTTATTTCACGAAGGAACCGTAGCTGGAATGTCGTTTCTAGGAGGA
>OZ038488.1:74988598-74991098 GCA_964036315.1 Acanthosepion esculentum
TTATGGCCATTTCGCTCCTCGGGATAAATTCCCTGGAGTTTGTCAAAACTGAAACGTTTGATAAAAAAGGAGCGAAATGGCCATAAGAAATGGGATACAATTGAGTTTCCTTTTTATGTAATACATTTCTATGCTCTATAATAAATATATTAAGCTCTCTTTTGTGGATCAGTTTGAATATTTTATATTAATAAGATTCACTTGGATTGCTTACCCAATCCCGTGGTTCACTGCTGATGAGTCCCAGATAGGACGAAACGGCCGTCCAGTGCTTTCTGCATTCTGTTGAGGATTCTAAGCTCGACGAATTACTATAAAAAATAGCCTGAATCCCCAAATCAATTATATATATATATATATATATATATATATATATATATATATATATATATATATATATATATATATATATATATATATATATATATATATGAAGACAGACTATGCTGTAAATAAATATCTAATTACTGATATTTGGATGCT
This sequence comes from Acanthosepion esculentum, assembly GCA_964036315.1. NCBI lineage: Eukaryota > Metazoa > Mollusca > Cephalopoda > Sepiida > Sepiidae > Acanthosepion > Acanthosepion esculentum. The sequence goes on from OZ038488.1 coordinate 74,989,082, forward strand.
CTAGTAATGGTGAATGGCAGAAAAGCTACTTCACAAACATATTTTATACATATATAAATAAATAAGGAAGTCCAGTTGCTAAAGTAAGCCATAAGGTGAAGCCTGAAAGACAACTTTCTGCTCGTGTCGAATTATTGACATCGGGAAACTTCTGCATTTTTACCAATATTAATCACTATCGTTGTTTCTTTTTTTCTTTTTCTTTTTTTTTAACTTTATTCGCCTTTCTTTCATTTTCGTTTTTCTTTGGCCTCCTTTTTCATTTTTGTTTTGTTCTTTTTTTCTTTCTATCTTCCTGTCTCTTTCCTTTTATTTCAGTTTTCTTTCTCAATATTTTCTTTTATACATACTTCATTCTTTCTTTTTCTTTTTCCTTTCTTTTTCCTGCATACCTTTATTTAAATCTTATTCTTTCTCTTGTATTTCTTTTCGTTTTTTTCTTCTTTCTAACATTCATTATTTCTTTCATACTTTCATTTTTTCTTTTTCTTTCTCCGACTTTTCTTTTATTCCTTCATTCCATTTCTATTTCCTTATTTTCCTTTATTTTAATCTTCTCTATTTCTGTTTTCTTTCTTTTCGTCCTGTTCTTCTTTCTTTTTTACGTTCTTTCTTTCTTATGCTCTCATTTCATTTTTCTTTTTTTCTTTCTTTCATAAATCCAACTTTTTATTCTTCCCACAATTCATTCTCTTATTTTTTATTTTTCTGTTCTATTTCTTATTTTATTGTTTCCTATTCGTGCATTTTCTTTTCTTTTCTTTTCTTTTTTTCTTTCTTTCTTTCTTTCTTTCTTTCTTTCTTTCTTTCTTTCTTTCTTAATTTCCACTTTTGTTTCTTCCCACAATTAATTCTCTTTTCTTATCTTTTTTCTGTTTTATTTCTTCTTTTATTATTTCCGATTCGTGCATTTTCTTTTCTTTCTTTCTTTCTTTCTTTCTTTCTTTCTTTCGTTCTTTCTTTCTTTCTGTCTTCTATTTTCTTTTTATTTCTTCCATATTTTCATTTTCTTTTTTGTTTTCTTTGACTTTTCTTTCTTTCTTTCTTTCTTTCTTTCTTTCTTTCTTTCTTTTCCTTTATTTTAATCTTCTCTCTTTTCTTTTTTGTTTTTTCTTTCAAAGTTTCTTTATTCTTTATTTATTATTTCTTTCTTTTCCCTTCATTTTCTTTTTATTAATTTTCTACTTTCATTTTTAACTTTTTCTTTTTCCGTTAATCTTTCTTTCTTTCTTTCTTTCTTTCTTTCTTTCTTTCTTTCTACATCTTCACTTTAACAAATCGTCTATTTTATTTCGGAATCCATCTTCCTTCATTATCTGTTTATTATACATCGCTTCACAATAATCGCCCCAGTCCACAATTTCTATTCTTCCTCGCTAAAAGAAATAATAATAATAATAATAATAATAATAATCGATTGGTCCGAATGCTGAGGTAATGGAGGAAATTCATTTCTCAATCATTTATTTTCTGTTAGCTTTATATATATTGTTCAAGTTCTTCACGAATATTAGTTTGCGGACACCCCGAAAGAAATATATTCCCACACATACGTATGGCGTACATCAGCAATTGCAATCATTTACTAATTCAACATAGTTATGACTCTATAAATGAAATATTGTGCATCTAGGGCCAGCACTGCTATGCTTGCTTTGATGCCACCCAGACTGAAACAGTGACCATCGTTGGACGATCGCATTTATACCCCACCTAATATATATATATGACCTCTAGCGGCTGAAAACACCCTTGCAACACTTGAATAAATATATGCTCTATGTAAATGGCGTCAGGTATAAATATCGTTGGAGGGTCCCAAGAAGAATATGAAGGAACCATATTTTGATTCCTTGACCGAGAAGAATCCACAATCACCATTCCTTCCCTCCTCAAGTAATGTGGAACCAACTCCCGAGAGGATCCTTCCCCTAACACTAAAAACATTATGTTCAAGTCTAGAGTCAACCGTTATCTTCCCCCAATATACCCATAGACTGTGCTTGTTACACTGTAA
>OZ038488.1:74993598-75038598 GCA_964036315.1 Acanthosepion esculentum
CTTCACCTGTTTTTTTCTTCAGTTTAAATAAACTCTGACAGTAATGGCTTCCGTTTATCGCCTTTTTTGACCAATGAAAACCTCACAGGCATCGTGTAAATTAAGATGCCGAAACTGAATGAAGAGCACTTTAAACAAATGATGTTTTCCATCTTTTTCATCATTTTGCAAACGACAGAAGAAATTGTAGTTTCTTCCACTTATTCGTTCTGCTCTGAAATCTTCCTTGACAACCGAAAGGCACCAAAATTCATATTCCTTTACTATTCTTTTACAGTTAAATCTAAAGGGTTTAAGGTATTCTTTATTAAAAAAAAAATTCTTTACAACCATAACGCTACGCTTTCTTTTTAACTTTATTTCAATAAGAATAGTGATATACTAAGCGTAGCTTAGATGTGGTATTAGACTGAAATAATATATTGCCCAGTGAGGATTAAACACTTTATTCAGTCGTAAATGATACAGCGAGTAAAGCTTACTAACCATTACAACTCTTTGGTTTTCTAAGCGTAGCTTAGATGTGGTACGAGTCTGAAAGTGTGAAGCCCCTAGTTAGGATCGAAATCAATAACTAGTCGTAATTTATCTAGCGAGAGAAGCTTGCGAATCATTACACAACGCCGAAAAAATTAGAATAAATAAACTCGGTTATCTCAGAAGTATTTAAATATGTTTATGACTGTGTAGGGCAAAGGATGTTATATACTGTACCTATAAACACTAATGGGTATGTCCCAATCCTCAAAAACACGTTGGACACTATTGTAAGTGTGAGTAATATGCTGCCTAAGCTGGCAGCGTTAAGATGTCAGCGTGGGAAGTTCTTGCCGGGTCAAACTCTTTGCTTGTGAGCAGAGAGGAACCCGGACGAGGCTTTGCCGAAGGGCAGAGTCTCGTCCCGGGAGGTAAACAGATAACCGATCCCGCGTATGCGGGGTCTACGGGAAATTTTTGCCCGAGCCCACGGGTTTGGATTTCCCCATATTAAATTTGGCCTTGTGCCGAATCCTACTTCGTGGGGAGTCAGGTAAATATCGTAATACATTCCTGATCAAAAAATTAAGACAACTTGAATATTTTTTTATAAGAGACTGTCGTAGATACATTATAAACGTTTTCTTACTTAAGGTTACTAGTTCTATAATCTAAAAGGTTATGTAGACAAAAAGTTATATTCTGATCAATTTATTCAGAAATGAACATTTTTCTAAAATGAGGTGTTTTACACTTGATCAAAATTATAAGACCAGGGGGTATAAATTGTTAGATCTAGGTTAATTCCAATGTTTTAGTTCAGTTAGAGATTAGCAATCACTGCGTAAAGGTGTCACCATGCGTAAAGCAAGCAGACTTACCGAAGTTGAGCGTGCTCGAATTCTAGATTTCCATAATCAAGGTTTGTCACAACGGGCGATCGCAGCTAAGGTAAATCGCAGTAAAACTGTTATTTGCAACTTTCTAAAGGACAGTGCGAATTATGGAAACGTAAAGTCTACTGGTAGGCTCAAAAAATTTCATTGGCATTGAGTAGGAGAATAAAACAGGTTGTTGTGAAAGCCAGTGGACTTTCTTCTTGTCAAATTAAGGCAGCCACAGATGCTGATTGCAGTCTAGTAACCATCAGACGACACTTACGACAAAAAGGCATGGTAAATAAAAAGCGTAAAAAAATTCCTCGGCTGCTTCCACGTCACAAAGTGAACCGTTTAAGGTTTGGTCGTGAATACCAAACATGGGACATTGAGAAGTGGAAGAAAGTCCTGTTTTCTGATGAGAAAAAATTCAATCTAGATGGTCCTGATGGCTCCCAACGATATTGGCATAACAAAAACATACCTCCTGAAATTATCTCCACACATCATAGTGGTGGAGGGTCCCTAATGGTATGGGGTGCCTTTTCTTAGAGAGGGACGATGGAACTCCAGGTGGTGCAAGGTCGTCAGACAGAGGCTGGTTATGTTAGCATGCTACAAAAAGCATCGTTGGTGATGGAGGGCCATCGTTTGTGTGGGGATGGATGGTTATTCCAACAGGATAATGCTGCAATCCACGCTGCATGCCGAACCTTGACCTTTCTACAAAAAATGTGGTCCATCTCTTGAGACATCCTGCATGCTCACCGGACTTGAACCCAATTGAAAATGTTTGGGGATGGATGGCAAGACATGTTTATCGAAATGGCAAACAATATTCAACAAAAAATGAACTTCGTGAAGCTATCTTCAGAAGTTGGAGCAATATTGCTCTCAGCTTAATGGAAACACTAATTTCTATCATGCCCCAAATAATTTTTGAAGTCATCAAAACAAGTGGAGGTAGAACTCATTATTACATTTGGTTGTTGAATGTTTTCGTACACTTTTCGTAGAATTTTTGTCTCTGGTCTTATAATTTTCATCAAGTGTAAAACGTCACATTTTATAAAAATGTCAATTTCTCAATAAAATGTTTGGATTATAACTTTGTCTACATAACCTTTTAGGTTATAAAATTAGTAACCTTAAGTAAGAAATGTTTAAAATTTTTCCATGAAAAACAGTCTTTTTTAAAAAAAATTTCAAGTGGTCTTATATTTTTTATCAGGAGTGTATGCTATCTAATTAGTCCACCACTAGTAGTGGTTTACCTACTTCACGCCGCTGGCGAGTATTGTCTTTTCTTGATGTTATAAAGATTATTATTTCATTTCCAACCTCCGTTTTTGTTATTCCTTATTTAGTAACCTTTACTAGGTTACAGCAGTTAACACCTAGATTATGTTACTATTTCCACTTTTAGTTACAAGTGCTATTCATTTTAGTTGTTGCTACTGTTTGAAGTCCTCAAATGATGTGGTTTCTGTAATTTTATAGTTTTTTTTGTGATTCTGTAGCGCCAGTCCACAATGTTCAGAGAAGGATGGTCTTTGCCAAGACACTCAGGCTTTACTCGCTCAAAGGCATTTTGGGCCATTGATTTTATCTTAGGAAGCAGTTGCGTCCAGCTGACAGTATAGGTATTTCTGAACAGGTTTGGCGCCATGAATGACATCCATATAAAAGTCTTGATCTAACGAGACTATTTAAGAACATGAATCGAGTTTTCAGGTTGCTATTTTGGTTTCGTAAAAATGGCAACAAAAAGGAAACATACTTGATATCAAGAAGAGACATGTGGAATTTCTAGAACCCATGAAGAAAGAGTGCTTGTAAAATCTAATACAGGACAGATTGAAAGCAAGAGGGGTAGAGGAAAACAACAAATAACATACTGTTATATACCGTACCTATGAACACAAATGGGTATGTCCCAATGCTCATATATACATTGGACGCTATTGTAAGTGTGCGTGCGTGGGTGGGGGAATATGCTGTCTCAGTAGTCCACCATTAACAGTGGTTTATCTACTCCACGCCGCTGGCGAGTATTACATTTTGTTGATATTATAAAGATTACCATTTCATTTCCAACCTTCGTTTTGGTTATTCCTCATTCAGTAACCCTTCCTAGGTTACAACAATATCTATATTTTCTCATTCTGTTCATCTATCTATCTATCTATCTATCTATTCTCATTCTGTTTATCTATCTATCTATCTGTTATGGGAACTTACCTATAATAATAATAATGGATTATTCCGGACATCATAAATACTGCGCCTAAAGAGGGAGCAGCGTTCAGAGTTCAGAGTCAGAGTCAGAGACAGTGTCGAGAGTCAGACGATTACTGTAAGACATTGGAATAATGATACTTGTCGAGACAACATAATTCACCCTAACCAAATCTGATATTCATTACTAATACTTCTACTTCTTTGTACATATTTCTGTTTGTAATATATCTGTGTTATTCCATACCTGTGTTCGAGTTATTCTTCATTGGTTCTACCTTGGACCATCACCGTTGTACAAGGAACTTGGACCATAACAAGTGCCGACGAGGTAACACCAAAGGAAAAACGAACTCTATACGCGGAGGACATACTTTGTTTTGCTATCCGTCGCACATAACAGTGGTCGACGAGTAAATTCTGAAAAAAAAAATACAAGTTCTACGTGGAGATTTTTAAAATAACAGTACTATGCGAACACATAAAAAAAAAGAAAAAAGAATTTTCTTTTTGGATATCAATTTTACTGGTAACAAAGGAAATTTTTTTGCGTACACAGGTTTCAGAATATCAGGTTACACGTAAAATACGTACGCAAAAATACGTACGCAAAAATACGTTAACATGGAAGATTTTAAGTCAACCATTGTGGAACTTATCAAAATTCAATTGAAACAGCTACAAAAGTACGAACAGAAACATCTTGAATTTCAAGAATTATTGCTACGTGTAATGTCAAATAAAGAGCAAAAATCCGAGAATAAAACAGTTCTCTCACAAGACGCTATTTGGAGAACTATCGAAGATTTCAGGTACGCACCCGACAAAGATAAAACTTTTGCAAATTACTTCCGAAGGTACGAAGATCTATATGAATTTGACTGCAAATATTGGTCAGACGCACGTAAAGTACGTCTATTACTAAGAAAATTGGGCACATGCGAATATACCAAATTTGTAGATTATATCTTACCCAGAAAAACAAGTGAGATAACTTTCAAAGAAGCCATAAAACTGCTAACAGAACTTTTCAGCCATAATACCTCACTATTCCACAAAAGATGGAAATGTCTGAACCTTACAAAAAAAGGACAGCGAAGATTACATAACTTTCGCGTCTATTGTTAATAAATATTATGATGACTTCAAATTATCGGAACTCAGCGCGGACAATTTCAGATGCTTAATTTACGTCCAAGGACTGGTTTCAACCAAAGACGCGGAAATGAGTCGCAGGATCCTTACTAAATTGGAGAGTGAACAAGATTTGACGCTTCAAAAACTAGCCAAAGACTGCCAGAGATGCATCAGTGTGAAGAAAGATTCAAAAGACATAGAAGAAGCTGGCATAGCACACATACATAAAGTACGAAGACAAACCAACTTTTTCTCGAACAAACCAAACCGATTTTCCCCCCTCAAGAACAGGTAAAACAAAATTTTCTACCTCTAAAAATCTATATAAAAAAAAAAACTACCACCCAGTCCATGCTATCGCTGTGGGACTTGGCATTGGTTTAAAACTTGTCTATCATGTAAAAAAATAAGCCATAAAAATTCTCATTGTTGGAATAGAAGAGAAAGCAAAAGCAGAATAAGAATTACGAGGACTTACCAAGCAGATGAGACTAACATAAGGAAATACGTACAAGTTGAAATGCAAAACAGAAAAGTCAGGCTACAGCTGGATTCTGGCTCAGACAGTAAGTATTATAAACCTACAAACATGAAGAAAACTGAATAAACCTGCTATGTTAAAAACGGATAAAATTGCTAGATCAGTTACGGGGAGAAATATAAAATTTGAGGGTGAAGTAATTAAAAATGTAACATTTAATAGAATGACGAAAAAAACTAAAAATGTACGTCTTAAGAAATACAGAAAACCTATTCGGAACGGACTGGATGCAAAAATTCGAATTGTGGGACTTACCTATAAGTACGTACTGCCAAAATATAAAAAGCTTATCAACCGAGGCAGACAAATTAAAAGAGAAACTAAAAACGAGTTTCTCCGAAGTATTTTCAGCAAGTATCGAAGTAAAAGAAAACGTTCAACCTATTTTCAAGAAAAAAAGTAGCGTACCGTTTGCGTCAATAGAAAACATTGATCATGAATTAACTAGACTCGAAAACACTGGCATATTGACAAAAGTAGAATAGAGCAAATGGACCGCACCGACGGTCTACGTCAAAAAGAAATCAGGAGAAATTAGAGTTTGCGCTGATTTTTCTACAGGTTTGAACGCAACAATAAAGGACTACCACTATCCTCTACCTTGTCCAGAAGTATTCACTAAATTAAATGGCGGAAAATCTTTTTCAAAAATTGATTTAAGTGAAGCGTACCTGCAAATTCCAATCGATGAAGAAAGTTCAAAACTACTATGCATAAACACACACAAAGCATTGTACAGATACCAAAGTCTACCATTTGGGATTAAGGTCGCACCGGCTATATTCCAACAGACAATGGATACGATGCTTGCCGCACTAGAGTACACGATTGCATACCTGGATGACGTATTGATAAATAGCGAAAGCGTTGAACAACACTGGCAACATGTACAGGAGGCGTTTAAGAGAATACAAAGCTATGGGTTCAAAGTAAAAGAAAACAAGTGCGATTTTTTCATGAAGGAAATTAAATACCTTGGCCATATCATAGATCAAGAAGGTAGACGACAAGACCCTGAAAGGTCAACGGCAATAAAAAAAAATGCCAGTTCCTAAGAACATAACAGAGCAACAAAGTTTTCTAGGCTTAGTGTGATACTACCAGGAATTCATTCCTCAAATGCATAAACTTCGCGCACCACTGAACGAGCTGCTAAAGAAAGAAAAAGTTTGGCAGTGGACAGATCAATGCCAGGAAACATTTGACAAAATAATTAAAACGTTAAATTCAGATTTATTTTTGGCACATTACGATCCTAAACTAGAAATTATTGTAGCAAGTGACGTGAGCGCCTACGGAGTCGGCGCGTGTATATTGCATAACATACCAGATGGGACAATAAAACCCATCGCACATGCTTCCCGAATCCTTTACCTGAGGAGAAAAATTACTCACAAATAGAGAAAGAAGCCCTGGGAATTATCTTCGCAGTCACAAGGTTTCATAGGTATATCTATGGCAGATATTTTACTCTACAGACCGATCACAAACCGTTACTAACAATTTTTGGTTCGAAAAAAGGTCTACCGGTATACACTGAAAATAGGTTACTTAGATGGGGAACGATTCTTCTGAACTACAATTTTAGATTGGAATACCTACCAACGAAAAAGATCGGGCCTGCGGATGGTCTGTCGAGACTTATACCAACAAAGACAGAACCATTGGAAGATACGGTAATCGCAGCCTTAAGAAATGAAGAAGATATCAGGACAGTGCTATGTTGTACAGTTAGAAACCTGCCAGTTACACTACAAGACATAAAAAATGAAGCCAAAAATGACGAGTTCCTAAATGAAACAAAAGCAAAAATAGCAGAAAAAGATAAGCAAATATCGGACAGCTTTTTTCTATGCGATAATGTGCTACTTTACAACGAAAGGGTTGTAATTCCCAAAACACTACAAAAGCGAATCTTAAAGGATTTTCATAGGGGTCATCCTGGTAAAAATCGAATGAAGTCGCTAATGCGAAGCTATGTATATTGGAAAAAATATGGACCAGGATATTACTCAGATGGTGGAAATGTGCAAGGGTTATAACTTAGCAGCCAAAGCACCGCCAATCATACATAAGCCATGGTCAGAGACTGATCGTCTGTGGTCAAGAATACACGCAGATTATGCAGGACCAATTGACGGTTTTTACTATTTAATCATAGTGGGTAGTTATAGTAAATGGCCGGAGGTGTTTCGTTGCAAAAATCCTACTTCAGAAACGACCATAAATTGCATCCGCGAGCTATTCGCTCGGTTTGGTGTGGTGGAATGCCTAGTCACAGATAATGGAACGCAATTCACATCAGCAGACTTCCAAGAGTTTTGCGAAATTTATCAAGTAAAACATATAAAATCCCCGCCTTATCACCCAAGATCAAATGGGCAAGCGGAGAGATTTGTTGATACACTGAAAAAGAGCGTTACGAAAAGCATACGATGTTCCTACGGAGAAAGCATTACAAGAATTTCTTCAGGTATATCGAATAACGCCAAATAATGCTACGCCATCGACATTATCACCAGCAGAAGTGATGTTCGCTAGAAAAATCAGATCAGCATTTGATAAATTGCTACCAAATCAAACGAAACAAGTAACACAGCCCTATACACCAAAAAGTAAATTCCTACCAGGAAAAAGTTCTTTTTAAAGCATATAAAAATAATACATCTTACTGGGAGCAAGGGACAAGTGAGAAAAGAATCGGCAATATGGTTTACATAGTACAGGGAGAAAAATTCTCACATAGAAGACACGTAAACCAAATAAGGAAGAGACCGTTACAGGATGCTAACGGTCCACCTCAAGAAGAGGTGATGGACACGATTTTCGATACATTTGATATAAAAAGACAGCAAACAATGCCACAACCAAGAAAATCGTCCAGAAAAAGAAAGTTCACAGAACCTTTGGAAATAGATCCAAAGAAAAAAAGATATTAAAAACCCCTGCTACGCAAAAGCTTCGGAAGGGGGTTGTTAGGAGAACTTACCCATAATAATAATGGACTATTCCGTACATCATAAATACTGCGTCTCAAGAGGGAGCAGCGTTCACAGTCAGTCCTTTTTGGACGACTCGGCTAGACGGTCGAACTCTCTGCCTCTGAGGCAGAGGGGAACTCTCTGCCTTTGGGCAGAGAGGAACCCGGACGAGGTTCCGCCGAAGGGCGGAGCCTCGTTCTGGGAGGTTGACCAGCCCGATCCCGTTTATACGGTATCTACGGGCTATTTTTTGGCCGAGCCTACGGGCTCGGGTGACCCCACTTTAAACCCGGCCTTGTGCCACATCTGTCCCTCGTGGGGAGGACACTAAATACTTCAGAGTCAGTCATTTTTGGACGACTCGACGAGACGGTCGAACTCTCTGTCTCTGAGGCAGAGGGGAACTCTCTGCCTCTGGGCAGAGAGGAACTCGGACGAGGCTCCGCCGAAAGGCAGAGCCTCGTTCGGGGAGGTTGACCGGCCCGATTTCGTTTATACGGGATCTACGGGCTATTTTTTGGCCGGGCCTACGGGCTCGGGTACCCCACTTTAAACCCGGCCTTGTGCCACATCCGTCCATCGTGGGGAGGACACTAAATACTTCAGAGTCAGTCGTTTTTGGACGACTCGGCTAGACGGTCGAACTCTCTGTCTCTTGGCAGAGGGGAACCCGGACGAGGCTTTGCCGAAGGGCAGAGCCTCGTTCGGGGAGGTTGACCAACCCGATCCCGTTTATACGGGTTCTACGGGCATTTTTTTGGCCGAGCCTACGGGCTCGGGAATACCCACGGTAAACTCGGCCTTGTGCCACATCTATCACTCGTGGAAGGGACAGTAAATACTGTTCAGTCAGAGTCAGAGTCAGAGACAGAGTCGTAGTCAGACGATTGCTGTAAGACATTGGAATAGTGATACTTGTCGAGACAACATAGTTCACTCTAACCAAATCTGATAGTCATTACTAATACTTCTACTTCACTGTACATATTTCTGTTTGTAATATATCTGTGTTATTCCATACCTGTGTTCGAGTTATTCTTCATTGGCTCTACCTTGGACCATCACCGTGGTACAAGGAACTTGGACCATATCACTATCTTTTATTATTCTGTTCATCTATCTTTATCTATATTGTTATTTATCTTTTCTCATTCTTTTCGTCTTTCTATTTATCTATCTTTTCTCATTCTATCTATCTATCTATCTATCTATCTATCTATCTATCTATCTATTATATACCGTATCTATGAACACTAATGTGTATGTCCCAATCCTCATAAATATGTTGGACACGATTGTAAGTGGGTGTAATATGCTATCGAATAGACCACCACAAGCAGTGGTTTACCTACTCCACGCCGCTGGCGAGTATTGTATTTTGTTGATGTTGTAAACATTTCCAACCTCTGTTTTGCTTATTCCTCATTCAGTAACCCTTCCTAGGTTACAACAAAGGTATTTGTTGGGAATTATGTAAACGGCTGCGATTTGATAATAGAAATCAATCTTATATCAACAAGCAGGAAACTGGAGAAGAGAGAGTAAATTTATTTGAAATTGATACCAGACAAAAGAAAAAGAAAGAAAGAAAAAAACGAATGTGACAATCAAGGGCAAAGAGTTGAACACGGATGTGTATCAGAACATTTGTACTGAATAGCTGGATGTTGACATGAAATATTCAATGTATAATGTTCGATCGTTCCGATGGATAAACCATAAGTGATGTCGAAAAACGTATATTTGTTCTGTAACGCCAATGTGTATTTCATCTTTAGGTTACGAACTTATTGATGCAGCCACATAACTCTCTAGCTTCCTGAAGAGCACAAAGAATAATTGAAAGAATGCGAAAAGCCATAGAAACATCATGATTTTGCCTTTTGATAAAGAGCTTATAGATTATATCGGAATAAGAATACGGATACCCGAGTTCGATTTTCTATCGGATACTGACGTGCAAATATCATTGGGAAAGGTATGAAGCTATCTTCCAGCTACGGATTAAATATAAGACTTATATCTGGAAAAAGAATTGTAATTCTAAAAAAAAACAAAAACAAAAAAAAAAAATAATAATTGATTGATTCGTTTTCTACTCTTTATCAACCTTTTGTATGTTATTTAAAACAAGAAAATGTTATTAGATTATCAGATGTTTTTTATGTGGTAATAATGGTGTGATTTGCACACCAATTTAACGTATTCGGAGGAAAAAAAATAAAACCCAAGTGAATAAATTCTTTCAACCAATAATCCCGTCCTGGGTATGACGATGAACTACATCCAACAGCGAGACATCTGATCATGAGTTTATGAGAAGTGTGGAAACACCTCTTCATTGATGGTGTTTCCAGGTTCACCCAGACCCAGGGTGATAGCACTTGTTAGGGTCCCAGCTAAGGGCAAAAGGTTAACCGCAAAACTAGAGTCAAAACGTGTAACAATAGATTTTAATACCAGAAATACATTTCTGTAAAAAATTATTACCAGCAATAGATATTTGAAAAAAACTTATTTCCAGGAATAAATTATTACCAGTAATACATTTTTGAAAAATGGAAATATTACGAACAATACATTTTTGGAAAATGAAATATTATCAGCAATGCATTTTTGAAAAAGAAATATTATCAGCAATAGATTTTTTTAAAAAGGAAATATTATCAGTAATACCTTTTGGGAATAAGAAATATTACAAACAATACATGTTTGAAAAAATATTATCAGCAATATATTTTCAGTATAAGAAATATTATCAGCAATACATTTGTGGAAAAAGTAATATTACCAGCAATACATATTTGGATAAAGTAATATTACCAGCAATACATATTTGGATAAAGTAATATTACCAGCAATACATTTGTGGAAAAAGTAATATTACCAGCAATACATATTTGGATAAAGTAATATTACCAGCAATACATATTTGGATAAAGTAATATTACCAGCGATACATATTTGGATAAAGTAATATTACCAGCAATACATTTTTGGATAAAGTAATATTACCAGCGATACATATTTGGATAAAGTAATATTACCAGCAATACATATTTGGATAAAGTAATATTACCAGCGATACATATTTGGATAAAGTAATATTACCAGCAATACATTTTTGGATAAAGTAATATTACCAGCGATACATTTTTGGATAAAGTAATATTACCAGCGATACATTTTTGGATAAAGTAATATTACCAGCAATACATATTTGGATAAAGTAATATTACCAGCAATACATATTTGGATAAAGTAATATTACCAGCAATGCATTTATGGAAAAATAAATATTATCAGCAATGCATTTTTATAAAAAAGAAATATTATCAGCAATGCATTTATGGTAAAAGAATTATTATGAGCAATACGTTTTTGGAAAAAGAAATATTACCAACAATGCATTATTGAAAAAAAAATATTATCAGCAATACATTTCTGTAAAAATAAATATTAACCACAATACATTTTTAAAAAAGAAATATTATCAGCAATATATTTTTAAAAAATTAAATATTACCAGCAATACATTTTTGGAAAAAGAAATATTTCCAGCAATAAATTTTTTGAAAAATATTACCAGCAATAAAATTCTTGTCGGCATTAAATAAACCATTGAAGTGATATAGCGTACAACAAAATAAACCAGATTTGCCAATAATCAGAATTTATTTGCATAAAAAATTATTTACAATGGCCAATAATAAATTTGATTGATTGGTTGATTAGTTTTCTATAGCTTGTTATTTAAAGCCAGGAAATATTTCTAGATTGCGACATTGTTTTTATTTAGAGATAATAATGGTTTATTGATACAAGTCTTACTAATTAAGCTATCGCAAGAGGGAGGTAAGTGGATTCATGCCTTTCCCAAGCGTATTTGAGCGTAAGTGAATATAACGAACTCAACGGGCATTGGAACTCAGCTCACCGATAAACAATTCCAAACCATTATCCGTTATATGGCCCACACATAAAAGCTTATAGCAATTGGTATACCCAAAGGATTACCCATTTAGGTCGTGACAGGCTCGATGTTGCTTGACTTCTATGATCTTACGGGAGCTGGTGTTTCAACGTGATGTGGCCGTAAGTTGGTTCATGTACTATTTAGTGAAAAAAATGTTTTTACAATCCAAAATATGTTTCAGCTTTAAATAAGCCTCAATGACTTGATAAAATTTAATAACAAAGAAACAAAAAAAAAGGAATAAAACAATTTCACCGTCGTCGTCGTAGTGAAAATATTGCTTGCATGTGTGCATTTCTTGTCATGGCGGATATTTTGCTGTTGGTCATGCTGTATTTTAATTAAGCTAGTGTAAGTAAGTAAGTATGTGTCTATACCTACCTACCTACCTACCTACCTACCTATCTATCTATCTATCTATCTACCTACCTATCTATCTATCTATCTATCTATCTATCTATCTATCACAACCTGTTCATATCTATCTATCTATCTATCTATTTATCTATCTATCTATCTATCACAACCTGTTCATATTTATCTATCCATCTATCACAACCTGTTCATTTTATCTATCTATCTATCTATCTATCTATCTATCTATCTATCTATCTATCTATCTATCTATCACAACCTGTTCATATCTATCTATCTATCTATCTATCTATCTATCTATCTATCTATCTATCTATCACAACCTGTTCATATCTATCTATCTATCTATCTATCTATCTATCTATCTATCTATCTATCTATCTATCACAACCTGTTCATATCTATCTATCTATCTATCTATCTATCTATCTATCTATCTATCTATCTATCTATCTATCTATCTATCTATTAATGGCGTGCATTAAATTTCCGCTGAGTTCGGAAATAATTGTCCTCTAATTAAATTTTTGAAACATAATTCCTCCCGTTCAGAGGTTTTTCGGACTATAATTACCAGTGATCGATAGATAATCATTAAACAACGAAAAAGTTTGCATATTTGTTTGTAAGATTTATTGCCTGTGATCGATTGATGGGGCGTAAAATCACCTCCAATGATAGCAACCTTTTCATTTCAACAGCATAGTTATTTTCCCTGAATGTTAATAAATCTTTCAACTTCTTGCAAGGCCAACAGCTCATGGCCAATTTTAAATTAAACCTATTTGCTATTCTTTCTTTCATAAGCGTTCCGAATCGACAATCAGGACATCATATTGGAGGAGAGCATTTCAAAGAATGCATCAACCTCGGATCAGACAAACAAATATTAGTGTGAATCAAAGGTTTTAGCACGCACGCACGCGCGCGCACACACACACACACACACACATATATATATTATATTATATATATATATATATATATATATATATATATATATATATATATATATATATATATATATATATGTATATATATATATTAAAAGAATTAGTTTGGGGTTAAAATATATTTAATTAGTTGCTAACAAATTACAATTAGCAGATGTTGGATGTTGTTTGTTTAGCGGCATATCAACTCCTTATGGGTCATTTTATGTCGAAATTTATTTTTCTTCGGAGCATTTGCAAATTGTTTTAGTATATTTGTATTTCCTATATATTTTTTAACATGGATGTATTGCTGGAAATCTTGTGTTTTTCAAAAACACATTACTGATATTTTTCCTATAAAAATGCATTTTTATACTTTCGCGGTGTTTTGACCCCAGTTCCGGGGTCAACTATTAACGTTTGATTAACGACATATCAACTCATTATGTTTGATTTGATACCGAAATATAATTTTTGGGGGGAAGCTTTGGTATTTTTTTTTACTATTAAAATCAATTGCTGGAATATTTTTTTTATTAAAATCTATTGCTGGATTTTTTTTAGAAGACAAAATTTTTGATTCTTAAAATTATAAACCTATCCATAAATTTTGAACCTTTATTAAAAGATTTTAACAGATTTAAAAAGAAAACAGAAAAAAAATATTTTTCTGTTTTCTTTTTGAATCTGTAGGTCTGAGGAATTGGATCGTTTTTACGATTCTAATGGAATAAATTATGACCATAGAATATTAGTGTTCAAATCTTTTTATTATATCCTTACTCTGTCCTGGACATTGAGTTCTAGCTGGATCATATCCTCTTGGAATTATTTTTATACATATATGTATGCGTATGTATAATTGCATATGTATGTGTATATTTACCACTAATATTGTCTATATATATATATATATATATATATATATATATATATATATATATATATATACTACTACTACTACTACTCTAAAGAAAGACTTAAAAGAGTCGAAAGCATTATTATACAAAAAAATAACATAAATTAAATTAAATATATTTGTGAAGAATAGACGGTATTTTAAAGTGTATATAAAATATCTAATGTGCGTATAAAATCATAACAATAATAATAATAATATGCCCAATGCAGAATGGATCCAGCGTGAAGAAGAGCAAATGCTGGCTAAAGCTCTACAAAAGTAGGAAAATACAACTATGAATAATGTTAGGCAAGCTCTAACGAAATCCCAAAAATTGAAATCCCAATTTCTGCCCCTATCATCTCTCATCAGTCAGTAAATCGGAGAGCCAAGTTCGAATTCCATTCGAACCCATTCCATTCACTTACATGCTAATAACCTTGGAAAAGGGCAAGGGCATTGCTTTTTCACACAGCTCATGCTTGTCATTACGCCTGAATAGAAAGTTCGATCCTGATCGGGACCGCAGTATTGTGGGCTTTGTCTAAAATTCCATTCAGTGCGTCTTTTTTTTTTCCATATTTTTATCTCATATCTTTGGCGGCTCTGTCATCACATAGAATTCTCTTTTTTAACTCCGTGTCTTTTCAGGACGGAGGTGATCATGACTCACTACATATTCCCTGTCTTTATTATGTGCGAACTGACATGGATTCTTGGGGAAAATTATGGAGAAGCAGGGGGAAAAAAAGAAAAAATTAACCGTTTTATAAAAAAAAGAAAAAGAATATGGAAATGCGGCAATCCGGAGAGAAACAACGAAATCCGCTCTACCTGATCATATATGAAGGGAGGAAAGAAACACATTTTTATGAAATGAATAGAAGACATAAAACAAATCAGAGCCACTCAACGTTTAGGGTTACTGTTAAAATGGTAATGATAAATTAGGTGTGTGATATAAATAAAATAGTTTGTGGTAGGAATTAAATATTATGAGGATAAAGAATATAGATCCTAGACTAGACGAGATCATGAGATGTATCCTTATAGAAGTTTGTTCGACAAAGTAGCAGTTCTTGGGAAACATCTGTACGAATAGATCTTTCTTCCTAAATTTTGAACACGAATGAAACGAAATAGCGCGTCCGAGATCAATAGCAATAGGTTGACGACATTTCTTCTGCGGAAGAAAAAAGCTGCAAGACCAAATAAACAATTTTGAATTCTATCAACTCTTGAAAGTGAAGATTGATTAACGTCTGTTCAGATATAGCAGCCATGCTCCATTTTTGGTCTAGTCTGATTATTGTGAAGATAAATAGTTGCAGACGTGGTCAAGTAATTCCTGGAACGATAGAATGAAGCGACTAAGCATACTTAGTAAATTACTGTTGTAACATCATTGTGCATTCGTTAGCAGGAGAACATAAGTAGAAATATCAAGCCTCATTAGGTGCTCTGTTCTAGAGACCTTGCTCCAAATCCAAGCTACGATTATTAAATAACGCCTTATATATATGCTTGTATAATGTGGGGTCATTTCGTATTATATTTTCGTATTAACATGTTTCGTTAGAAATGAAAGAATCAAGTTTTGGTTTAGTTCAGTTTGGTTTGTTTAACAGCATATCAACTCATTATGTATCATTTAATACCGAAATCTAATTCTTTGGACGTTTGGTAATTTTTGTTATAACTCTTAAAATCTATTGCTGGAATTTTTTCTAATAAAATCTATTGCTAGAATTTTTCTACTAGTATCTATTGCTATAATTTTTTTCTGCTAAATTCTATTACTGGATTGTTTTTAGAAAACAAAACTTTTTAAAATTAAAAATAATTAAATTCTTAAAAAATTTAACCTTTCTATAAATTTTCAAACTTTCTTAAAATTTTTTTGAAGAAAGTGATTTTTTTCTATTAACGTCTGTTGCTAGAATTTTTTTCTATTAAAATATATATCTAGACATTTTTTACTATTAAAATCTACTACTGGGGTGTTTTATTATTAAACTTTATTCGTGAATTTTTATTTTTTACTATTAAAATCTACTGCTGGAGTTTTTATTTTTAAAATCATTTTTATTTTTACTATTAAAATCTACTATTGGAGTTTTTTTTAATTAAAATCTATTCATGGATTTTTATTTTTACTATTAAAATCTACTATTGGAGTTTTTTAATTAAAATCTATTCATGGATTTTTATTTTTACTATTAAAATCTACTATTGGAGTTGTTTAATTAAAATCTATTCATGGATTTTTATTTTTACTATTAAAATCTACTGCTGAATTTTTTAATTAAAATCTATTCATGGATTTTAATTTTTGTATTAAAATCTACTATTGGCGTTTTTTAATTAAAATATATTCATGCATTTTTATTTTTACTATTAAAATCTACCGTCGGAAATTTTTATTATAAATTTTTTTATATACTTTCATTGTGTTTTGATCCCAATTTTGGGGTTCACTCTTTGTGACCCTAACAAATTCTAGCACTGAAGGTCAGGATGAACCTGGGAACAACAGTAATTAAACGGTGGCTCCATGCTTCTCAAAACCTCTTGATTAGAGGTCATGCTGCCAGATGTAGTTTGTCGTCATACCGAGGACGAATGAATCAAGGTAGAAAAAGCAATCAACCTATGGAGATTAATCGTCAAAAGGCACAGCCGCAACTGTACATTTCATTAAGGCATCGAGAGAACCCCAGCGGAAGATGCAGCATGGTAAATATCCCATTCACAAAATTCCAATACAGTAACCCCGATATTATACACCTGCAGATGGGATAGTCTCCTTAGGAGTTATTTTAAGCTTCAAATACCCGTACTATCAGACGTGTAACGTCAGCCCAGGTACATTCAATTTGGAAATGAAACGAAAATGCAACGAGAAGCGAACCCGAGTCGTTAATCTAGAAATATTGCGTTTTATTTTCTTGCGTTTTATTTTTGAGGAACTATAATCTATGAAGGAGTGAATCACTCCCCCGAATACCGTAATCAAACATTTTTTTCTAGTTTTAAAAGCAAAACAAAAAACTACTTGGTGAATAAATAAACCACTGATAAATGAGTCAAGTTTTCTTATTTGCATTGGTAGATACGTTGTATTATACTAACACGGAAAAAATCTATTCATAAACACCTGTTTGACAAGGACATCAAAGCATCCATTTTAGTTTTCTTTCTTTAATTATTTTACTCGTTCTCGGTTTCTCTGTCTATTTCTCTGTTTCACCGTCTTCGTCTCTGTCTGTCTATCTGCCTGTCTGCATCTTTCTTTTTTTTTCCATGTTCATTCATCTTTTTAATTACTTCTTTCTTTATTTCTTATTTGGCATATTTCCTTTTTCTGTTTCCTTCTTTCTCTTTTGCATTTTCTTTAGAATCGAATTTCTTTTTTTTCTTAATGGATTTCTGTCTTTCATTCTCATATTCTCCCTGGTTTTTCTGTTCTTTCTGTCTGTTCTTTCTTTCTTTCTTTCTTTCTTTCTTTCTTTCTTTCTTTCTTTCATAAATCCAACTTTTTATTCTTCCCACAATTCATTCTCTTAATTTTTCTTTTTTCTTTTCTATTTCTTACTTTTATTGTTTCCTATTCGTGCATTTTCATTTCTTTTCTTTTCTTTTCTTTTCTTTTCTTTGTTTCTTTGTTTCTTTCTTTCTTTCCACTTTTGTTTCTTCCCACGATTAATTCTCTTTTATTCTTTTTTTTTCTGTTTTACTTCTTACTTTTATTCTTCCCGATTCGTGCATTTTCTTTTCTTTTTTCTTTCTTTCTTTCTTTCTTTCTTTCTTTCTTTCTTTCTTTCTTTCTGTTTTATTTATATCGTTTGTCTTCAGAAGTTATCTTGTTGAATTCCGTCCTTTCATTTTTCTTCCTTCCGTTTTTTCTTTCATTCATTATTTTTTTATGTATTTCATTTTTTCTTACTCCTTTCTTCTTCCCTTCCTTCTCTCTCTGAATTTCTCTCTACATTGGGCAATTTTTTCTTTCTGCCTTACATTCCTCTTTTGTTTTCGTCTTTCTTTCTTTCTTTCTTCGATTGCCTCCTCTTTCTTTCTTTTCTTTCTCTTTTTATCACATGTATGTCTGACATTCCTTACGCATATCTTTTTATTTTTTATCGTTCCTCTGTTCTTACTTCTTTCTCTCTGTTTTTGCCCTTTTTTACCTTCTCCATTTTTAATATTTCTATATTTTCATCTGTTTGCGCTTTCCCTTTTTCTTTCTTTCTTTGTTTCTATATTTCTTTCTTTCTTACAATTTTCCTCTTTCATTTTCCCTTTTCTCATTCTTCAAGACTTGCTCTGCGTTGGTTTATCTTTCTTTCTTTCTTTCTTTCTTTCTTTCTTAAAGTTTTTCTCTTTTATTTCCGTTTTCTCATTCTTCAAGCCTTGTTCTCCTTCCGCTCTTCATTATTCCTTTTTAATTTTTTCATCCTGTCTTTCTTTTCATTCATTTTTACTAAATGATAATTCTTTTTCAATTCTGCAAGCCCTCTTGTTCTTCGGCTTTCTTTCTTTCTTTCTTTCTTTCTTTCTTTCTTTCTTTCTTTCTTTCTTTCTTTCTGTCCTTCTTTCTTTCTTTCTTTCCGTCAATCAAAGAATTGTATGGTAACGAGGTTTTGTTTCTTCTTTTCATATTCATTTTCTTTCAAAGTTTTCACCTGCTTCTCCTTCGCACCCCCTATGCATAATATATATATATATATATATATATATATATATATATATATATATATATATATATATGCGTGTGTGTGTGTGTGTGTGTGTGTGTGTGTGTGTGTGTGTGCGTGTTTGGATCCACGTGCTACATCGCTTTCTTCTTTCTCCCATTCGTGCCAAAATTACTCCGTCTCCTCCCATTTCTCGTTCTGTCCTATACTCCTTAACACCCTGACAAACAAAACAGCGTTTCCGACTGTTGCGCATTGACATCTTTTAAAGCCATGTGACGTTGCCGATCTCCCAGTGGTCCGTCCAGTTTACACCCCCGATCCATGCCGACACTGGACATGTTTATCAAGTGTGACACTTTGAAAAGAAATATTGTTTTTAACTCATTTCAAATATCTGATGTAATAACCTGTTTGGTGTTCGTCGACTTTTCTCTTCCGGACTTATTCTGGACATGTTATCATCTTTCGCACCCCAACATTTCGTTTTGTTTGTTCACACTTTACTTCCATTGTTAATCTGTTTATAGCACGTGTGCGGTGTCATACGATATAAGAATCTTCTTTGATAAGATTGTTTGCGAACCGATGCGAAATGTCTAGACATTTTCGAATATTCGCTAACCCTTTTTTTAAAATTCTGCATATATTTATACAGAGTAACTGTAAGCCTTTATTGTAATCAAGGATTTTATAAAGTCGAAAACAACGAATTTCCCGCGAGTGAGAGACGACGTGTCTACTGTATGCTGTTATGCGAATGCCTAAAATCAACAAATCTCACACAGAAACGGTTATACAATTTCTGAATAGTTGAATTTTCATTCGCAAAATGGCTGGCAAGAGAGAAGCTTCGAATTCAACAATTATTTCAGTTTAAAATGGTATGGTCTCCTACATGGTAGTGAATGGTGGACAATCTCTTCAAAGATGAAGAGTAGACTTGAAGCAACAGACGTGTGGTTCTACAGAAGGATGATGAGCAATAACGAACTTCTAGAGAAAATGGGAGCAAGAAGGAAAGTTTCACTTGACATCAAGAAAAAACCTTTGAAGTAATTAGGCTACATAATGAGGGAAGAAGGCTTGGAAAATCTGATACCCCACAGGACCGACTAAAGGGACAGGGGAAAACAATGCATAACATACTTAGTGACGATAAAGGGTTTCATTAGAGAAAATTTTAAAATATTTCGGATACAATTTTAATTCCAACCAACTCGCCTGTTTGAGTTTCTAGTTTATAGATATATATTACTTAAGACGATTAGTGTAGTATATATGCATTGTGTCTAACATGCTACTCATATATATATATATATATATATATATATATATATATATATATATATATATATATATATATATATATATATATATATGCACGTTTCATTGAATACGACAGATAAGGTGCTTTTATTTAGTTTTTTTTATATAATTTCTCATACGATATCATAATTTTTTTTCTTTTCGGAGGATAAATTATATAAAAACTGTCCGAATGTTCTTTTTATCCGAGTGATTTCGGCTATACATTTAGCTATTTTCAAGGATTAAATATTTTAACTCTTAAATAAAAAATAGTTTGTTGCATGTATGTTAATATATATATATATATATATATATATATATATATATATATATATATATATATATATATATATATATTTGTGTATTTAGGCAGCAATCCTTCTTTCATGCACATTTCACGACTGACCAGGTGCTTCTATTAGAGTTTTTTATATAATTTCTCGTGCGATCTAATAATGTTTTTCTTTTCAGATGATAAATTTCATAAAAACTGTCCGAATGTTCTTTTTATCCGAGCGCTTTCGGCTATACATTTAGCCATTTTCAAGGATTATCTTGACCGTGTTTTGAAACAAAAAAATGAAACATTTTATAAAACATACATATAACAAACTATTTCTAATTCTAACAGTTCAAATATAATCCTTGAAAACCTTAGCGTTGCGACTGCACGCTCCTAAAGTTTGTATTCGTTATCAATAACGCATAAAAAAAAAACATAATTCAATTCGCATTATATCTTTTCGTCTCGGATGCTACCTGAATTTTATCAAAAACAAAATATTTTTCATGTCTGAAGATGACTGAATGTAGAGTCAAAAGTACTTGCGTATTTAAGGAAGCCTTAATACAGTTTATGATTTAAAAAAACAAAACAAGGATAATAACATTCATCGATTGATTAGTAGGTTAATGCATCTTTAAAATTTTGTTAGCGTCGGGATTTCGCCATTTTATATCATTAACTTTACTAATTTACTTTTTGTATGAATGATTCATTGTAATATAAATTGAACTGCGTCACATATTTGGCCCAAGGATTGCGTTTAAGCACGAAGCAGACTGTTGCCACTGGGTGTTAACTTCAATGTCTACTGATACATATATATATATAAACATATATGGACATTGAAGAACATCCAGCGGCCAGACAATTGTGTTTAAGCATGAGACACTGTTGACTTCAGTGTCCACTTTTATATTTACATACTCTCTATCCCTGACAGTTTAAGAAACTTTATAATATTGTTACATCTAAACAACATGATTTGTTATCATTAACAGACTATTTAACATGTTCAAAATGGTTCCCATCATGTTCAATATAACGGTGAACCCTATCAATAACACTTCTACAAACATTATTTTTACATTAAATTCAGAAGATTTATCAGAAACCGCTTGCTCTAATTCATAAATCATTTGAGCCTGTAAACAGGATTTTTCAGTAGACCCCGCACGAAAAAGTCTGGTTGCGTTATGCCTGATGAGCGTGATGGCCACTCAATTGCTTCACGTCCTCCCATCCACCTCAACATTCTGTATATATATATATATATATATATATATATATATATATATATATATATATATATGTGTGTGTGTGTGTGTGTGTGTGTGCGCGCGCGCGTGCGTGTGTATATGGATATTTCAGAAGATAAACTAGAATATCTATCTAGGTATCTACCCGAGTCTGTTTCTATCTATCTATCTATCTATCTATCTATCTATCTATCTATCTATCAACCCTCTGCTAATCTCCTCAAAACCGTTTCAGTTTCCATGTCTGCATCCCTTTGCTCAATTCCCATGCATTTATTTCATTTTTTCCCCTATTTTCCTTTTCCCAACAAGATTTGCCAATTTTTCTCCTCGTGAAATGCATCATATGCTCGGTGCTGCACGGCACATTCAACCGCGCTGTGAAGCAGCAATCATGACTCTCCCGGCTCACAACTTACACAAATCATTCTGTTCCTTTTTCAGGGCTGAAGTTAATTTACGGATGTCAGGTGGTGCATGCCTTGCAGAATCATCAGCCTTTTAGCCAGACTGGCCTTTAATTGGGATACACCACGAGCGATCGATATTCATATTTCTTTTGCCTTTGCTCGTATCGAGTTGTTTTTTTCTAAACCATAATCCTCTATTTATTCTTTCTCATCATTATTTCCTTCTCCTTCATCACGTTCCTTCCATTATTATTATTATTATTATTATTATTATTATTATTATTATTATTATTATTATTATTATTGTTATTGTTGGTATTGTTGTTGTTGTTTTTGTTGTTGCTTATTCATTTATTTTAGACATTTTTCTTTCTTTCCTCGACAACAAACTTTTTTATACTTTGTCATTTAAAATTTATTATTATTATTATTATTATTATTTGTTCTTGTTGTTGCCACGGTTGTGGTGGTGGTGGAGTCAGTTGTTGTTTATTATGAAAGATTCTTCATTTTCTTGTTCTTGTTCATCTTGTTCTTCTTCTTCATCTTGTTCTTGTTCTTGTTCTTCTTGTTCTTGTTCTTGTTCTTCTTGTTCTTCTTGTTCTTGTTCTTGTTCTTCTTGTTCTTCTTGTTCTTGTTCTTGTTCTTCTTGTTCTTCTTGTTCTTGTTCTTGTTCTTCTTCTTCTTCTTCTTCTTCTTCTTCTTCTTCTTCTTCATGCCCCTCTTCTATTCTGCCTATTCTTTGCCTTTTTTAATTTTGTTTTTAACATACACACATTTTTCTTTTCTTCTTTTTCTTTGTTTTTCTCCACATTTACATATACCGTAACTTTCGGCGTACAAGTCGACCTCAACATTTTTAGCTCCAAATGCTGAGTTAGGCCTATACGTACCATATAGGTCAACCGACAAATATACAGTGGGCTACCTTCTCCTTTATGTGTCGTGTTCACTCAGGACGTAAGCGACCATGGCTCTCCACAATTTCCCCTCTTTTGTAGCTCTTAATAAATTTTGTTATTTCTCCTATACCTTGTTCCGCCATCTATTTACTCAAGCTCACTAAATATGTTAAGCGTTGTTTTCCTCTGTCCCTCTTGTCCTCACACTGTCCAGTGAGTATCAGATTCTCGAAGCCTTCTGACCTCATTATGTGGTTTAGAGATTTCAACTGTTACTACCTAATGTTAAGTATAATTTTCCTTTTTGTTTCCATGTCGTCGTTGCTCACATATTCAGTTCTTAGTAGCTTCAGCATCATTCTGTTGAACCACATTTTTATTCCTTCGCGGTAGATTATCAGTATCCCAAGTGAAGTATATTATATATTCAATAAATTGTCACTATGTGTCATTAAACTGACATTACTATCATGAAATTGCGCAGATGGCACATACCATGTGTTAAATAGCCTGTGTTAAATAGCTCTTCGGTCAGTGTTTAGACTTAACGTGACAGCTGCTGGACGCGAGATCTTCCCAGAGATCATTGCTTGAATATGGTTTCCAAATTTATATACCGTAAATTGCTGTGTACAAGTCGACCTGGCTTACAAGTCGACCTCAAAACTTTTAGCTCAAAATTCTGAATTAGGCCTATACCTAACGTATAGGTCGACCCCAAAACATACGCTTCTGTCAGTGTTTACATTAATGTATCAGTGGTTGGACGTCGATAAGTGCGGTAACGTCAATAGAATAATGTTGATATTTTATTATTTCCTGTTAATTTCTGTGTTAATATCCCAAATAATTTCAGCAAACACATGTTTTAGAGGGATATATTTGTGGCAGCTTACTGGAGGTACGGTAAGTGGAGTACAGAAATTGTTAGTTCACCTTTTTAAGGTGTTCATTTTATACCCGTTATATAAGTCGACCCCGAGATTTGGAAAAAAGTTTAGGCTTGAAAACTAAACTTATACGCTGCAATTTACGGTAATATGAATATTATTTTATTATTTTATGTTAATTTCTGTATTAGCATGACAAATATGTTCACCAAACGCAAGTTCTAGTGGGATATATCTGTGGCAGCCTGCTGGGGGTACGGTAAGTGGTGTAAGGTAATTGTTATGAGTGTTGTCCCACTTGTTTACAACTCGGTGGTAATGGTTTGCATTTTATACATGCCAGATAAGTCAACTCTTAGTTTTGGAAACATCTTTTAGGCTTGAAAACTAGATTTTTTCTTTCTATTTCTTTCTGTTTTTTTAAATAATCTTCTTCATTTTTGGTTTTCTTGTTATTTTCTTTTTAAATATCTTCATCATTTATAAGCGTTTTCTTGATTTTATTCCTTTTTCTTCTTCCTTCTTCAGCATTCGTTCACGTTTTTAAACAAGATTTTAGTTTCTTTCTTTACAGTCTTCGTTTTAAAAAAATATTTTTCATTTTGTTTTTTTTTCCTTCTCCTTCATAAATATCTGCCATTTACAAAACTTCGTCCTTATTGCGTATCCATTCCTTCGTAATTATCTTATTCTCCTGCGTTTTATCCTTTCGCCGGTGCATTTTTTTCTTACATTAAAATCTCTTCTTCTTCTTCTTCTTCTTCTTCTTCTTCTTCTTCTTCTTCTTCTTCTTCTTCTTCTTCTCCTTCGCAGCCTCCTCCTTCTTCTTCTTCTTCGTCATTTTCTTCTTCTTCTATGCCGTTCATTTATCAGAAAATGAAACGATAAATTTTAATTCTATTAAAATCGCATATAAAAATAAATATCTTTTGTCTTCTCCTCCTCCTTCTTTCCCTCTTTTTTATTCTTTCCCTCCTTTTCCTTCTTTCCCTTCTTCTCCTCCCCCTCCTTCCCCTTCTTCTTCTCCTTCATTTTCTACGCCATACATTGATCAGAAAATAAAACAATAAATTTTTATTTTATAAAAATCGCTATAAAACTAAATGTATTTCTTCTTCTTCGTCTTCTTCTTCTTCTTCTTCTTCTTCTTCTTCTTCTTCTTCTTCTTCTTCTTCTTCTTCTTCTTCTTCTTCTTCTTCTTCTATGCCGTACATTTATCAGAAAATAAAACGATAAATATTAATTCTATTAAAATCGTTATAAAAATAAACTTCTCCTCCTTCTTCCCATCCTTCTTCTCCTCCTCCTACTCCTCTTTCTTCTTCTTCTTCTTCTTCTTCTTCTTCTTCTTCTTCTTCTTCTTCTTCTTCTTCTTCTTCTTCTTCTTCTTCTTCTATGCCGTACATTTATCAGGAAATGAATCGATAAATTTTAATTCTATTAAAATCGCTATAAAAATAAACATCTTTTGTCTTTGTGAAAAAAACATCACATTTTGTAATTCTTTTTCTGACTTTTTATATTACGTGTATTTTTTGAACTCTTAAATGATGATGTTCAATTAACTAGAAATATGTCCTGATTAACAACCGCATTAATGATCATAAAGTTTCCAGTTAATAGAGAAAATGTAGAACGAAAATGGCGGGATATATTGAGGGTTAAAGTTAATTGAGGAAATGTTTCGCCGGGGACGACAAGGCAAATTCAATTCTTCCTTTTACTTAAAGAACAAATACACATAAATATTAGTTGATATTAAGTATTCAGAAATAAGGCTTATTTTTCTTCCACCTCTAACTGATTTTGAATATATACATCTAACAGTAAATATATTATTTATAGAAATAAATATCAGTCAGTAATGCGCCATGCGTGATACACGCTTAAGCGATCATGTATATTTCGATACATGACTGACGAGGTAATTTTTTTTCCCGCAGTAGGTTGCAAGTTCTTTCTGCGGTTGACCAGTTGCCATCCAAAGCAATAGAACCCGGTCTGTCCTGATATTTATCCATAGCTGGGGGAGGGGAGGAGAAGATGAGGATTCATATCTTTCCCAAGGGTATTAGCACGTAAGGGAATGTAATGGATTCGACAGGAATTCGAACTCAGTTCCGAGTCGATATCCATTACTCCACCGTGCCTCCAAAGAAATATATATTATATGTAATAAACGTAAATGTATTATATATAAAAGCAAATATATTTTATATAAAAGTAAATATACGAGGGTCATTCAATAAATAAGGTGAATTTTTCGTTATAAGGACTTCTAATACAGATAGAAGCTTACTCTTTTTTATTATTTTTTGTTTTACTTCTTTTTCACATGGATTTAATTTCTTTTGCAGATTAAAAAAAAATTTGAGAGTTTTGGCGATTAACAAAGATGGCCGACCAAGAAGCATGTTCCAGGATTGAACAGCGGTCACTTAGCAAGCCTTTGGTTGCTGAAGGGTGCAAACCAGTTGAAATTCATAGGAGAATGTCAACTGTGTATGGTACCACATGTTTCAGCCAAAAAAATGTCTACAAGTGGGCTAAATTGTTTAAAGAAGGACGGAGCAGTGTTGAGGATGAAGAGAGGCCTGGGAGGCCTACAGAAGTGAGGTCTCCTGAGGTGATCGAATCAGTCAATGACCTCATTCAGTCTGACGGAAGGGTGACAGTGGGTGACATTGCAAGAACTTTGAAAGCCATAAAGAACAAACGCAGGGGTCATCAGTCAGAAGGAGTCATCTTGCATCATGACAACGCAAGGCCTCACACAGCAGCCCAAACGTTGCAGACCATCAACGAGCTGGTCTGGGAACTGTTCCCTCACCCCTATTACAGCCCAGACCTTGCCTCTTCAGACTTTCACCTGTTTGGCCCCTTAAAAGCGTTCACGAGAGGCACGAAGTTTAAAAGTGACAATGTAGTCAAAAGTGTTGTGAGCGTCTGGCTAAGACATCAGTCCAAAGATTTTTACGCTGAGGAAATACGGAAGATTGTGCACAGATGGGAAAAGTATGTGACAGTGCTGGGAGACTACGTTGAAAACAAAGTAAGCTTCTATCTGTATTAGAAGTCCTTATACCGAAAAATTCAACTTGTTTATTGATGACCCTTGTATTTACATTATTTGGACTATCATCCTCATCTTTGTTGCCATATTTATCACAACGTTTCTGCCGTTGTACGCTTCAGCCTTCTACCTGCGGTTGGAATGTCCTCAAGGACACATAGGCACAGTGGATAAAGGCGTTAGTTAGATCCAGTGACAGGACCCAAAGAGTTTGAGTTCAGGCGTTCGAGAGGGGAATTAACAGGAGATAACTGATAACTGACATCCATTAGAAATGGCACGTGGAACTAGAACGGTATAGCCCAACTAGCGAAATAAAGGGTTCAGTTCGATATTCCAACCACCTGAAGAACGCTGGAGCGTACAACGGCCGAAATGTTGTGATAAATAAGGCGACAAAGATGAGGATGATAGTCTGAACAATGTACATAGTGTACTTAATACCTCATCTCAGAAATGTAGACAATTACTAAAAGCTGCTAAAAAAAGTGATATTTGTCATAGCTATAATCGCCTACGTCCTGAAGGCACCTGGCGTAAAGAAGAAAGTGAATACCCATTCCTTCACATCTGTACATATTAACACGCAAAGCACATTCTAAGACAAGATTAAACACGCTGACTTTTCATTTCTTAATTGTATTCCTGAAACTGTCTGAAATGATTCGGTTTGGCAGTCTTCACCAGACATATATGATTTTTCTGATCGATACAATTCCTGTAGCTTGTCAGTTGGATCAGAGTCTGGAAAACGCCATCGAATGGATGTACACCTTATGAACGTTGCGACAACACTCAGCAAAATGAATATACCAATTTTAATTATTCATTATATAAAAATAAATGGTCAAAACCTGTCGAGGACTATTTATTTCAGATCCAGGTTTCTTGCTTGATGATCATTGATTGCTAAAATATCCAAAATACTTCGCTAAATTCTATAAGAAATAATGGATGAGTAAAAAAAATAATACATACATACATACATATATATATATATATATATGTATATATATATATATATATATATATATATATATATATATATATATATATATATATATATATATGTGTGTGTGTGTGTGTGTATGTGTGTGTGTGTTATAAAGAAAGAGAGTATAAAAATAAAAATGTATTGTCAGCCAAGAACTAAAAAAATACGGAAGAAGACTGTTCTTTTATAGCTGCGATGATAGGAATAAAACGTCTTTATTAATATTTGATGAGCAACTTTTTATATTTCTCTGTCGCAAACAATTTAGCATCGAGAAGAAAAGAACAATTTTGGCAAGTATTGCTAATAAATATTAAAAAAAAGAAGAAAGAAAGAAACACATTTTGGTAAAAATGAAATGTGAGATAAACGCCAAAGGTTAGAGACATTTCATCGCCAGCAATGACAACAGACTATGTGTCTTCTTCCTTCCGCTATCAACAAACGCATTCATTCAACACCAAACAATTCGCCCCACCGACAAACACAATCGTTTATCTTTATATTTACATACAAAGAAGCACAACTCTCTATAGTCGAAAGCAGAAAAACTGCCTTGAGAATCAGCTTTTTATAATCCGATTTGAATATTGAACACTGCCATGACTTCTGTCGCAGTCGCAATATGTAAAAGGACACTTAGTTACGTGTAGATTTCCTGTGAAGTATTGAACCACGGCTCTCAAGACACTTAGTTACCTGTAGACTCCCTGTGAAGTATTGAACCACGGCTCTCAACACACTTAATTACGTGTAGACTCCATGTAGAGTATTGAACCACGGTTCTCAGGACTCTTAGTTACGTATAGACTCCCTGTGAAGTATTGAACTACGGCTCTCAGGACACTTAGTTACCTATAGACTCCGTGTGAAGTATTGACCCCCGGCTCTCAGGACACTTAGTTACGTGTAGACTTTCTGACATTCACTTGCTTAAGCCCGCCAGGTATGTGACGCGTTGTCTTCCCTCGTCTCTCTTTCCCGCTATTCGACCCGTGAGTATCAGATTCTCTAGGCCCTCCTTCCTCATTTTGTGTCCCAGAAACCTCAGTTGCCTCTTTCTGATGTTAAGTATAAGCCTCCTCCTTGTTTGAAACCTCTCTAAGAACTCATCGTTGCCCACACGCTCGGTCCATGATATCCTTAGCATCCTTCTGTAGAACCACATCGTTGTCGCCTCGAGTCTCTTCTTCATCTTAGAGGAAATCGTCCAAGATTCGCTACCGTAAAGACAGATAGATGTCACGTAACAGTTCAGTATTGCTTTGGCTTATTTATCGAATAACTAAAACTCTAGTGCGAACTTTAAATTTTAATAAGGAAAAATAAACCTTGAAATTTGAAAATAGGAAAATAGTGAAGAAGCCTCCTGAAATAAGCATTTATTTTTAAGACATTTCATTATTTGGTGCCTGTATATTTTTAAAAATAAAGATCTCTTTAAAATATAAAAATAATATATTACTCTTCTATTAACTCGAGACACACTTGGCTACCAGTCAAGGCGCTTAAGTGCGCCCTACGGCACCGGCTGAGAAACGCTGATTCGTGTATACTTGTGGCTAGTCTGTCTTTAACGTCTACCATGTGTAGCAGTGAGTGAACTGAGATGGCAGGATATCCACATCGTGAGTTGGCAGATATGACATCATTTACATTATTCGGACTATTGTCCTCATCTTTGTCGCCATGTTTATTACAACGTTTGGGCCGTTGTACGCTCCGGCCTTCTTCAGGTGGTTGGAATGTCGAACTGAACTCTTTATTTCGCTCACTGGGGTAGACTGTTCTAGTTCCACGTGCCATGTTTAATGGATGTCAGTTATCAGTTATCTCCTGTTAATTTTTCCCTCTGAAAGTTCTCCACTGCCTTAACCGGGTATTGAACTTACACTCTTTGGGTCCTGTCACTGGATCTAACCAACGCCTTTATCCACTGTGCCATGTGTCCTTGAGGAGATGACTGATAACTGACATCCATTCGCAGCAGCAGCCAATATATATATATATATATATATATATATATATATATATATATATATATATATATATATATATATATATATATATATATATATATATATATAGTTTATGAAAAACTCGGTAATAATTAAATTGCTTAGACTGTTTAAACAAAAAATTTACGAAATCTCAAAGTAAAGAAAAAAACAACGCCTATTCCAATGGAAGTTAATGACACTTTATCACAACCTGTTTCTCTTTTTTTCTCCCTTTTTCTTTTTATGCTTTTTTTGGTCTATCCCACTCCCATATCAAGATATAACTTCCGTTAACAGATTTAACGTGTCAATGTCTAGATTTCAGCGAAAATTTAAATTTGAAACAATAGAAATGTTACATCTAACTCAATTCTGTCTCTCTACCCCCTACACTGCTCCCACTTCGTTAATTTCATTATTATTGCCCGTCATAAAAGTGTAAATTTATTTTCATTTTTTCATTTCAACATTTGGAAATAAATCTGATGATCCACTGTCCTTTAAAAGGGCCGTGATGAAATAATTTATTATATGGAACCTTAAAGTAATCTGTTTTTATTTAAATATATATATATGTATCAGATTGTAAATATGAGCATAGATTACTTATATATATATATGTATCAGATTGTAAATATGAGCATAGATTACTTAATTGAGTAGATAGCATAATTATCTAGTTATTATTTATTGTTAGTGGGGCATCGTATTTTTTTTTTTTTTTTTTTTTTTAGTCGGTAAATTACAAACGTGTATACGGGGTTTTATTTATTTTTTTAGCGAATTTATCTTGAGAAAGCTCTAGTATAGATTAGTTTTGAGTTGGATACGAGTGTGGCTTTAGTTAAAGATTTGGGATGGATATGGGATTAGTATTTAAAAGGTAAAACAAGGATGTAAACAATGTAATAAAGATACCAGCTTACCTCGGTATGGATTCCGGAAATAAAAAACCGGATGTAGTAATAAGACACCATTATATAGAGGAGGAGTATGAAAAGCCCTGTTTTCATTGGCTGACCCTGACTGACATGTGTCAATAAGAACGGTCGAAGTCCAGCCTTATTATCGTGAAAATTACTGTTTTTTGCAATGTCGCGGTGCGTAGCACGACGCTTTCAAGGAGGCGGCCTGTTTCACCTAGAATCAGGTCGGGGTTGCTGTTGGAGCCGATATGATGCGAAACCCGAAATCGGCGATGAGAACAGTGCATCACTGAAGACCACCCTTGATGCATCTAAAATGTATGACTTAACTATATATATATATATATATATATATATATATATATATATATATATATATATATATATATATATATATGCCAAATCAATTACAAAGTGGAGAAAAATTCTGTGTAAATCATTTCATCACCTAGAAGAACTTCAACGGAATAAATTAATGTTTTTGTCGATGGAATTATATATGTGTATGAAGGAGTGGGGGAATATAAGGACGCAAGCGTTGATTATAGTCATGCAGCGGTATGAATTACTGAAGAAGAGGAACGCTGAAATTTTCAATTTTTAAATTATTTTGCGATTTGAAATTTAAAATTGTCAAGTTTTCTTTATTGCGATTTTTTATGCTATTTTTTGCAACGAATTTTTTGTACGATAACAATGGATGGAAATAAATGTGGCAATAATTGAAATTTAATTGCTAAATCCAGCGAAAGTCACCATGAAATTAAAATAATTGTTTTTACGGAAAGTAAAGACCAACGTATATCAAATTATCTTTAAATTAAATGGTGGGGGGGGGGGGCAGAAGAATTATCGTTGAACTTATAAAAGGTAAGATTGAATATTAATGCAAGGCTTAAATGCAGCGATCAGTTTTGATTTATTCTGTAGTTTATTGTTGTCTATCGCATACGGCTGCTGTATGCCTCGCAAAAAGAAATCTCCGCCAACAGAGGACCAGATTGTAATCAAAAGAGCCATGGCTACAGCGAGGAAAAGAAAGTCCTGTGTAAATGAAAACCCAGATCAAACAACAAACAGAGGAGCTTCCAATGCTGAGAATATGACTTAGGGACTCACAAACTTTTGAACAAGCCGAAGGGCCAATCAAGTGCCATCCACAGGAGCTAACTTAAATTCCGCCGGATATGTCTGATATTAAGCTACACACACACACACACATATATATATATATATATATATATATATATATATATACTAATACTGGATTCCCACTGCTCATATATATATATATATATATATATATATATATATATATATATATATATATGTATGCACACACATATATATAAATATAAATATGCATATATATATATATATATATATATATATATATATATATATATATACTAATACTGGATTCCCACTGCTCATATATATATATATATATATATATATATATATATATATATATATATATATATATATGTATGCACACACATATATATAAATATAAATATGCATATATATATATATATATATATATATATATATAAAAGTGACCATTGAATTCAACACTCAGAAGCGACAGGCTGTTTCATAATAGGCGAAATCGTCAGGCCTGGCGATTGCGCCTAGCATGAAACAGCCTGTCGCCTCTGGCTTCAGTGTTCACTTATATTTATATTTGCATACACTCTATCTCTGATATTGAACACTTGATCCCATAAATATAGCACATCTCAAAACTATATATATATATATATATATATATATATATATATATATATATATTTGTATGTTCGTGTGTCTCCAAATTATTTTCATATAGAGTGTATTTGTGAAGAATCAAATGGATGAAAAGAGGAAAAACTATTCTTAGCCGACGCTTTTCGATATCTGAGGTACTTTATCAAGGCAAATGGAAGGATTTATTTTGTTGCAAGTGTTTATACATAAGAGCAAGGTTATCATTGGTTTATCAAGGATTTTGAATTTGAGAACGTTCATGAATATTCATCAGGTGGTTGAAAGTTTAGTCAAAAGATGTAGAGGACACAAGTACCATAATTCAAAGTCTGGTAAGAAAAAAAGTGCTCGAATAATATTCAAGGAATCTATTTTTATATCTTTGTTTTTTTTAATAGATGGATATTTTTTATATTGTGATCAGATTGTTATGGTTTAGGATAGACCTATGTGCTATACATCTTCAAAAACATGAGGTAATACATTTTAAACGTTTTCTTTTGATAAATATATATATATATATATATATATATATATATATATATATATATATATATATATATATATATATATATATATATAAGCGAGTGTAAGAGAGAGATTGAAATTTATACTTACTCCTAGTCTACTGTTGTTTACTGGGTGTTTACGAGATGTTTAAGTTTTTTTTTAAATGTTTGTATCTTTTAACGAAATGTTGGCTGAATTAAATGAGTACGAATTACCTTTGGCAGTTTCAAAACTGAAACTATTTTAAGTTTTGCCAAACAACAAACAGTTTCTTAAAACGATATTTTATTTTAGTAACGGTTCATTTTAAGAAGATACATAGGGTTTTGCATATTGTCCAAAACCATATCTATACCACACATATAAATAAATTGTTTGTCTTGAGGATCGAATTCAATCATTGGGGGCTGGTCCCTGAGACTAAAACAAAGTAAAATGT
Organism: Acanthosepion esculentum; assembly: GCA_964036315.1. Taxonomy (NCBI): domain Eukaryota; kingdom Metazoa; phylum Mollusca; class Cephalopoda; order Sepiida; family Sepiidae; genus Acanthosepion; species Acanthosepion esculentum. The sequence goes on from OZ038488.1 coordinate 75,027,478, forward strand.
CCATATAAACATATGTTCAAAAAGCTGTCTTTGTGCCTCAACACAGCAACCCATAAGAAATATTCAATATGTCCTCCTCTTGCTTCTACACACGCATGCATCCATCAGATCATTGACTGGAGGACGCTTTCAAACAATCGCACACGGTGTCGAATGGTTTCGCAGGGCCCCATGACACATTCATGAAGCGTCTTTGCAAAAATGTGCTGCTACATGCGTCTTCGTATTAGCAGGAGTACATCCACTAGCCAGGGGTTCTTAACGACTGGAGACTTTCCCCTAGTGGGAAATTTCATGGTTTCGGTGGGGAGTACAATTTGATAGACCCAGGATGTTAACTTTTGAACTCCACAAGGTGCATGTCCCGCAATTTACATCGGTCAGCATAACTGAGACGTTTCAGATTTTATTGAAAATCTCTATTCTTTTCCCTATTAGTACGTATACATTTACATGGATTATTTTTGTAGTGGAAAAAAACACAAGAGCTAGCTGAAAGAAAACTGGAGGCTGTGGAGGAAGCCAACGTCGATTTAAGTGAATAAATTTGCTCGTTAACATTTCAAGACATTTCTGTGTAATTTCGGTAAATATATCTGTTAAAAATGAAATGTCTGTATTATTTTAATTTTTGAGTAATTTTAACGACTATTTATCCATCGCACCCGCTATATATACAGATGGGGACAGAATTATTCACCCCCACCTTCCATAATTAGAATTAAATCTATAATAGCTGAAATCTTTATGGAATTTTCATGTATTTTTTTCAGAAATGATGAATAATGGATTTGAAAGAATGTGCAGTGATACCCTCAACAACATTTTGTTTTAATGATAAACATTAATACAAAAAATAACATAGGACATAATTATTAGCCCTCTTGCCTCAATAATGAATTGTGTAAACATTATTCTTGATTATTATCTTTTATCTTTTTTGATAGTTTCTGACAAGATCACTACAAACACTATTACATATTTTGCTCCATTCTTCCTTGTCAATAGGGATAGCAAATTCGAAGGATTTTTTCTCTTACATTTTTCTTCAAAAATGCTCATAGACTTTCAATGTTGTTTAGGTCAGAAGTTTGTACGGGGTACGCCAATACCTTAATATTACTGTCATCTAAGTATTTTGTAACAATTCGTGTCGTGTGTTTGTGTTCATTGCCATGAACATTCAGGATGCCCTAAAGACAGATTTCGTGCACTTTGTTTTATATTATTTTTTAAGAATAGTAAAATACTTCTCTTTATCCATAATACTCTGTACTCTAGTCCAGAAGCAGCAAAACATACCCAGAGCAGAATGCTCCCACTACTGTGCTAAATTTTAGGAAGCGTATTATTTGGTTTGTCAGTTTAATTCACTTTCTTCCATACACCTGCATTTTAGGTTTTTAGCTTTAAGCAAGCGAGTTTTCCTTTGGGTGACAAGCTCAAAGATCTGCTCGATGAAAGCATCTAGTGACTGTCCTCGTCGATACATTCAATCCTGCTGTTTTTACATCGTTTGCAATGTACTTTGTCATTACGTGAGGATTCTTTGAGACATCTCTAAGAAATTTCCTTTCACTTTTCTCGAAAATTAACCGTTTTTTGCCAGTCCTTAATTTATACTCAACACAATGTGTTAGGCTGTACTTGATAGTGCTTGGAATTGTCAATCTAGGAACATTTAAATGCTTGAAATGTGTTGTATATCTCCATCACATTCTTTATAAATATCAACTATCGCAATTCAGAGCTTCTTGTCAAGTTCAGCTGTCGTCACCATGGTTGTAAAACGAATGAGTTATCACAGTACGTGGCACTCACAGATTGTCTTCATTACCTTTCAGAATGTCATAGAATCAGAGGATGTTTGTATTAAATCTCAGATTAAGAAAAAAAAAACATTACAGCTGCCATAGAGCAATATTATTTCATAATTTCCATAAGGTAGGGGAATAATTTTAGACTGCACCAATTTTTAGAAAAATCTATGAATATAATAGTTGGAAAATTCGACAGATTTCACGTATTATTAAAACTACATACAGAATCAATTATTTATGGCGCATTCAGTAAGTAGTTAGAGAATATGCAAATATTCAAGGGGGCAAATAATTCAGTCCACAACTGTGTGTGCGCATATATATATATATATATATATATATATATATATATATATATATATATATTTTAAGATATTTTTATGTTTTAACTTTCTTTTTATAGATACACATATTTAAGTAAATGCTCTGTTTATAATAAACAACATTTACCGGCCTGAATGTCCGATAAATTTTATTAGAAAATATTCGTCCTCCGACAAGATTCGAACCTGTATCCTATACGGAACCGGCATGTAGCCTGACGTGCCTTTTTTTTAACCGATTCGGCCACAGAAGATCGTTCGGTTGGCAAGGTCGAATTTACTGATTATAAACTTCAATCATCCATGAATCTCTCACGTACATTCATAACTACTCATGGCATACAGGTTCGAATACAGGTTATAGGATACAGGTTCGAATCCTGTCGGAGGACGAATATTTTCTATGAAAATTTATCGGATATTCAGGTCGGTAAATGTTGTTTAATACTGTTTATTATAAACAGAGCATTTACTGAAATCGGACGGTGCCACTTCACAAAATAAGTACTGTAATGTCCAACCATCAGTACACTGGTTTTCGAAAGTGGGACGGGTAGAGTAATTTTCACCTCCTGATATATATATATATATATATATATATATATATATATATATATATCAAAGGAAAAAATCTTGACACATCACAAAAAATCCGATAATAAATTTATTTCAGCAGGTCATTTTTTTATAACAGCCTCATTAGACTGGAATTACAAAGGCAGGCGTTACCTCTCTCTCCCCCCTCTCTCTCTCTCTCTCTCTATATATATATATATTAATATTTTTTTAAAATATGATTCCTTCGCTACATAAGAGTTCTCATGTTTCAAAAGCGAGAGCCGAGATCCTCAATATAATTATTGAAATTAAGTTGAATTAAGGTATCTGGTCTCGTTTCATCGTCAAGCGAAAATTTAGGATTCCTGTAGCGAAGGAATCATATTTTTTTAAAAACATATTAAAGAACTCCGGATTATTCACCTAACGTGTTCTTCCTTATTTTTCTGCATACCTGCACACACACACACATATATATATATATATATATAGAATTTATATTATGTTTAACGTTCTTTTTATAGATACAAGTATTTAAGAAAATGCTCTGTTTTATAATAAACAGTATTAAATAACATTTACCGGTCTGAATGTCCGAGAAATTTTCATAGAAAATTTTCGCTCTCCGACAGGAATCGAACCTGTATCCTATACGGAACCATCATTTCGCGTGATGTGCGTCTGGTTAGCAAGGTCGATTTTACTATCTTTAAACTTAAATCTTCCATGAATCTCTTCTATTCATATATACTTGTATCTATAAAAAGAACGTTAAACATAATATAAATGTCTTTAAATAAATTGTCGGACAATGTCCAATTCTAAAATATATATATATATATATATATATATATGCACATACATATATACAGATTTATATATATACATATATGTATATGTATATGTGTGTGTGTGTGTGTACAAGGTGATTGAATTTTATGTATCAGTGGCCAATCAGGACTCCTGACGTAACACCCTGTGATTTTTTCTTTGGGGTTGTTTTAAGGAGCTAGTCTACCATACCAAACCAAGACTTTGGAAAAACTTGAAAAGCGCATACAAAAAGTTATGTCTTCCATACCACAAGTGTTCTTGGGAAAAATAGTTAACACGATTCCTGGCCGGCTCGAGAAGCTGACAGCGAAGTCTGGTTCCCCATTTTGAATATAAAATAAAACCTCATACTTAACAATTTCCTTTCATATCCATTTCTTGTAAAAATTATAGGCAATAAATAAATTATAAGTATTTTAAAATGGGGAGATCTTTTTCTTTCCAATCACCCTGTATATATATATATATATATATATATATATATATATATATATATATATATATATATATATATATGTAAGCAAATGTGTGGATGTAGATCCGACGGTATGATGAAAATGTGGAAAAGACAAAGCAAAATCCGAATAGAAACAGAAAAACTGAAATTCTTTCGTAGCGCCGCCCACGCGACGCCAGCGTATCCGACACCAAGAAAGAATACTCTGACTTTAGAATTTCAGTTTTTCTGTTTCTGACCAGTCCTGTATATATCGTCTCTTCATCTAACTTAAATCTAATATAAATACGTCTCCATTAACCATGTCCTGAAGAAGGTCTATTTGACCGAAACGTCTGACGTCGACAGAATAACAAAAACAAAAACAAAATAAAAACAGTAAACTCACATATTCGGATTTTGCTTTGTCTTTTCCACATTTTCATCATACATATATATATATATATATATATATATATATATATATATATATATATATATATATATATATATATATGTATATATATATATATATATATATATACGCACACAAACATACACTGTATCGAAAAGCAAACTTGTAACTTTATGTATCTGTCTATATTTCTGAGATGAGGCATTATGTACAGTATTTATATTATTCGAACTATTGTCCTCATCTTTCTCGCCATATTTATCACAAAGCTCCGCCCTTCTTCAGGAAGGATTGGTTGGAATGTCGGACTGCACCCTTTATTTCGCTCACTGGGGTAGACTGTTCTAGTTCCACGTGGCATGTCTAATGGATGTCAGTTATCTCCCGTTAATTCCCCTTTGCAAGTTCTCCACCGCCTTAACCAGGTATTGAACTCACACATTTTGGGTCCCGTCACTTGATCTAACTAACACCTTTATCCACTGTGCCATGTGTCCATGTAACTTTCTATCACCACCGCGTCGGGCCTGCATTCTCTCCTATCGCGATGAACCTGCGTTCTCTCAATGAGTTGCCGTGTCTCAAGCGCTCTCTGGAACTTGAACTCAATCCTAACGACATAACTCTTTATTCCTGTCTTGTTATTAAGTCTGATCGGTTCGATAAGATCAAATTTGTTACAGATCTCAAAAATGACCTACAATCTGTAGTTAAATGGAGCAAGCAGTGGCTTGTTTATTTTAACGGCTCCAAAACGAAACTACTCTCTTCTGAGAGAATCCTTTTTTTTAATCTCCCATCAGTATGGCTGATGCTAACCTCCAGGGGGGCGTGACTCATTGCGCCGTCTCGCACTAACGTTTTATGTTGATATGAAGTGGAATATGTATATTGAATAAATTGCGATGTCTGCAGCTAGGAATTTTACTCGCCAGTATCTATCTTACATCTTTCCCTGCCACCTTTTGTCTGGTCCACCTGCTGTATATTTACAGATTCTTGATAAAATCCAAAGAAATAAGCAATGGTTTTGGTCTCCACCTGAAATATCAGCTTTAGTCACTTTCTCATCGCTGTAACATAGATTCCTTGTGCCTTTTCTCTAAATATTTTCATCGTAATTGTTTTGATAAACTTTGCACTAGGGTGCCTAGACTTTATGAATTTAACTCTAGAACACTAACCATCAATTAAAGTTACACCATTACTAACCATGAATATATCATAGCCGATTGTGAAAATATAAACAAAAACAAAATCAAATATAGATATTTATTTGAAATATTTTACATGCAGGCACTTCAAACTTTGTACTTTGAGTTAACATATAATATGAACTGAAAAACATGTTATTTAGTTAAGAAAATCAGGTATTGAAAATTGTAATTAAAAATAGGAAAATTTGTGCTGGGTACTATATACCCATGGTTAGTGTTCTAGGGTTAAGCGCAGTACTAGGTTGGTGCAAGATCTCATTGTTTTACAGTTTAAATGTCAAGATGTAACTGCAAGTTCTATTCTAAGAGTTTCTTCTGTTGCACTTCTCGCTTGTGTAATTCTTTTCCAACTTCTTACTTCCCTATCAGCTTTGATCTTTAAATATTTAAATGCAATGCCAATCGTTATCTTCTTAATTCTTGTACTTCTCTCCATAATAATATATTTTTCTCATATGCCTCTTACACTCTGTAAATCCTTGAGATTTAGTGACTTTACTGCCTTTCTTGGGGTGAAATGATAAAAAAATCCAATTTAGCAAATGTGATAAAATGTACATAGTTGAAAACGCAGCGAAGTTTAAAAGACTATGAACACAGAAGAGAGATAAAGATTCTGGGATACATTTAAATTCATTATTCTTCCATATATAACAACAAAACCAATGCTTACAACCACATCACATTGAAGCACTAGTTAAACAACGTCGAGCCTGGCCACTAAGTAGATGGGTAAATGCTTCGGAATACCAGCTCCTGTATACTTGCATGCACACATTGTCTAATGGATAATGGCTCGGAATTGTTAATTGGACAGGCGAGTTTCAATTCCCGTTAGGTTTCGTTATTTTCACTTACGTGCAAATACCCTTGGGACAGGTATGAATCCACTTATTCCCCCGACCATCTATGAGTAAATTAGTAAGACTTGTATCACTAAACCATTATTATCTAGCAAATATCTTACAATCTAAAATAAATTAATGGCTTTAACAAAACAATCAGTCAATCAAAAGCCATACTTTCTATTTTAAAGGTACGGACGTGTTTAACTTTATTCATCATACATCTAGAAAAATTATTTAATTCATTGTGATATCACAATTCAATTCTATTAGTCAAATGTAGGATTTTGCAAAAGATCACTTTTTTTCTGACCGTGGTGGTAGCACCTGTTAGGGTTCCAGTTATAGGCAAGTAGTTAACACCAAAACTGCGGTCAAAACACTATGAAAGTATAAAAATAGATTTTTATAGTAAAAATACTAACAATAAATTTTTGGAAAAAAACAAAACAAACATTTCCAGTAATACCTTTTAAAAAAAAAAATATTACCAGCAGTACTTTATGACGTTTGACAAAAACCCTACGTCAATGAAACCTGATCTGCCAACTGATTTTTTACAAAAATACATATTCTCTTCATATGAATCTATCCTAAAAATCTCGAAGGCATTAAATAACCCATTGAGGTTAATATACCGTAAAAGAAAATAAACCAACCGAACTTTCTGTTGACGATTATATATCAAGAAAATAGTATTAAAATGGATACTCGTTTAATATTTTAATAAAGAATTGTAAATATTATTTTTAATTAAGATCTATATAATTTTTAACAGCTGGGTATTATTATCATAAATTATAATTATAATTTTGTGCATTCACTCTTTTCTTTGGATATATGCAGTTTATTTTTCTTTTCTTATCATGTCTTTTTTATTTCCTATCTCAAAACGATATATATATATATATACATGTTACTTTACTATGCACAATTAACAGTGATTTCTTCATAGATATTTCTTTCATTGATAATCCGTTTATATACATACATACATACATATATATATATATATATACATATATATATATATATATATATATATATATATATATATATATATATATATATATATATATATATATGTATCTAAAACAAGTAAACTTCCAAGCAATATGTGTTCTTTTTTTTATTAATCTTTATATCGCCTCTAGTCCTTTCATTCATCTTTTTTCAAAACTCGTAGTCACTCTTTTTTATTTCTCTCCACTCATTCTTATTTGAATATCTCTCCATTCCGAAGCCGCTACCCCAATCAATCCTTGCCTCAGCTGGTGCCTTCTTGACTCCTGCATCTTATATATATATATATATATATATATATATATATATATATATATATATATATATATATATATATATATATATATATATGACTTGACTGCCTAATCATATATATATATATATATATATATATATATATATATATATATATATATATATATATATATATATATATATATATATATATGTATGTATGTCTGTATGTCGTGATGCAATGAACAAGGTATTTTTGCTCTCTTCTTTATTTTTTAAGCTTCTTTCACGGAGGATATAAGCTCTTCTTTGACTCCCACCCTCTTTCCGTTTCTACTTACTATGCACCCCCTGGTCTATATGACCCCTGTACATGAAAAGGTAGAAACCGTAAGACGAATAAGTCATCGAGACCCATGCTCACACGAGAGTGAAGGAGAGAAACACAATCTGCGAAGACGTTCTCGAGCGGTTCTTGTTTAGCACCGGTAATCTCAATCCGTTGAAGCTCTTTTCAACAACCGAGGCCGACAGATAATAAAGAAGTCTTTCCTTTTCGCCATTGCAGCCGAGTCCAAAGGCAGATTGGTGTTTCATTTCGGCTGTTTTTTTTTTATTTTCTTCCATTTTCTGTCTATTCCGTCTTTTCCCTATATTTCTTATCTTCGTTTTATCTTTCTTAACTTTGTAATTGCATATCTTTCTTTTTTCTTTCTTTCTAATTCCTTGTAATAAATTAAAACTCAACCTTTTTTCTTGCTTACTTCCTTCTGTTTTTCCTTTCCCTTTTTCTTATTTGAAATCGTGCTTCCTTTTTATTCTATTTCAGTCATTCTTTCTTTTTCATTTATTCCGTTTTCTTTCTTTTTCAAGTATCTTTTATACTTGTTCTTCCTTCCGTTTACTTTCTTTTTCATTTTTTAATTTTCTTTCTTTCTTTCTTTTATACTTTCTTTCTTTTATTCTTTCTTTCTTTATTTCTTTCTTTCTTTTATTCTTTCTTTCTTTCTTTCTTTTATTCTCTTCATTTCATTTTTATATTTCATTTTTCGCACTTTATTTTTTTCTCCACTTTTCTTTTTTCATTTCATACTTTTTCATTTTCTGTTTTTCTTCATTTTAGCTTTTTTCACTTTTTCTTTTTTCTCCCTTTTCCTTTTTATTTCGTCTTTCTTTCTTTTTCTTTCTTTCTTTCTTCGACTTTTTATTTCTTTCTTTTTCATTTTTAATACCTTTCTCTTTATTTCATTTCATTTTTTACTTTTTCTTTTTTTTCTTATTTTATTTCTTCATTTCGCCTTTCTTTTTTTCTTTCCTTCCTTTCTCCCTGCCTTTCTTCATTCTTTTCTTTCTTTCTTTCTTTTATCATTTTTAACACTTTACTTTTTCTTTTTTCTTATTCTATTTCTTAATTTCGTAATTTTCATTTCTTTCTTTCTTTCTTTCTTTTTTCTTTATTCATTTTATCATTTTTAACATTTTCTTTTCCTTTCTTCTTCCGTTGTCTTTCGTCATTTCGTTTTACTTTCTGTCTTTTTTTTTGCATGGAGTATTGCTGCCATATATGTTCTGGAGCTCCTGCTGTTTGCCTCAGGGTTCTTGATAAGATCCAGAGACGGATATGCAATGTAATTGGCCCTGATCTGTCATCTCGTCTGCAGTCGCTCTATCACAGACGCACCGTTGCATCGCTCTGTCTTTTTTACAAATACTTTCACGGTAATTGCTCCGATGAGCTGCTTTCGCTGGTTCCTAGGCCTCATGAATTTAAACGTCCTACGAGGCTGGCATCCCGTTCCCACCCCTTCACCGTTGAAACTGTTAGATGTAGACGTCTCTTCTACTCCAATAGCTTCATGTCTCGCACATCTCGCCTGTGGAACTCCCTTCCTTATTCCTGTTTCCCTGACAAATATAATCTCCACCTATTTAAGTGTAACGTCAATCGACATCTCCAGTTGCCTTGATCTATCCACTTCCCTTCTCCACATCCTTTCACTTTTCATTCCTATTTGCTCTCGCTCCAAATCTTCTTTAACCCCCTTGCCTTGATCGATCCACTATCTTTCTCCACATCCTCTCCTTTACCACTCCTATCTGCTCTTCCTCCAAACCTTCTGTAACCCCTTGCGTGCTAGTGGCTTCCAGCCTTGCTTGGGGTGAAAAGCTTTAAAAAAAAATTCATTTTTTAAACTTTTTCCTTTTTCTCTCCCTTTCCTTTCCTCATTTTTGACATTCTTCGTTTCTTTCTTTCATTTTTACCAACCAGTTATTTTGACTTTGAAGGATACGACTAAAGCGTAGCGCAGATATACAGAAAGAATCAGAGTAAGACGTAAAAAACCGCGATACACAATGCTATTCAACTTTCTCGCTCTCCCGTCAAAGTGCCGTGACGCGGACGAATAAAAGGAAACGGTTATGTTATCTATAATATAATCTACGGTATTGCAGCTATCTTCTTCCCGTATGACGCTTATAGCCTGTAAAGCTTATACTAACATGGTAATTTACCCCCCTTCTCACAGTCAACGTATTGCTAACGTTTTTTATTCCTTTTCTAAGTCTAATCAAATTTTTTGCCTTCTAAAAATGTAACAGAGTTGGCTTTCTGGTGAGTATCGAAGAGCGGAAGTGAGTTATCAATATTACGCCATGACAGGAAGTAAATTAAAACATTTTAGCAGGAAATTTATCTGATGCATGCTTATTCCAATTTTTTATGATCCCCCCTTTATAAACACTGTCAAATATCTTTTCTTCTATGTTATTCTTATTTTAATTTTTTCATTTTTCTATTTTCTATCGTAATTACATAATCTTTTTTCACTTTCTAAACCAATGGATCAGATCCGTAGACGTATTGGGATGGCAAACGACGAATTCCAAAAGCTGGACAGAGTATTGCGAGACAGGAGGATTTCTTTGGTAACAAAGACAAGAATACTGAGCTGTTACGTGACATCTGTCCTACTTTACGGCAGCGAATGTTGGACGATTTCCTCAAAGATGAACAAGAGACTCGAGGCGACGGAGATGTGGTTCTATAGAAGGGTGCTAAGGATATAATGGGCCGAGCGCGTGAGCAACGATGCAGTCGTAGAGAGGATGCAAACAAGGAGGTGGCTTATAATTAACATCAGGAAGAGACAGCTGAAGTCTCTGGGACACGTAATGAGGAAGGAGGGCTTGGAGAATCTGATATTCACGGGTCAAATAGAGGGAAAGAGAGACAAGGGAAAACAACGCATGACATACCCAGCGGCCTTAAGCAAGTAGATGAATGAACGTGATCTGGGGGGGAGGAAAAAGAGGAAAGGAAATTGTAGACAGCTGCAAGGGATAGAAGGAGGTGGAGAGCCATGATCGCCTACGTCCTGAAAAGACATGGCACATAAAAAGAAAAGAAAGAAACC
>OZ038488.1:75048598-75076098 GCA_964036315.1 Acanthosepion esculentum
TTCGGTGCCGATAGCAGTTGTATTCTCCACGACTCAACCATAAAAATACATTACTCATTGATAAATCCTGGATTTAACCTGAAGTACAGAAAAGATACTCAAATGAAACCAAATGCGCTATATACATAGATAAAAAAAATCATTAACAGTCAAATAACTGATTGATTGGTTTTTATGTTTTATCAGACATTTTAAGATTATTTAAAGCCGAAACCTATTTTTGGACTGTAAGAAATATTTGGAGATAATAATGATTTTATGATACATCTTACTATTTAACCCATAGACGGGGGAGAATAAAAGGTGGATTTATATTTGTATTTGCACGTAAGTGAATATAATGAACCAGACTGGAATTCGAGCCTTTATCATTACACCATCCGCACATCCAAGGTTACAGCACCTGGTATTCGCGAACAGTAACCAATCTGATCGTTGCTTAACTGCTATGATCGGGTAAGACCCTGTGTTTCAATGTGATATGGCCGTAAGCCAAAGATCAAGCAAGAACGTACATATCCTTAAGCTGGTAATCCTGGAATATGAACAACATGATCACTATTAAAAGTTCAAAATACTTTTTCTAATTTCAAAACAGGTAATTTGAATGTAAACCATTTCAACAGATAACAACAGCAGAAAAATTACTCTTTTATGTCAGCTCAAGTGCAGAGGCTTTTGCAAAGAATCTCTTTAACGCCATTACGTCTAACAAAAAGCAATGATTTCCGCGTCGATAAGAATACCAATTCTGAGAAAAGGAAAAGATGTCAAAACGGAAGCATAGAACGAGGACGAATTCTTAGAAATTCTTCAAAATTTAAAAAAATCAGAAAATTTTCGGACTACCCCACGTTGTTTGCCAGGGAACTTCGGCTAGCTTCCTCTATATGCTGTTGTATCAAGCAGTGTACAAGGAAAGGAGACAGGCACTCACACTCGTCTTTCTTGTTTTACACACAGAATACCGCAATGAAATGACATTTCTCGTTTCTCATCAGTGCAATTTTTTTTATTTCCCAGTGAACCACGTGTCGCATACAACACGATTATATCCCTGCTCTATCTTCTGTAAAAAAAGAAACCGTTGCGACCATAATATTATAACTACTACAACGTATCATATAGATATACATTTTGCCTTGTCTTCATTGGTGATTATGTTTTATTATTTAATCTTTTTTAACTTATCAGGGATCCCCTTTGATAAAGATTTGATCGAAAAGTTCGTCGCTCAAGAGAATTTACAGCCGCGTTTTTATTTTACAGTGATTATCAATATATCTCTGTTTCTCTGTTGTATTAGGTTGTCCCACATGGAATGACACATTGGTTTGGTTAGTTGAAAATAAACCAAGGGGAAGACCACGACCGGTTATAAGACATCATCAACTGAATGTTTTTGTTGATCCAAATCCGAGAACTACAGTCCGAAAATACGCATCAGAACTCGAAATATATCGTACAACGGTTTCTCAGCACTTGAAAGCAATTGGAAAATTAAAGAAACTGGATAGGTTTGTTCCGCCTGAACTGAATGTGACTAAATAAAACGTCTCTTCGAAGTATGCTCTCTGTTGCTTCCTCGACTAGAAAAGAACCATTTTTGCATCGAATCTTTACATGCGATGAGAAATGGATATTCTTTGGCAACAGTAAGAAGGTAGACCAGTGGTTAGATGCTAGTGAATCACCAAAACAATATCCAAAACGTACACTGCGCCCTAAAAAGTTAATGGTTGCTGTATGATGATCTTTCAAAGGGGTTATTCATTATTTATTCATGCCTCAAGGAAAAACACTAACAGCAATTTCGTATAGTGGAGAAATTCACCTGATATATCTCCTACTGGTAATCACTTATTTAATCATGTTGAGTTTTTCATGAGTAATAAAACATTCTCCAATAAGGAAGAGGTAATCGACGCATTTGAAATGTTTACCACATCAAAGAATGATAATTTTTTAAAGAATAAATTAGTTATTTAACATTTCAGAAGCATTATATTAATTTACTCTAAAGTGCGCCATTTCCTGTGTGACAAACTAATAAATTAATTATTTAATATTTTTGAAGCGTTTAATTCATTTCCTATAAATTGCGTCATTTCCTATGTGACAACCTAATAAATTAGTTATTTAGCATTTCAGAAGCGTTTTATTCATTTGCTATAAAGTGCGTCATTTCATGTGTGACAACCTAATAAATTAGTTATTTAACATTTCAGTAGCGTTTTATTCATTTGCTATAAAGTGCGTCATTTCATGTGTGACAACCTAATAAATTAGTTATTTAACATTTCAGTAGCGTTTTATTCATTTGCTATAAAGTGCGTCATTTCATGTGTGACAACCTAATAAATTAGTTATTTACCATTTCAGAAGCGTTTTATTTATTTGCTATAAAGTGCGTCATTTCATGTGTGACAACCTAATAAATTAGTTAATTAAGATTTCAGAAGCGTTTTATTCATTTCCTTTACAGTGTGACAATAATAATAATAATAATAGTAATAATGATTGTAATAATAATTAAGATAATAATCCTATATAATTGTACTTGTTCCTTTCTTCGTCAGTTATCACGTCCGGTAATACATAATAATTATTTACATTTGGACTCAGGAGACCAACACATTAATCTACAAGGTCAATGTCTTATGGAACGATCCCGGATGAAGAAATTGGAGGCTTAAACCTAAGCCTTTCACTCTTTGAGCGATGCTTATCTTTTCTTACTGTTGAACCTGTTCAAGCGTTGCTCTCATTTTTCTCCATTTATAAACGGCCACCAGATCGTATTTGGTAGGCCAAACTAAGTTAGAACCACATAGCCGGACATATGTGCTGCTTCTTTCTGACATCTGACTTTCAAGAGTTCTACACTGTTTAGCATTTTTAATTAATTTCACAGGACTTGGTTATTAATCTTTCTCTTCTATGTGGAATCAATATGTCTTGTGTTGTGAGGGTCGGCCGTACATTAAAATTCATTTTTAGAAGGTTCTAAACCGAGGTTCGTGCTCCAGCCAAAGAAGGCGAACTACGGAAACGGGCAGGTAACATGAAAGACAAAACACACACACACACATACACACACACACACACACACACACACACACACACACACACACACATACAAATATATATATATATATATATATATATATATATATATATATATATATATATATAATGACTGGAGTGTTGCTTGCGGAACTATTGCTATTCAGTACAAGAGTAAATGAATGAACCGGGCGACTGAAAAAAATGACCTCATTTGGTTTATAAATGAAATCATATTCCGATCAATTGCTTCTCTAATGAAGAAGCCGAATGAGAAATATTTCCGACTGTCGATAGGTGATCCTCATCCACCTCCTCATGCCCCTATTTGATATTGCGAAATTAAAATGTCGGTTTTGGAAGGAAACAGTCGGGGAGCGGACCGGAGCCGGCGGCGCCCGATATCGAAAAGTAAAAGTAAGTGGTGGGGATCATGGAAAATGCAACTAATGAAATGTCCTTTCTCAGGTGTATTTTATGACTGTTGTAATTAAAATGTTCATTGTAGTGTTTCATGCCTTCGAGAAATATACACTTAACGGTATTTGGCTTTCAAATGTATTCACTTTTTTCTTTCGAGCAGAAAAATGAAGTTTATATATATATATATATATGTATAATTCACTTTTTCAACATTTCTAAACACGCACACGTATATGTGTGTGTGTGTGCGTGTGCGCGTATGTGTGTTTGCATGTATGTTCTCTCTTTCTAGCAGATGGAGGGTCATATATCTATCTGTGTCTCTCTCTATCTAACTCGCTCTCTCTTTCTCTCTCTCTCTATATATATATATGCACCTCTCTCTCTCTCTCTCTCTCTCTATATATATATATATATATATATATATATATATATATATATCTTTCACCTTCTCTCTTTCTCTTCCAAGCACTCACATTCACAAATCTCTCTCTCTCTCTCTCTCTCTCTCTCTCTCTCTCTCTCTCTCTCTATATATATATATATATATATATCAAATAGAGGTATGAGGAGGTGGATGAGGATCACCTATCGACAGTCGGAAATATATATATATATATATATATATATATATATATAGAGAGAGAGAGAGAGAGAGAGAGAGAGAGAGACAGAGACAGAGAGAGACAGAGAGAGAGAGACAGAGACAGATTTGTGAATGTGAGTGTTTGGAAGAGAAAGAGAGAAGGTGAAACAGAAAGTTTGACGTTTCTATATGTGGATAGACATATATACATCTATGGCTGTTGGTTGTGGAAAAGAAAGAAGTTTATATATATATATATATATATATATATATATATATATATATTTGTGTGTTTGTAATCTTTCTTTTTTGATGAAGAGGATCCCGCTTATATATGTGTGTGTGTGTGTGTGTGTGTGTGTGTGTGTGTGTGTGTGTGTGTGTGTATTGTGAGTGTGGAGTTATTTTGGAGAAAATAAGAAAAATAGAAATAGAGATAAATAATGTATCCAACTTTTATATATATATATATATATATATATATATATATATATTTTATATATATATATCCGGTTTGTGTGTGTTTGGTTGCATTTGTTTGGTTGTATGTTGTATTTGCGAGAGAAACTGGAATAAATAGTAAGAATAACATCCATAATTAAGTAGATGTACAGATTTGTAATAATATACATATATATATATATATATATATATATATATATATATATATATATATATATATATATATATATATATATTCAAATATGTTTCATTGAATAATTATTATTCATATTATATCTATTTATTTTCATAATAATCCTTTCCAGTTCTCTAATCAGTTTCTATATTATTCAATGAAGCATGTTTGAATGAAGATATGCTGTCTAATTACACATACACATACTCACACATACACATAAGAGAAAGCATAACGTCCCCATGTGCATACACATATATATGCATGGGTGTGTGTGTGCAAAGGAAAGAAGTATATATATATATATATATATTTGGGTATTCTTTCTATTTTGGGCTGAAAAGAGAGGATCGCATATATATATATATATATATATATATATATATATATATATATATATATATATATATATATGTATGTGTGTGTGTGTGTGTGTGCGCGATTGTGTGTGTGTGTGTGTGGGTGTGGAGTTATTTTGCTCACGGAGTCGGCCTGATTAAAATATGGTATGATATGTTTGGCTAAGGCCTCGAGGAGTAAATCTGAAAAAGTGTGACACACTGACATTCGCATTTATTATACAGATTAAGCTTTCAACTAAACTGAAGCTTGGAAGAGTAAGTCTCACTTCTTTGTTTATTCCTCGTCTCGTTGAATAAGGACGCAGGCGTGACCGAAAGTTCTGAATTTAAAATCTTTTTCATCGTGCTTCAATTTAGTTAAACGGCCAATAATATATAGTAAATATAATGAATTTTTATTGCAAATAGTGCGATCATTTTGTCAGCTTTTTATTCCTTAAACTGGGCTATTATACATACATATATATATATATATATATATATATATATATATATATATATATATATATATATATATATATATATATAGTGTATTGGAGCAGAAGATAATTATTTAAACATATTGTTAAATATAACAGACAATGAATGCCTTTTATGTCTGATGATGAGCCGTTCTAATGTCTGTATGTTTGCTTTAATTTCGGGTGGAAATAACGACAAAAATTTTGCAAAAGTGAGATACTTTTGGCTCCTTGATCTAAGCTTTCACATGAGTTATCTTCAGAGTGGTCATACGGACATTTTAACAAAGATATTCACCATCGAAGATAATATTTTGTTATGTTGACACAGAAGATATATGTGTGTACGTGTATGAGTGTGTGCATATATATATATATATATATATGTGTGTGTGTGTGTGTGTGTGTGTGTGTGTGTGTGTGTGTATGTTTACTTTGAGAACTACATACTGTACATTACAAATCTTTAAACTCAAGACAATGTGTTGATCGTCTCATTACTTATCTATAATAAATTCTGCTAGTTGTGGACTACATAGACATTATATTACCCCCGCTTGCAATAGTATCCAGCGTACTTCTGAGGGTTGTGACACGCCCATTGGTGTTCATAGTTATGGTATATAACAATATCTATCTATCTGTTGTAACCTAGAAAAGGTTACTGAACGAGTAATACCCAAAACGGAGGTTGGAAATGAAATGGTAATCTTTGTAACATCAACAAAATAAAATACTCGCCAGCGGCGTGGATTAGGTAAACCACTGATAGTGATGGACTAATTAGATAACATATTACCCCACTTACAATAGTGTCCAAAGTATTTATGAGGATTGGGGCATACCCATTAGTGTTCATAGGTACGGTATATAACATATACATATGCGAAGATATTTATTATATATATTTATTATTCGAATATATTTGAATCGGCTAGCCACAGTTCAGCAAGATAATGCTCGTATTTATGCTGGGCAAGTCATGTATCAATTTCTTCATGGGTAATGTATAAAGGTGTTGTGCTGGTTGGCAAACAGCTCGGATCTAAACATTACTGTAAATACAGTATGTCTCCGGGTTACGACAGTCCCGACCTACGATGATTCGTGTTTTTCTTTATTTTTTTTAAGGTAATTCGCCCCAAGCAAGGCGCGAGTGCCACTAGCACGCAAGGGGTTACAGAGGATTGAGAACAAGAGTAAAGAGGCGTGTTTGAGGAAAGGATACAGAGAAGGACGGGGAACAAGCTCAGGGTGTCAGATGTCGATTGACATTACACTTGAATATTTGAAGATTATAGTCATCGGAGAAGCAAGTAATGGGGAGGGAATTCCACTGACGAGAAGTGCTGGGGATGAAGATATTTGAGAAGAAAAGACGGTTACATTTAACCGTTTTGACAGTGAAAGGGTGGGACCGAGATGCCAGCCTGGTAGCTCGTTTAAATTCATGTAGTCTGGGAACCAGCGAAAGTAGCTCGTCTGAACAGTGGTTACGAAGCAATCTCCATTAATCTGGTTTCTACTTATGCCGATTACCTCGAACCTACGATGCAAACGGCACGTGGGGAGAATACGCTTGTTTTTCTTTCTTCTCTACATTTGCTCCTGCTGCTTTCGTGTACCACATGAGAGACAAGATTTTATGCTTCGTCATCTCATCTACGGAGGGCCAATGACATCACTGGCAATAAATACGCAAGCAGCTTAAAATACTTTCATTTCATTATATATTTCTTTTACTAATCGGTATCACACCAAGGAAGGGAGTAAAGCCACTAAGACGCAAGGGATTACAGGGGTTGGAAGAATTAGGAACAGAAATAATGTGCAGAAAAAGAAAAGATTAATCAGGAGGAAAGTAGATAACGATTTACATTTAAAAGTTTGCAGATTAAATGGAAAGGGAATACAAAAGGCAAAAGAAAAAAGAAAAAAAAAGCCCAATGAAAGAAAAGAAAAAAAAAGCCCAATGAAAGAAAAGAAAAAAAAAGCCCAATGAAAGAAAAGAAAAAAAAAGCCCAATGAAAGAAAAGAAAAAAAAGCCCAATGAAAGAAAAGAAAAAAAAGCCCAATGAAAGAAAAGAAAAAAAAAGCCCAATGAAAGAAAAGAAAAAAAAAGCCCAATGAAAGAAAAGAAAAAAAAAGCCCAATGAAAGAAAAGAAAAAAAAAGCCCAATGAAAGAAAAGAAAAAAAAAGCCCAATGAAAGAAAAGAAAAAAAAAGCCCAATGAAAGAAAAGAAAAAAAAAGCCCAATGAAAGAAAAGAAAAAAAAGCCCAATGAAAGAAAAGAAAAAAAAAGCCCAATGAAAGAAAAGAAAAAAAAAGCCCAATGAAAGAAAAGAAAAAAAAAGCCCAATGAAAGAAAAGAAAAAAAAAGCCCAATGAAAGAAAAGAAAAAAAAGCCCAATGAAAGAAAAGAAAAAAAAAGCCCAATGAAAGAAAAGAAAAAAAAAGCCCAATGAAAGAAAAGAAAAAAAAGCCCAATGAAAGAAAAGAAAAAAAAAGCCCAATGAAAGAAAAGAAAAAAAGAACAAAAAAAAAGAAAATGGTAAAAAGGAATCATATGTATATCTCACCAGGTTCTTCAGAATAGAAGTCAGGTATAATTTGACATCGGAGATAACCACAAATCTTGACCCACCAGAGATCATAGAAACTGTGAGGAGGCAACTGAAACCAGGCATGGGTGACTGTTGCTAAGGCATAAAGAATATTAGCCATAAACACCAAACATAAGCAAACAGTCTCCAGCCCAGTCCGAGCCCGTACTGCCCCACATTCACCTCCAGTCGACTTCATCTTGCAGTCTTGAATGTCTGCGTGCATTTGACATCATCCTCAAGAGAAGACGAGGAGGAGGAGTATTTAAAGTCCTGGTTCAGTTGATCAAAGCTTCGGTTCACATGGTGAGGATCTAAAAAAACGCAGAAATGAGAGGAGTTTTATTCATTAGAAATCTGTGAGGTATAGTGAGTATATCACACTAGAAGATCATGTGTTGGATTTGTCGTTTGAGGGAAAGTGACAAGTGAGAGAAAAGAAAACTGTTAGCATAGAATTTACGGCTATATATAGCTAGCTCAATTATACATTTATGAGATCTCGACGCCAGTCCAGGGCTACAAAAGTTTTTTTTAATATTATTTTCATTTCATTTCATTGTGTCTATTATATTTTTGTCCTCTATATGTGTTTGTAGTCCTAATTATGTTAACATATGTCATAGAAACATGTGTTATATTCTAGATTATTTATTTGCTATTGCATTAACATAGGTAAGTGCTTATTCACTTAAAATCTACGAGTACGTTCGACTTACGCGGAAAAACGCTTTACGACGCACTGTAGGAACGGAACTCTATCATAAGTCGAAGACCCCCTGTATATGTGAAATGATTGGCAAAGATAGTTTCCGAATGGAGAAAGCAATTTAATACAATGCTGGAACGTAAAAAAAATGTTACCTTAAGAGCTTGTGATGAAATTCCTGACAAATTTTTCAATCATTTGGTTCAAAACTTCCCAGATTATTATCAGGTTTAATGGTGAGAGAATAAAATCTTAACTATAAAATTTTCATAAAAATTCCAGTAAGATTTTAAATAACGCAATAAACAAAGTTATGAATGATATGTGGCATTATGCTTGGAACGCCTACATAGAAAGGGGAATGGTTTTGTCTCGATCTCCGTGTTTCATGTCCGATGGATAAAGTCTTTGAAGTGGGATCTTCTAAGTGGAAATCTACTAGACCGAAAGCAACAAATGAATAAAAAAAAATGAAAGAAAGGATTTGGGGTCAAGTGACAACAAAGCTACATAGTTAAAATTTCCGGCCATACGTCTATATTGAGAGTAACACTTTGGATTAAGTCACTTCTCGTCTGCCAGGAGCAAACTGTTCCGCAGGTATTTCCGATTCCGCCCATTCGTGTTGCCAACCATCGCAATGCTGAGAACGACCACCACTTGGTAGGAGGGAGAGCGGAATTGAAAAGCTGATATATATGACAGAATTGTCCTATGTCATTGTCTTTACAGATATGCGGGTAGTGTAATTGATACCGGCGCTGAAAATTGAATTGCCGACCAGAGTTCAAATTCCACGGTAACTTGGATATAAGGGTGATGTGACAGATTGGAACCAAGAGTTCTCCAAGATTTCATGCTAGAGAACATTGTATGTCCTGTTATTTAACCCATTCGGGAGAAAAGATGGATCCATGCCCTTCCCAAGGACATATGTGCGAAAGCGAACACAATGGATTTGCACGAAATTTGAACTCGACTCGACAATTTCCCTTTCTGGGTGTTAAATAATAGTTCATAAGACTATTATCTTTTTTAGAGGAAGTGTATCTCAGCTCTGACATCCGGAGGTTGACCTTCGGGGTCAGGTGTAAGACATAATAAGCAAGTTTGATTGGCTGAGCTAGCGTGTGAATGATAGACAGAGAACCGTTTTTCAGAGAGTCGAGTCTTAACCGTCATGAAATGTAGACGTGTTGTCTTTCGTGTCTGAAATGGCTCCCCAGTGAGGGGGAACGACCCCACTGGATAGTTACTACATGTCAACATTAATAAAATAGTTAACTCTGTGTTGATTTTTTCATCTCTGGACCCAAAAACTTCTAGTGAGCACCGGCCAAGAGAGAAGATGTAACATTTTATCAAATTGGCGCCGTTGACATCCCAGCGTAAGGAGGGGTGCTATACAACAGAGTCAGCTAATAGTTACTCTGTTTGCACATCCTTACTGATGTTGTTCAATTGTGTAAAGGTAAACATAATTTTCTAGTATCTGTCTATATTTCTGAGATGAGGTATTATGTACACTATTTAAATTATTCGGACTATTGTCCTCATCTTTGTCGCCATATTTATTACAACGCTTCGGCCGTTGTATGCCCCGGCCTACTTCAGGTGGTTGGAATGTCGAACTGAACTCTTTTATTTCGCTCACTGTTCTAGTTCCACGTGCTAAGGGTTCATTTCGACATTCCAACCACCTGAAGAAGGCCGGAGCGTACAACGGCAGAAACGTTGTAATAAATATGGCGACAAAGATGAGGACAGTAGTCCGAATAATGTAAATGGTGTAGATAATTTTCTAGAATATACAAAGTTGTTTATAATAAATTAAACTGTGGCGTGTAGACAGCACTCTCATAACATTTGGGGTTAATCACTAAAAGAACAAATCTTCAATTATATTAACTCAAATCAATAAACATGCAGAAGTTAGGTGCTTACCTAGGAATCGGAAAATAAATTAAGATTTTCAGATTGCATACAAAAAATATCTACAGATATGTTAAGTTGCATTATCTATCTTAACCATAGCATCAGTGGACAGAGTAACACACAACTTATATGGAAATGATTTTTTGATGTGTTTGTTTAGCGGTATATCAACTCCTTATAGGCCATTTAATTCATATTTAATTTTCTTGGGAGCTTTGAGGTAATAAAAATCTGATATAAATTTTATATGGAAATGATTTTTTGATGTGTTTGTTTAGCGGTATATCAACTCCTTTTAGGCCATTTAATTCAAATTTAATTTTCTTGGGAGTTTGAGGTAATAAAAATCTGATATAAATTTTATATGGAAATGATTTTTTGATGTCTTTTTTTAACGGTATATCAACTCATTATAGGCCATTTAATTCAAATTTAATTTTCTTGAGAGCTTTGAGGTAATAAAAATCTAATATGCCATTCTGCTTTCCCAATTGAATAGTTTGTAGGTGATATTCAGCCTTTTGACTTATACGTGTTTGTGTGGACATAATTAATAGAGGCAGTAACATGTGTGTTTTATGTTGTAGTTTAGTTGAATTTATATTTTGGAATGCTGTTTGATTTCTTTAAGAATTTGTCGGATATTATTTGAATTAATGTCAGTTCTTTCATTTTGGTTGGTTCATTTCATTTCGCGATATATCAAACCCCCACGGGTTATTTAATGTCGAAATCTAAATATTTTGAACAATTTTATGGCTTCAACTAAATAAATTTTAAAAGCAATTGTATACCTTCAACTACAGATAAAATGTATTGCTAGGTATTGAACTCACAACACTTTGGGTTTAGTCATTGACAATAACCAACGTCTTTATCCACTGGGCACTGAAGATGAGGATAACAGTCCGAATAATGTAAATAATGCAAGTTATCTTAATATCTCATCCCAGAGATATAGACAGATAAAAAGTATTGTTGGTTATTTTACTATAAAATTGTATTTTTATACTTTTATCGTGTTTTGTTTTTGTTTGGGGGTTCACTATTTGCGCATAGCTGGAACCCTAACAGGTGCTACCACCCCGGGTCAAGGTGGACCTGGGAACAACATCAATTAAGAGGTGGTTCCACGCTCCTCAAAACCTCCCGATCAGAGGACTTGCTGCCGGGTGTAGTTTATCGTCATACCCAGCACTCCTTATATAAAAAAAACGGGTATATTTTGGAGAAAAAGTGTATATTTTTATCTGGCCCATTTTATATCCGGTAGTATAAAATGGTGTTGCCTAATATATATGCTGTGTATTGAGAGATTCGTTTTTTGGCAGTCCATTGTCACAGTAGTAGGGAAGAGCAGGAAGTACACAGAGTCCTTCTCTGCAGGAGTATTGCTTATTTATTTTAACAGCAAATCAATTTTACTAAACATCCCTAACAGAATCACTGTATATACAGAAGGACTAAATTACTCATGTTTTTGTCATTATTCTTGTGTCCCTTGATCCGGTAAAGCTTCAAATATTTTCGAACTGAAAATGTTAATTCGCGGCATTTGTTCCTGTTTAGGGATGCTTTGTCTTGTTTCCTTTCCAGTACCTCTCACTTACTGCTAGTACTGTTTCTACTAAATCTAGGCCTTCAGTACCCGGTCGAGTTACTGGACTCACAATTATTATGTCACTATACTCGAAACTAAAGCTTTAATAATCTAGGATATCCTTCCACGAGAACAAACCTGAAATTCAGTACTTCAGCAAGAATATAGGAATAAATACCCAGTAGGGCCTAATGTGTGGTTTGGTTTGTTTTGTTTTAGGCATATCAACCTCAATGGGTTATTTAATACCGGCAATATTTTTAAGATAGGTCGTATGATTAGAATATGTATTCTTTTTAAGAAATCAGTTTGTAGACCAGGTTTCGGTTTGATTTGGTTTAGTTTTCTTTTTTGTGGGATATCAACCTCAATGGTTTATTTAATGCCGACAAGATTTTTGTTGCTGGTATTTTTTTCTATTTCAAAATTTTGTTACTGGTATTTTTTTTTCAAAAAATGAACTGCTTGTAATAATGTATTGCTGGTAATAATATTTTTCATCAAAAATGTTATATTCTTATATTTACCAAAATATATTGCTGGTGATATTTTTTTTTAAATAATCTGATATGTCTTCTAAGAGAATCGAGAAGTGGTGACTCCCATATGAGTCGTCGTGAATTTTCCAGTTATAATCTAGAAACAGGTTAGGGTCACATATTGTTAAGTATATTATAGAATATGTGTCTGTTGCTGGATGCAGATATGTGTTTGATTTGTTGTACGAGCGCAGACAGTATTCAGTATTGAGTTTATTATTTTCCCCCTTTTTTAGTTTTCTTGCTTTCCTATATCTCATTAAAAATAAATTCTAAAGGAATTAAATTAATTGATTGATTTGTTTGCTTAACGATATATCAACTACTCACGGGCCATTTAATGTCGAACTTTAATTTTCTTTGGAGCTTTGAAGTAATAAAAATAGGATATATGTTATTCTGCTTTCACAATTGAATACATGGTAGATGATACTCAGCTTTTGTGTATATACATGTTTGTGTGGACATAATTACTAGAGGCAATGAAATGGGTGTTTTGTGTTGTAATCTTGTTGAAGTTATATTTTGGAATATAGTTTGATTTCTTTAAGAAGTTGTAGGATATTATATAGATTAACGCCATGAAAGTTAATTCTTGTTGGTTGTTTGGTTGGTCGCTTCGTTTTGTTTTGCGGCATATCATCAGCTATCGGTTATTTAATGCCGGAATCTAAATAATTTGAAGACAATTTTATGGCTTCAACTAAATATATATTAAACGCGATGTATTGCTGGTTATTTTACTTTAAAACTGTATTGTTCATTTTACTATAAATATGTATTGTTGGTCCTTTTTATATAAAAATGTATTGCTGGTATTTTCACTATGGATATGTATTTTTATACTTACATATAGTTTTGTTTCTGTTTGGGAGTTCACTATTTACCCATAGCTGGGACCCTAACAAGTGCTAGCACATCCGAGGCAGGTTAGACCTGGGAACAACTACAATTAAAAGATTGGCTCCACGCTCCTCAAAACTTCCAATCTACCGACCAGAGGCTTTTCTACCGGAGGTAGTTTATCGACATACCCAGGACTGTTAACCTGGAGAAAAACGTACGAAGACAGCTGATGGCCATCCCGAAAGGGTATATTTCAGACTGTTTTAAAAGCGTATGGTATGCTTTGCTAAGTGACTGAAAACTTCTGGTTTTACTTTGAACCACGACCATTGTTCTTTACTTTCTTATATGACATATATTTTAAAGGATATGAGCGCTCATAGCTCTCCCCAACTTCCTGTCTTTTCTTCTTGCTCCTTTATTATTCCTCTTTGATCCTTTTCTGGTGCCCATTCACTCGTTAACACTAAGTTACGTTTTCTTTTCGTGTTTCCACCTTTATATGTCCTGTGAGTATTTAATTCTCTAAGCAGTGTTTCCTCATTATAAGCTTCAGAAAATGTCATCTCTCTCTTCACGATTGTCAGCAACAGTTTCCTTGTTGTTGTTCGTCTCCATCAAAGTCCATCGTTGATTATATCTTGACACTCACAGGACATATTGAAGACAAGAGAGACAGGGGAAATCAAAGAATAACCTACATAAAAAGAGCTTGTGTAAATGATTGGCAGAACAGGGATTAGCGGAGATAACAAAAAGATAAACCTTATTAAGAGCTACAAACGACAGGAAGATGTGAAGAGCCATGGTCATCCACATCTTGAACGGTCAGGATACATGAATTTATTAAAAAAAATATTATTGTTTAAGGTGGACTTTGTCTTTTGGGATAAATATAAACATTGCTTAGAGCTGCAAAGAATAGGCTGTTGTAAAGAGCCATGATGGAACACATACTGAAGTGACACGGGAAATATAAGAATGATCTGTTTAAAGAAATTATGATCGATCTGATTACACTTCAAATGTTTTTGTTATCTTAAACATTAAAACAATAAAGAAGAAGATGACTGAGATCTTTGCATGCAATTTGATTTCTTTAAGAAATTGTAGGACATTATATGGATTAATGTCATGAAAGAGTTCTTTCATGTTGATTGTTTGGTTGATTTTGTTTCGCGGTATATCAAACAACTAGAATTCTATATCGTGGATCGAGTTATGGGTTATATAATGCCGAAATCTACATATTTTGAACAGACTTTTAAGGCTTCAACTAAATATATTTTGAACGTAATTATATGCCTTCGACTACAGATTAAATGTACTGTTGGTCATTTTGCTCTAAATATATATTATTGGTAATGTGACTATAAACAGGTATTGTTGTAATTTTGCTATAAATAAGTATCGCTGGTAATTTTGCTATAAATAAATATTGTTGGCTTATTAATTTTGTTTAGCGTCATATCAACTTCTAGGGCTTATTTAATGCAGAACTCTAAATATTTGAGACATTATTTTATACTTTCGTAGTAAAGGTATATTTTTCGAGATATAGTTTGCAGATCATAAAATGCATTGTTGGTAATTTTACTATAAAAATGTATTTTTATATTTTTTTAGTGTTGCATTGAATGTCATTTTGCTATGAAAATGTATTGGTATTGTTGGTTATTTTATAAAAATGTACTGTTCATTTTTGTTGTGGGAATAACTAATTGCCCATAGACGCTAACACGTCGGATCAGCGTGGGCCTGAGAATAACAACAGTTAAGAGGTCGTTCCATACTCATGAAAACCTCCCGATCAGAAGCTTTGATGCCAGATGTAGTTTATCGTCATACCCAGGATATATATTAATTCAGGCACATCAAAATCTAGGGAGGATGTGCCATTAGATATTGCTAAATAATAAGGTTTTACACATGTTGAGGATTTTTTTAAAGTGTTTTTATAATTTACACGGTTTGGAGGGTGAAAATTATGTATTTCAGCATGACAAACGAATTGAGATTTCTCTAGTAAATATCAGACATGAATCTAAAAAAAATGGTTAGGAAGGAAATCCCCGTCAATACTGGAAAGGACGATAACAGCGACTAGACTTGAAAAAGCTATTTTCCGGAAAAACTGATTTGCTAAAACATATATATATATATATATATATATATATATATATATATATATATATATATATATATATATATATATATATATATATATATATATATATATATATATATATATATATATATAAATTTCAACCTTCAGCAGAATTGACTGAACGGTCAATGAATATTTCCTTATGAAGAAACAGTTAATATTACCATTATCATATATGATATTATCTGTAGGTTTCTTCATAAATACGTACATATATATGGCTATTATTATACAGATATCTGAGGATTATTTCGTCTCGAACGCTGAACAATCAGTGCGCTTTGAAATAAGCTAAATCTCGACTGCGCAACAAACCACATCGTTCCATAAAAGGTTATGTGTACATAAGCGTTTATATATTTTCCATTGTAATTCGTTCCTTCATATTTGCATATATATATATATATATATATATATATATATATATATATATATATATATATATATATATATATGAATATGCATATATCTTTCCATACTCGAACATATATATATATATATATATATATATATATATAATTATCAATATCATTTCTTCACATCGTCTTACATATATATATATATATATATATATATATATATATATATATATATATATATATATATATATATACGTTCAACTCTTTTGTTCATCTATATCTCTATTAATGCGAGGATTTCTTTTTTGTGTCATTAAAGCCATTGTATTAAAGTTTCCTTTTTCTCTTACAAGTGAATAGTGATCATTAAACCGAATGTGAAGTTTGTGGTGTCCCTAGACAAAACCTTTGCCCTCAGGTTAGCTGTCGTTCTTTCTACACAATGCTCTAATGGATCAATGATTTTTATGACTCTTGCTAATTCGACCAGAGAATCTCTACCTCCATTACAAGTCCTTTTATACGGCATTGATTCGAAAACATAACACATACACACACGGAGAGAGTAAGAGAATTCATTCCTTGTCGCAATGGCCCTTTATTTTCGCTCGTACATTTGCTCGACCTATCTCCGGTTCGCATTAAATACTGATCACATGATTCCTCTTAAAAGAGGTACTTTCCCCCTACCTATAACATTACAACCTGTGCTTTCTTTCTTTCTTTTCTTTCTTTCTTTTCTTTCTTTTTCTTTCTTTCTTTCTTTCTTCTTAGTTTCATTCTTTCTTCTTTTTTTTCTTTCTTTCTTACTTTTAATATTTCCTTCTTACTTTCTTTTCTTTCATTTCTTCTTTTTTACTTTCATTTTTTCTTTTTTTCCCTTTTTTCTTACTTTCCTTATTTTTTCTTACTTTCATTATTTTCTTCTTACATTCTTTTCTTTCATTTTTCTTTCGTTCCTTTTCTTTCTTTCGTTCATTCGTTATTTCTTTATTTTCTTCTTTTCTTCCTTTCTTTCTTTCTTTATTTCCTTCTTACTTTTTTCTATCGTTGCTTTTTTCTTTCTTTGTTTCTTTGTTTCTTTCTTTCTTTTGAGTTATCTTTATTTATTTATTTATTTATTCATTTACTTACTTACATAAGAGTTTTTATTTTTTTCATTTTTCAACAAGGCTTTTTTGTAGCCTCTGCCCTTCGTATGTACGCCATTCTTTTTTTTTTTTAATTATATTCTTCGTGCGTCTATTTTTTGTTTGGTTTTCGATTAAAAGACGGCAGGTTTTTGAGTTAAATACAGGGTATGTTGCATTTAATTACAAGTAAATTCTGCAAAATATTCTTAACCGAAAAGCAATTGTAATTTCACAATGTTTACTTGGAAAGTTCTTGACTTCACCGTTCACAAGACAAAACAACTTACAGGAATAAACACAAAAGATTATCAATTTTGAGAAAAAATCTTAGAAGACATTTATTTACAGACACAAACAAAACAGCGCTTGAACGTAAGAAAACGGTGATAATCCTGTATTCGCTTGGCTAAAGAACTACTGTTCTACAGAGTCGTGCGCTTGCTTGGGTTCTCTCTCTCTCTCTCTCTCTCTCTTAGGCATACAGGCATACTTTTCAGAAGATTATACATACATACACATAAAAACACATGTAAATATATATATATATATATATATATATATATATATATACGTATATTTGTATATAAGTGTAAAGATAAAAAAAAGTAATAACGGCCCATTTGTCATACGTGCCTGACGACTTAGGAAACCATGAAACTTTAAGTTGCACTACAAACGTAGGTATATACGGATTTATTTCATATATATATATATATATATATATATATATATATATGCACATGTAATCGTATGGATTTAAACTACAGCTGCACATATATCTATCTTCGTGAAAGAAACAAACACTATTCTCCTTCTGTGTGTATATATATATAAGATTCATTAAAAACGGCTGACAAGTTACTGCGGTTAAGTTATTTTTAAAATATTTTTTGTGTTCTTATAATTTACATTACCAAAGATGATTTTATTTTTACTTTTAACTGAATGTTTTATGCATGTATCTAGAATTATAGGAGTGTTCCTGGCCAATCCAAATTCATAAATAATTATATTGAATGTACTAAAATAAGCACTACAAGAAGACTGATATATGCCTCAGCGTTGAGACAGAAGGCCAGTGGTAAGATTAATGATGGCATAACGTTGCCATCACTAGTGATCACTTTAAATATCTTCGTAATCACCATTAGATTCATCCAACTCTTTCCGAATCCTTTGGACTGTCCTCAGATTGGCACCCAAAAACTCTGAATGTTCGTAGTGGAGATTCCTATGTGAATGCCAAGCAATACGGCATGCCGTTTCCAAATTTCTGGTGTCATGGTGCTTCTTTTTCTCACAAAAGCTACCCAACTGACCCTACTATACAGCGCATGCGCGCAATTAACAATATATACGTTATTTTTTAATTGTATCAGATTAATTAAGTAAATGCTCTGTGAGTTTTTTTTTTAATTAAACAGTATTAATTACATTTACTGATTTGAATGCTCGAGAAAACTCGTAGAAATTATGCGTTCTCCGACAAGATTCGAACCTCTGTTCTCTTCGGCACCTTCACTTGATGTGACGTTCTATACCACTTAGCTACAGAGAAACAGATGGTTAGAAAAGTCTCAATTGCTGTTTATAAACAACAAATCTTCGACGTCTTTCCCGAACGATCATATCTGCTCACAAAACGAATTTTAAGGTGAACATTGACAACATATTATGAAATGGAGTAAATCCGACATTGATTTAATACGTTATTTTGTTTATACGTAACTTTTTAACGTATATTTTATTCGAAATTACTCTAACATCCAGGCCGATAAATGTAATTAATACTGTTTATTTAAATTACAGCATTTACTTAAATAAATTGTATCTATTAAAAATAACGTATAAACAAATATATTAAATAATTGTCGGACTTAATCCATTTCATAATATATATATACATATATATGAATATATATATACATATATATATATATATGAATATATATATATATATATATATATATATATATATATATATATATATATATATATATGAATATATATATATATATATACATATATATATATGTATATAACGTAAATCATTCAAACGAAAAACAAATACTGAAGCTAATTATACGGCAAGAATCACTCTCGCAA
The DNA here is from genome assembly GCA_964036315.1 of Acanthosepion esculentum. Taxonomy (NCBI): domain Eukaryota; kingdom Metazoa; phylum Mollusca; class Cephalopoda; order Sepiida; family Sepiidae; genus Acanthosepion; species Acanthosepion esculentum. The sequence goes on from OZ038488.1 coordinate 75,068,132, forward strand.
ACAATATTTAATAATAAAATACAATCAACTTCGAATCCGTTAATGAATGGTATGATCCTTGTTTATAAATTCCGGTTTTATCAGGTCTTATTTTTTTTACGAGCCGGGCTTTCAGTCGTTTCGAACGACCATCATCAGGTAGACATTTTAGTTTGATTCTTGCCGTATAATTAGCTTCAGTATTTGTTTTTCGTTTGAATGATTTACGTTACATAAATTGAATACGCACTACATAATTGATATATATATATATATATATATATATATATATATATATATATATATATATATGAATATATATATATATGAATATATATATACATATATATATATGAATATATATATATATGAATATATATACATATATATATATATGAATATATATATACATATATATATGAATATATATATACATATATATATATGAATATATATATACATATATATATATATATGAATATATATATACATATATATATATATGAATATATATATACATATATATATATGAATATATATATACATATATATATATATATATATATATGAATATATATATACATATATATATATGAATATATATATACATATATATATATATATGAATATATATATACATATATATATGAATATATATATATATATATATATATATATATATATATATATATATATATATATGGGCAGCAATCCTTCTTTTATAGAAGTTTCATTAAAGACAACTGACACGTTACTGCGATTAAGTTTTTATTCAATTTTCCTTTCTTCGTATAAGTGTTTTCTTTTCTGAACAATGGAGTGTGAAAACACCTCCAAATGGTCTATATATCCGAGCGCTTTCGGCTATTCTGTTAGCCATTATCAATGATTTTTTTTAAATAATTTTAATTGAGTATGTAGGTATTTATATATAATATAATATCAACTCAATACTATTAACTATGAAAACGGCCACAACGTGCTGACTGTCTTTGGACAATAATAAAATATATTCCCATCATTATAGATACACATATATAACAATCTAGATTGCATGCTTTAGTGAACAAGAATATTAGTGAAAAGCATGTTTCTTCTCAAAGATGCAAGATAGTTCCCGATGGCATAATCAAAAAAAAAAAAAAGAAGAAAAAAAAAAGAAGATAAAACCATTTTTCGAAACTAAGGGCTGAGATTATTGCATCATCCGCCGGAAGTGAACCAACTGAACAGATATGGAAGATCATCGGCGATGATGTTAGGTCGAGGAAACCGACGCAACGACTGATTTGTGGCAGACCCTGCAGGAAGAATTGAAAGAAATACGGCTAAGCAAAGAAGTGAAAATTTAGTGAATCCTGTATTTGTAGAGGTTGTGGTGAGGATAGAGATTTTTCAGATCATTTTTATTGCTGGATTTACGATATATGTTCTTTAGGTCATTATAAATATGATTTAACATGACATCAATGTATAGTTTGTTTCCGTTTCATAAGAGACTGAATAAAATGTCAAAAATAAGTAAATAATTGACGTAATAAATAATGCCATATGTATTTTATATGCCAGAATATGTATGCCATATAAACACATGACTAGTTTCTGTGTCAAATCCATTTATACCAACATTCCTCTCAATAAATCTTTGAATTAAAAACAAAATATAGTACAATAAAAATAAACGTTTCTTTTCCAATAGATAAGTTTATAAAACCAGTCATTTCAATTTTAACCTTGATTTTGGACGTTCTTAAATTGCTAAAAAGAACGGATACATATTAAATAATGTTCAAAATATAATAACAAGAAAATGTTAACAAAATATTTGTATCATTATCAAAGGAAAATATCAAGTAATTTTTAATGTAAAAATTGTCCTCTTTAAAAACTTAGAAAAGTTTGGTTAAAAATGTTGATTTTTTAGCGTTAAGCGTGACTTTAACCTTGTACGGGAAATTTGAGCATGTGTTTTTGCGGTGAAAACTCATTGAATTGGAAATCTTTGTAAAAATAAAAATAAAAATTGTCGGATTTTAATTAATCTTTTAGAACTTATTCAGCAATGAACGTCATTATTTTTTTAATGTTTCCATTCTAGAAAATATTTATAAATGCATTTTTCTTTTACATGTATTATCTCTAACTTAAATAATTTTAAGAAAGTACTCTCTTATGTATCGCTTAATGTTTATATAAGTCCTCGGAGAAAATATTTTTTTCGGACAAATAAGATCCCGTGTTGCAGAAAACAAACAAATGTTATTCGATGAATAATTAAATTTTACAAGAACTGTTTACATTTTCAATAATTTTAATTGGAATGATTTATAAACTTTTAAATATTTTAAAATTCTGTAATTAATTCATAGTGTCCAAGTGATATTTTTATTAAATTAAACCTATATTTACTAATCATAAATGGAAAATCTCGCTAAAATTCTACGATCTCTGTATTTTAAAAAAGATTTTGAATTTGTGTGTGTGTATAAACGTCTCGGTTTTTGTAAATACGGATGCACATACATGACATTACAGAAAATAACAGAAGCACGTATTATAAATGTAAAACTTGTCGGAAATTTCCTAAAATCTGTAGGAGAGTTATAATATAAATGTTGCTTATGAGTGTTAAGAGGGTAACGTGTTATTGTTTTGTCCAGAAATCTTCGTCAAACCTTGTGTTCACTGATTAGGAAAGGTGTCACTTATTTGTATGTGGTAGAAGAAAATTTGGGGTTGATTCTCATTGGTCTGAAAAGAGTGAATTGAATAATGATAACTGTTATAATGATTTATTATAATTATTTCTCACTGTATGAGTCATTTTTATTTATTTTTAATGTGTTTAGCAACACTTTCTTTCAGCAAGCATCTTCATAAATAAGAATATGAGGTTAATGTTTTTAAAATTCAATAAAACTAGAAGAAAACTTTTTAAACTATAAATAAGAAATATTTGCTTCAGTTAAAATTAATTAAACATTAAATCAGTTAATTTTTCTCTAATAACATTTCATAGAATTATATTTTATTTTTGAGAGATTTTTAATAAAGAGAATTATTTTGTGTTCAAGGATCTAATAATGTGGACGAATTTATAGATTTTACTGATAAGGAGAAAAATGGATTCAAATCATTTTAAATTCGGTTTGAAATACACCAAATTATTTTGTTTATTGAAAATATTAGAGTGAATCTATTAGTTTGGAATTAAAACTAAAATTAAAGCTACAAGAAACATTTTAAAACTAAAATTAAAGATTAAAGAAACATTTTCCATTTTAAAAATGCATTTTAAACTTACAATAACATTTTTTAATATTTTCGGAGGTATCTTTAAAGGGAAATACGGATGACCGATGGTGTCGCCTCTTACACGAGTTTTAACTTGTTTTTTTTTAAAGAATTTCTTGAATCTGGTCCTTTCCGAAATATTGTTCAATAGAATTTACTTATGAAAGAAACAATCAATACATTAGCTTTCCTCGATATCACGTTAGACTGTAGTGATAATGACCTAAAACTCAGTGTCAATTGTAAACCTATTAATATGAATGATCTCCTACATTTCAATCTACGCCATAACAGCAAAATAAAACCAGGAATAAAAGTCGGATTCTATTTCAGTGCACCTAGAAGTCGTAGATACGAAGAAGTAATTAAAAAGCACAACGTTTATGCCTCTTATTAATATTCTATGTCAATATTGAATCAATGATTGCGTCAATTTATCGGTGATTTTTTAAATAATTATTCTCTAGTTTTGTTTGCTACGTACATTTTATACGTAATAAATAGTATTTTTTCTGTAACTTTTTTTGTCTTCTCGTGTCTTTATGCAAATTTGTCAGAGTCTAGACCAGCAGTTCCTAAACTTTGTTTTCTCTGGAACGCATTTTCTGAATGAAAATTTTGCTTGTTCCTCACCAAATTTTATATGATAAAAAGTACATTTGAAAATAAAAAAATGAAAACAAAGAGAAGATTAAAGGGAGATAACCGCGTATTCGAAGTCAGAACATTATCATTGATAATGCTCTCTTCCAATTTGTGAAGCCTAGTTACTATATTCTTTATACTTGATATAATGCAAAAATATCAGAAAAATAAAATTGGTCAATAATTATTTATAACTATTTATACTGGGACTCATGCATGCAATTACAAGTAATCCCAAATAATATTTTAAATTTTGAAATCATATTTATTTTTGTCATATGAATTGTTTGAAACTGTTTCTAAATCTTTGATTGTCTTTCAATCATTCTGCCTCGCCTGCTATCCTCTTCCGCCGCACCCATGAGCTTACTAAGAGAATTGCTGCTAATTAATCTCCAGTGAAAGCCACGAGTTACTGGTGGATGAATACTACTAATACTACTGTTACCACGACCACCACGACCGTAGTAATAATAATAATAATAATAATGATGAAGAGAATTTAAAATGATCCAAATTAGAGGCTTACTGCCAATTGATCTCGAGTGAGGGTCACAATTTACGGTTGGAGAAATGATGATGATGATGATGATGATGATGATGATGATTATGAAGAAGAATGAGAATTAAAAGAAGGTGATGAGAAGAAGAAAAAAGAAGAAGAAGAAGAAGAAGAAGAAGAAGAAGAAGAATAAGAAGAAGAAGAAGAAGAAGAAGAAGAAGGAAAAGAAGAAGAAGAAAAAGAAGAAGAAAAAGAAACCGTAAAATCTAATACTGATTCTCAATCAGGAAACAGCCACAAAAAAAATCTTAGCAAATCTTAAAATAAAGACCTTTATTAATACGCCTTTGTGCTGCGTGGCAGGTGGGATTGTGTCGACGCTTCCCGGATGTTAATTAGCGCTCGTCTTAAAATCGCACATTCATTGCAATGAAATCATTTTCAAAAGCAACTTATGTTCGTAAGATTCACCCAGTTGCACACTCTGTCTTCTATAGACGCTTCATTTACTCATATATCTAAAGATAAAAACCAAAACCAAAACAAAACAAAACAAAAAAAATCACGTTTTCCTAATTTCACTTCAACCGACTTCATTTCTCTTCATGTAATATTCCCAGCCGACGTTGTGCGGCCCAAGACCAAAAGCAAACAACTCATCAACCTCAATGAAATTACATTTAATTTAAGTAAGAACATATTAATTATACTTTAAAAGTAATTAAAAAAGAAACAATATGGTATCACAATGATGATACTTGAAAAAATAAGATATGACAATAAACGACGCGCAAAGACACGACAATCGAAAACCCCTAAAGATATCCTCGACACGAGCAGGCACAACTATATCTCCACAAAAACTCTTTGATAATGTCTGATGAAAGCCTACATGAAAAAATACTGCCCAAATAAACTCAGAATACACTAAGTAGCCAATTAATTAAAAACACGTGAACAAATACCCCGCGCTTTTATTGCTCTCTATCTCTGTCTCTCTCACTTCCGTTAATACAGTTTTCGTTTCCCCATATTCTTTCACTTTCGGCTTAGTGGCTTTATTTCCTTGCTTCGGTATTGTGGAGGAAAATTCCACTTTGCAACTTGTTTCCAACACATCGCTACTTCCATGGCAAATAATCAGATGAACACCAAACAGACATTCACAACTTGAAAACGTCCATGCTACTTACACGGAATCGAATCACCCTATTTTCCCCTGAGTTCGAAGTGTCAGGAGTAATTTCCACTCAAATAGCCCCCCTCCCTCGATAACAGCTGCTTTATGGAAAAGACTCCTGCGTGAATGCTTCCCTGGACACTGCAATCTAAACTGTTCAATTGTTATATTTCCTCCTTATCCCCATGATCTTCACTTTCTACCACATGCTCTTTCATTCATATCTCACGCCTCGCCATTATTATTTTGATTATAACCCTCTATCTTGCGTTGTTTTCGAGCCTTGAATTGGATGAATTTTACTATAAAATGGAGAATAAAATTAGAAATGTAAAAAACAAAAAAAATTTTTCCAGACTACAGAGTTCCCAGTAAAAAAGCAGTAAATTCAGAAAAACATGAGACAACCGTTGAAAACTGGTGACGAATGATGTGACTGAAAATTTCAGGAGGAACTTCTGCATATTTCGTCAATCCCCACGTCGGATGTTCTTCAAAAAGCACGATTTACATGACGCTCCAGATAAACTGAGTTGTTTAGCCACACGAGAAGGGCAGAACGAAAGACGAAAGTTGACTGTAAATAATCTTTAAATGACGCGTCACAAGATCGAGTAGCAATTAATCAATCATAAAAAAAAACAGAGTTAAATAATTACGCGAGTGACGGAATGATTATTCAAGGTCATGAATATTCAAGAAATTTATTCAAGGTTATTCAATTATTCCTTAAACATAAAACAGGGATAATAAATTTTCCGCTTTTTTTTACTGGGCACCCTGTAGTTTGATATAAATAATTATCTTTTCGTATTAACCAATATTACTGGCGATGAGGCTACATATTCTTTTCTCGTTTGCGCCGTTGCTTTCTGTGTTACATAAAAAAATATTTATTGTTTTCGTCAGGCTCTATAGTCTTGATTTTATCAAGTTTGATTTTCACTTTTATGGTTTCTTTTTGTATTGTCAGGAGAGTCGATGTTCACTTTATCTTTTCTATACCGTTTACTCTAGGACGCCTCAAGTCAGACTGGAATATTTTAACAGCGAATGATTTTAATGAGTTCTTTTGAAAAAAGTTTTTATTCCAAGAATTATCCGGACTGTTAAACTAATTTTTTGTTTTATTTATTGTTATCGCAAAGATTCAGTCTCTTTTTGGTTTATATTAACGATATTCCCAAGAACACTCTTACATTCTTAGTAGATATATATGATGATAGCACGGTGTATGGGTGCACCTCCATATATAACGGCACGGATTGAGGAATCGGAGAGCCGATTTCAAATTCCAGTCGAATCCATTGCATTCATTTACGTGCTAATAGCCTTGGGAAAGGTATAAATCCTCTTATTCTTCTTCCAGTTATGGGTAAATTGCAGTACAGACTCAGTTCCATAGCCTTGGGTGGCAACTTATCTAGGAGAACGAAACTCTGAATTGAAAAACCAGAGGAGGGTCGTTTGGGGATCTTGTGGCACGTAGTGCACCAGCTTTCTGTATTCGGTTCTTAAAAAAGCGAGTTTGGTTCTGCACAAAGCCTTCGTTACTATAATCAAATCATATGTGCTGGTGTTTGGCTGTTGGTTCCTAGGAACTGAGCTGCTTGACTCTCATACGTCCAATACGACGGGAGAGTCCACTATATTTTTTTTGCCATGAAAGAAAAATCGGTTTCGACCCAGAAAATACTTAATTCCTGATGCCATTAGCTATCTGTACAAGAGTCGGACACAGATCAAGAATTGCTGGCATATCTGGGCTGGTGCTACCAGGTCCTCACTGTCCAGCCTCGACAGATTTCAAAAGACCTTATGCGGCCTTATGGACAATAAATTCTTCTTTCCCCTTATCCCACAAACGAAACGGTGTTAACGTCTCATTACTGTATCGTTGTTACAATGCAGTTGGTCAAACGAGTTACATTCCTTAGTTCCACTAGCTCAGACATTCACAGCGAGGGGGGGGGTCATGTACCATGTTCACGGGGAAGCATCATCCCCATTCTCTCCGTGTTTCTTTGATAAGGTTCCACCCAGACAGCTTCTTCCTCAGAATTTTTAATTTGTGGAAAGACTCCCGAGAGGGTGCTTTCCTGACATATACAGTTTTGGTCTCTTCATATCCAGAGTCAACTTATATCTATCCTACATGTTAACATTATATGTACCTCTTGCTCCCTCCTTTCCCCTCCCTTACAACATGTTCCATCATCACTGAGCGGATCCTGAATTTTCGTCTATCGCGATGAATGTGTGTTCTCTTACGTAGGCCTCGTTGCCTTGAACGCCTCTTGAGACTTAAGCTCAGCCCAGATTTTAAGTGGAACTCATACAAAATGCTGGGAGAAAATGGTCGGCTAC
>OZ038488.1:75078598-75141098 GCA_964036315.1 Acanthosepion esculentum
AGCAAGCTTGTCTTGCTAGAACAATTACGACTGAGTAGTGAGTTCGAACCTCACTGAGTGTCCTCTACTTTCGGCTTTGTGCCACATCTAGGCTACGCCTGGAAAATCACTATAATACGACATATATATATATATATATATATATATATATATATATATATATATATATATATCTTCAAGAATGCTTTTTTATGTTTTGAAATTCATTTAAACTTTAAAAATTATAATGAAAAATAAAATCTTGGGGGAACAATTCTTGTAATAATTCATTAGTCATCGAAAAACGTTTTTTATTCACATTACATCCTTCATTTATATTATTTATGATAGCAATTAAAAGCTTATACAATTAAATAAGTAAATAGTTTTAATGCATTTTTTATGTTACGATTTGGAGCATATCTTGTGGAATTTGGCAACAGCTTGAGAAAACATAAATTTAAAAAATATCTGATGTTACGTTGCTCTTCGCAGTAAGCGAAATTACGAATTGAAACTACTGACTGTCAAGGATTATTCAGACCTTCCAAAGTTTACAAAAAAAAAATTGTGCTTTGAGAACATTTGCAGTCAACATAATTTTGGTTGTAAATATGCAACATTTATGAGTATAATATACGGATATCTTTCCATAGGTGTTTATAAATTGTACTCTATTCAATTATTAACGTTAACAACAATCTATTTTAAATGACGAATTTGTACTTAGATTAAGCGAAAATTACTTACAATATAATAAATATTACTTATAATACATTCCTTCTTGTCGTCACTTTTGATGCCACGAGTACATAATAATATCGATAAAAGTGGGAGCAGACGAAACCTGTCCATGTGTACGTGAAATAATTTTCGGAGTAAAGGCCAGAAAATCCTTCAGATGCGCAAAATATTGAAATTAATATTTCGTTCTCGTTATAAAAACTATTCAGTATATATGACTGTCATGTAATAAGTCTTGTTGGTCTTAATAATAAAGTTAATAATTACTGTACAGAATTAGTTGAGTAAACAAAATAATAAATGAAACAACACTATTTTTGAGGACATTCGGATTTTTCTGTCCTACCTACATAAATGCCTTATAAGCTCTCCATTCAACCCAGGGCATTTGGCATTACTGAATAATTTAAAAGCTTTTCAAACGAATGGACAGTGTGTGTTTGATAATAATTTCTAATTGTTTTGCAATTAATTGTCTAAATGAATCTGTTATGCACACATAGAGAGAGCTGACCCCCGCCCCAGGCATTTAAACCAAACAACTATTTTAAACAGAGAAGACAATGAATGCATGTATATAACGTTTGGATAAAATAAAAGAAATACTAATTTTATTTCACTATTTTTTCTATTGTCAATATGACAAAATAAAAACTGTCCTACTCCGTTCATATGTGTTTAGAGTATATATTTGGGAACCATGCGATTTTTGAAAACCTAATTTTCAAGATAATTTAACTACAGTAAATTGATATATTGTGTGTGTTATTTGCTATGATATTACTGTTAACAGTGGAGTGGTTTCCCGTTGCCTTCTCTACGGTGGTTTATGGAGACACCACCTCTACTTAGCTGACCTTTGACTCATCGAGAGTTCTTCAAAAGTGCACCTATGTTTTATAGACTACGCAAAGGCGTTCGACAAAGTACGCCACAAAGATATGTTGGAACTACTCGACAATCTTGATATTTTGGGAAATATTTAGAATAATCAAGCATTTATACTGGCAGGAAACTTCCTGCATGCGGATAGAGTTCAGCAGATATAGAAAGGGGCGTAAGGCAAAGATGTGTCTTTTCGCTGGATTCATTCAACCTATACAGCGAGTCAATTCTGAGAGAACTCGAAATCCTCCCAAGATTCAACATTGGCGGCCACGATCTTAATAACATAAGATATGCAGATGACATAGTGCTGATACCAGACACGTTAAAGAAATTACAAAAGCTCCTCCAGAAGATAGCGAAGGACAGCAGGAAGAAGTGACTAAGTATAAATTACAAGAAAACAGAATGCATGTACTTTTTATCATATCAGTTTTGGTAAGGCGCGAAAATACAGCTCAGAGAAAAAAACGTTTGGAAATGACTGGTATAGAATGATGCTTACTGGAGCTTGATTTATTTCGGCCTTTGAAGACCGATATGATTTTAGAAGAATCACCTGTCCTGACATTTAATATTTCATCAGGTTTTGTGACAATCTCCAGCGATCCTTGTCCCAACAATGTGTCTTCTTAATACGTGATATAATGCAAAAATATCAACATGATAAAATCGTTCAATAATTATTTATAACTATTTATACGGATTGCATGTAATTACAAGTAACCCACAATTATATTTTAAATTTTGAAATCATATGCAATGTGATATGCAATATGCAATACGATTGACCCTGATCTGGCATCTCGTCTACAGTCGCTCTCTCACAGACGTGCCTTCGCATCTCTCTGTCTTTTCTACAAATACTTTCACAGTAACTACTCCGACGAGCTACTTTCGCTAGTTCTCAGTCTGCATGAATTTAAACGTGCTACTAGGCAAGCATCACGGTCCTACCTCTGCACTGTCGAAACGGTTAAATGTAAATGAAATGTAGCTGTCTCCTCTACGCCAATAACTTCATGTCTGGTACTTCCCGTCTGTGGAACTCCCTTCCTCTTACTTGCTTCCCTGATAGCTATAATCTACAACTATTCAAATGCAATGTCAGTCGACATCTCCAGATATCTTGATCTATTCCCCATCCTTCTCTTCTTTCCTCTATCACGCCTCTTTACTCTTGCTCCCAGTTTCTGTGACCCATTGCGTGCTAGTGGCACTCCCGCCTTGCTTGGGGTGAAATGCTTAAAAAAAATATTTTGGACATATGGATCTTTGGGAACTGTTTCTTAATCTTTGATTGTCTTTCAATCATTCCGTCTCACCTGTTATCCTCTTTCGCCGTACCTACGAAGCGCACCTTATCGTTTGAGAACCTCTGGTCTAGACGGAAGGCATCGTAGAATAGCTAAACGTATTGTGCCTAAAAAGCACCGAACAACAGAAGCAAAAATGACGGTACAGCTAAACTACCATTTAGAGATTATAATAATAATCGAACCCAAATTAAACCCGTAGGCCTCGACCGTGGTGATGGAAAGCGGCCGGATGGCATTACCATCTTCCCTTTTAAAATGGGTAAGTCGTTGATTTGGGATGCGACCTGTGCTGATACATTCTCGGCCGGTAATTTGATCAGGTCCGCGGTTGAGCCGGGTTCGTCGCCCGAGACGCAGAGATAAAAAAAATAGCTAAATATTCTTCTCTTGCTGATAGATTTTTTTTACTCCTGTGGCAGTGGAGACTTCAGAGGTTATTGGCCCTCGTTCGATGGCGTTCCTTCGGAGGATTGGCGCGATTGCGTCACGATTAAGGAACGAGTCTCGCGAAACGGAGTGGCTCTTGCAGCGTGTCTCACTGGCGACGGTTCGAGGTAATGCTTTCTCCATCATAGCGGCTGGCAGAGGATAGAAAAAAAATTGTTTATAGTTACGTTGTTCTGGAATTGTCATCATTGGCCGACTGAACTTGCTTTGTTTCAATTATTGTTTCCCTTAGATTGAACTTACCATTTCTTTTTATACTATAATTTATTACAGTGTTATCCAATAAAACTTTATGTTGTTTATATTAAGCTAATAATAACTTCATGGTAGTTCAACGAAACCGACACTTGAGCAAGCGGCACGCCAGATAAATTATTAATAACATTGATAATTATCCATTCGATTAATATAGTGTAAGAACGACTAAAACATTCCAGTTTTCCGATGCTTACCGACATCTTTCATTTTCCTTACCTAACAATAACCAAAATAGTTAAAGCAGAATCTTTCACAGAAGAGTGAAACGGAATTGTTGCCTTTTGCACTAAGCTTAAAATGTTGAAATGGTTACAAGCAAGTTAGACGGTTGATTTTGTTTATCGGCATATAAACACCTCTATGGGTTATTTAATGCCAAAATCTAAATATTTTGTACATAATTTTATGATTTCAACTGCAGATGTTTCGAACATAATTTTATACATTCATGTATGTTATTTAGATATATAGTGTGTAGATCATAAAATATATTGTTGGTGATTTTACTATAAAATGTATTTTTAAACTTTTTTTAATGTTGTATTGATTGTCATATTTCTATAATAAATGTATTGTTGGTCATTTTATTATAAAAAAAAGTACTGTTTTTGTTTGGGGGTTCGCTGTTTGTACGTAGCTGGGACCCTAACAGGCTAAGAAATTAAGAAATGGTTCCACGATCCTCAAAATCTTGTCTCTCGATCAGAATCCATGCTACTGGATGTAGTTTATTGTCATACCGAGGACACCTACAAGCAGGGAATGCCCATGTAGATCGGACTTACTACATAATCATAATATTTAAACTAACGAGCTTGCTAGCAATCAGCCGATACCAAGGCGACCTAAAAGACTATGTCTTTGGTTTGGTACAGGAAATGAAGCGCCCAGTGTAAGAAACTTACTTTGACGCAAGACTAGTGTTTGTCAATTGTACTCTTTCGAAACTAGATATAGGTCTTTTTTGGTGTAATTAGTTTCTGTAAGTACAACAGTTTAAATATCTGGGAAGATTTTTAACAGTGGACCAATTGTGAGACACTGAAATCCGAAGGCGCATTGAGATTGTGAAAGATGCCTTTCAAAAGCTAAGCAAAGTATTAAGAAAAGAACAATTTAACAAATTCATTAGAAATAAAGACAAGAGTCAGTCTGTTATATGCCATGCGTGATACACGCTTAGGCGATCATGTATCTTTCGATTTTTTCTCGCAGTAGGATAACACTTCTTTCTGCGGTAGACCAGTTGCCATCAAAGGCTACAGAATCCGGTCTATCCTGCTATTTTCCCATAGCTGGGGTGGAGAAGAAGAGGATTCATACCTTTCCCAAGGGTATGTAAATGAATATAATGGATTCGACTGGAATTTGAACTCTGCTCTCCGATTCCTCAATCCGAACAGCTATCCATTACTTCACCTCCTGAGTACTGAACTCTTATGTAATATCATTCCTCCTATATGGCAGTGAATGATGGACAATCTCCTCGCAGAAGAAGAAGAGACCTGAAGCAACAGAATTGTGATTCTACACAGAATATCATGGACCGAACATGTGAGCTACGATGAAGTTTTAGAGAAAAGGAAAATAAAAAAGGACACTTATACTTAACATCACGAAGAGGCAGTTGAAATTTCAAGGGCACATAATTAGGAAAGAGGGTTGGAAAATTTGATACTCACATGACAGTTTGTGGTTGCAAATAATGAATCATATAACCGCATACCCTACCTGGCGAGCTTAAGTAAATGGATGGCGGAACAAGGTTTAGGAGAGATGATAAAAAGTCAAATTTTATTTAGAGGAGAGAAAATTAGTGTGGGGTAGGGGGCATAATCGCCAATGTCCTGAAGGGACACGGTACATAGAAGAAGAAGAAATCAGCGTTTAGATCTTTTTAATTATTTATAAAATAATATATATTAATAAATAAAATGCTGATTTCCAGGTGCTAAAGGCGCTGAAAAAATAAAGAAATCGATTTACTTCTAAAATAGTTTTTATTTGGCAACTCTGTGTAAAGAAAGAAGTGCGATGGAAGCATGAGTACCGAATCCAGTACAGAATAATAATGGTCAACCAGACTAGCTCGCTAAACATTACCTCACGCCGTGTCACCCAGAGCGACGCCATCTTCCGCGCATTTAAATCACTTGTCTTCTTTTATTGTCATGAAATATATCAATTAACTGTTCACAGTTACCACATTGATTCTTCAAACACGAGAAAATCTAATGAAGAATTTACAAAACTGCGTCCTGAAATAGAATAGAACATTGTTTGAGAGTCAGTTCTTTTCCTGTTTCTCAGCTCCCATTCCCAAGAGGCAACCGATCAGAGAGACTGTGTTTAAATGGCGCACAATACAAGTCCGTGATTAGCACTATGTTATCTGCTCGAGTCACTCAAAACTCTTCTTCGTAGCTGTGACGTGTCTCCTACTTGCAGACCATAGATTAGTGTGCGCTTCGTTTTAAACACCAGATTACCGGAACAGGAAGTCCATTAAGTCCCCCAATAGAAACCGCTTAAGGGGTTCCTTCAGGATCAGCCAACGATTTTCCGTCTTCAATTCGTGGTCCATTATACACATAAAACCGACCCTTTGATGCTGCTGTTTGCAAATTACACGATATGGATATATTTGTCTTCTGGAAAACGAAAAATGCCAGTAAATTGGTCAGTCAGATTTTTCAAGTTCCCTCCTACTGTTTTACCTCCCCCCCCACACACACACCACACCACACGGGAGGGATCACAGATCGGCTATACCGACGAATTTTTCCCCATGATGGTTTTGGTCTTGATCAAATCTTTCGACGGTAAAGTGCGGGAATGGGTGTGGGATGAAGGATGCTCGATTATCGCCGGTCGTTTCAGAGGAAGTCATAAACAAATAATATTATTTCTTTCTTGCCCTGTCCAGTGCTAAAACACTCGACGGAAGATTTAGCGGACATCTCGACGGGAATCCCGCTGGTCGAACGAATAAATCAAAGTTTGCTTTTAGAAACGGCCTTGCGTGATGCTCTTTTTGCTTTTAAAAATTCCTCAGTCTTCCCAAACCATACACTTAGGTTCTTGTACATGGCATGCAAAGAGGTCATCCGTCTTTAGTTTATCTAGTTAAAATCCTTATTCTTGATCCTTGTAACTTAAGCACTGAACTATAAATAGATTTTATTTTTCATTTCCCATACTAGTAATCGCTTAAATAATACTTTTCTCTATCTTCTGGAGTCGGTTTTTATTATATCCCTGCTTAATCTATCTTTTGTTAAACCCCACCCCCAAAAGTACTCTTCATCTTTTTTCTTTCTTTCTCGACATGCTAACGTTTCAACCAATCCCTGTCCTTTGACAAATCCCAAAATAAATAGACAGAGACAACCTCATTAACGAAACGTACGTTTGAGTCTCGTAGCAGGAAAAAGCGATGAAAACATCTCTGTACATTAGATGAAATATTTTTTCTTATGTTTTTGTAACTCCGGACAAGGCACTGTCTTGGGTTCCATTAAAGGGTAAAGACGTTTTGATGACTGTCATTCCATAATAACAGGCTAAAACAACAGTGAGACAACATCAGGCTTGTTAGGCTTATTTGCTTTAAGTTAAGGTTTAAACATCGAACTGAGAATTTACTAGAATGACCCGTGAAAATTTCACGGTTTTCCTATTTGAATTTTCTAATGAATTCTAATTCTTCAGTTAATGATTGAATAAGCTAATGGCGAGTTCTACGACAAAATATCCGCATAAATTCCCCTATCATATCGTTAAATACTTGAGCTTAACAACTTTAAGAAAATATTGCAATAAATATAAATGCTGGCCATACAAAAGAAATTATTTCAAATTGACAACTTTTTTCCATTTCACTGTAACAGCCGTTAAACAGTTCCCATATTTCATCTCCTCTTTCTTTTATTCTTTCTTTCTTTCATCTCCTCTTTCTTTTATTCTTTCTTTCTTTCATCTACTCTTTCTTCGTTCTTTCTTTCTTTCATTTCCTCTTTCTTCCATTTTCTCTTTCTTTAATTCTTTTTTCTTTCAAAATTGCTTTTTTTCTTCCATTTTCTCACTGAAACAAAGTAGTGTATGTTTGTTTTTCTACACAATGAAAACGGAATAGTCCAATTTTATTAAGTAAAAGGCATCAAACCTTCCTTTCTTCCTTCCTTTCTTTCTTTCTTGCAACTCACCGTCTTACGAACGTTTCTCTTAATAGTCATTCAAAAATAATTCAACAGACGATGTCATTTTATTTATGGTAACTGGAATCTTGGTGATTGCCTTAGTCAATTTTTGTATGGATATTTACAAAGTAGTGTGTTTCCTCTCTTTCCACACGTACAAAACGGGATAGGCCATTACTTACGAAGTATTGGCAGAGCGTAACGGTCGTGCGAACTAACGAAACAACAAGCACAATTTTAATAGGATATTTAGTTAAAGTCCCCAACAGTAGGTGCAAACCGATGATTGCTATGTAAGTTGTGAAAAATAGTAAATTACTTGTACTGATATGTTCACATGGTATCGATATGAAATAAAAAAAGAGACAATCACCAAAATTAGACTTGTACGGCAGTGCAATATATATATAAGAATTTTTTTATGTATATACGTTCTTTTTATAGATACAAATATTTAAGTATATGCTCTGTTTATAATAAACAGTATTAACAACATTTACCGGCCTGAATGTCCGAGAAAATTTCATAGAAAATATGCATCCTCCAACAGGGATCAATCCTGTATCCCATATGGAACCGTCTGACGTGCTTTTACCGATTTCGCCACAGAGGAGCGTTTTGGTTAGCAAGGTCGATGTTACTGTTTCTAAACTACAATTTTCTCACGTACATTCATATCTGCTCGATGCGTATCCAAATATAAACAAATGACGTCACACATTATAAAATGGACAAAGTCTGACAATTATTTTAAGAGATTTTTTATGCTTATGCATTCTTTTTATAGATACAAATATTTAAGTAAATGCTCTGTTTATAATAAACAGTATTAACAACATTTACCGACCTGAATGTCCGAGAAATTGTCATAGAAAATTTGCGTCCTCCGGCCGGCAAATGTTGATAATACTGTTTATTATAAACAGAGCATTTTCTTAAATATTTGTATCTATAAAATGAACGTATAAACATTAAAAAATGTCTTAAAATAATTGTCGGACGTTGTTCATTTTATAATATATATATATATATATATATATATATAGATATATATATATTTTTGGAAGCTAGCGATTATTATATTGCGCGCATTTTCTAAAGTGAGATCTGTAATCAACTGTCGTAGTCTAATTTGCAATTTAAATTTTGACTTGAAATATAAACATTAAGATTTCTTTTGTTTGTTTTTTATTTGGTAAACATGTTCAGGATTAGAAGATCTTAATTGAAGTTTTCACTAATGTATCAGTTAAACGTAAAACGATATAAATTATGTAGCACTTTCTTTATCCAAATTCGCAACTTGATTTCATTTCGTCCTATGCAATCTGTTGTGATTAAGATACGCTTTCCAATTATGCCATTTACTTTCGGAATTTCATTGTTCTATTCTTGGCTTACCATTGACAACGAAAATACGTTTGTGCTGACTCCGGTAAACACGGATAAATAATAAACAATTCTGTGGGTAATGACGATGCTTAAAGCACAATAGCATTCATGGACATATAGACAATAATAATCCGATATAGCTGACATGAAGTTGAAATATTATATCGAATCTGAAACTACATTCGTCCATGAGTTAGATATTGTTATCATATCTGGTACCCCTGTTATGTATTTAGGAATTATTGATAAAATCCAAAGAAGAATTCGCAATGCAATCACCCCTGATCTGACATCTAAGCTTCAGTCACTTTCCTACCGCTGTAATGTACCTTCTTTTTGCGTTCTCTATAAATATTTTCATGGACATTGTTCAGATGAGCTTTTCTCTTTGGTATCTCGAATTTACGATTTTAAACGCAGTACTAGATGGGCAGCTAGGTCTCATCTTTTTACAGTTGAAACGGCTAGATATAACCGTAAGTTCTATGCTAACACTCTTTTCTTTCTCACTTCTCGTTTGGGGATTTCCCTTCTGGTTTCTTGCTTTCCAATCAACTTTGTTCTTCAAAAATTTAAATGCAGTCTCAATCGTTATGTTATGGCTTCTTGTATTGTTCTCTCTCCTTGAAAGTGTTTTTTCTTATTGCATCTTAGTGGCTTTATTGCCTTGATTGGTTTGAAATAATTTAAACAATATCATTGTTGCATTATGTAAAGTAACTGCTAAACAATTGTACATTTTGTAACAAGTAGATATTTTTCCGTACGGCCACAATTTATTATGGCACAAGGTCGTATTTATAGCGGGAAACTCATGAGACTAGGGAGAAAACTATTAAATCCATCGGTATTTTGTTCCTGGGGATGCCTGAAGTGCAAGAAATTAACTGTAGCCATTTTACATTTTTTAAGCATTTCACCCCAAGCAAGGGTTACAGATAGTGAAAGTGAAAGTAAAAACTGGGTATAGGTGGGATTGAGGAAAGGATAAAAAGAAAAACGCGGATCAAGGCATCAGAAAATATCCATTAACATTGCATTTAAATTTTTGAAGATTGTAGTTATCAGGGAGGCAAATAAGAAGAAGGGAGTTACGATGTCGGGAAGTACGAGAGAAGAAGCTACTGGAGTAGAAGTGACAGTTACATTTAACTATTTCAAAAGTAAAAGGGTGGGGACTAGATGCCAACCTAGTAAAACGCCTAAATTCATGTAGTTGCGACACCAAGAAAAAATAGCTCATCAAAGCAGTTGCCGTGAAGATATTTGTAGAAAAAAACAGAGGGAAGCCACATTACGTCTGCAAGAAAGTGACTGGAGTCGAGATGCCAAGTCAGGATCGATGATATTGCAGATCCTTCTTTGGATTTTGTCGAGAACCTCGAGATGAACAGCAAGGGCACCAGACCAGATATGGCAACAGTATTCAATACATGGACGAATGGTAGATTTTTTTAGACGTGTAGGAATAACTTAAAAAAAAAAAACCTTCTGGCACGACACAGAGAACCAACTTTCCTTGCGGTAGATGCAGCTATTGATTCAATGTAATTGTTCACGAGAAAAAAAAGCTTCCTAAAGACATATCCTTGGGTGAAATACATTATGCTTCAGTTAAATACTTATGATGTTCTAGTTGGAGCAGGCCAGGATACGATTGCCTGATTCTATTCGCACGTCCATAAGATCGGCCGTTGTGAATTTTACGAGCCTTTCATTAGTTGCATAGTATGTGCTTCTTCAAGGTAACATGCAGTTTTGAATTCAGAGTTGTCCTTCTTATAGGCTGAATCCCAGTACACTATCAGGCTGGAGTCATGCATTTCCTATGAGTATTTGTACCTAATTGAATGCAACAAACTCGACAAGAATTCGAACTCGGCTCTTTGATTTCCCATTCTTAGCCGCAATTCATTACACCACCCGTATATCTTGTTATGCAATTGCAATCAAACGAAAAAAACGATAAAACATAAAAAACCATAAGCGATAATCGTCAACGAACATAGAACAAGGTACCAAACATTGCCCAAACTCCGTTAATCTCAGGGGACGTTTCAAGCGTCATGGATAAAACCTACTGTTGTAGCATACCTACGGACGATAATGACTATGTCCCCACTCACATAAATACAATAGTAAATACTGTATGTTGGTCTGCAATTGAAGATTCGTTTCCAGCAGTTTTGGTTAAACTCTCTGCCTCCGGGCAGAGAGGATCCCCAAACAAGGCTATGTCGAAGGGCAGATTCTCGTCTCGGGAAACAGTTACCCGACCCCATTTTATTACCCGACCCCATTTTATACGTAGTCTACGGTGAAATTTTGGCCGAGCCTACATTAAATTCGGCCTTGTGCCACATCTTACTGCATGGTGCGGTTGGTAGATATCATGCAGTTGAATATTCGTCTACAGCTTTGCCGGTCAAACTCTTCCTCCAGAGAGAGAGAGGATCCCCAGACAAGGCTATGTCGAAGGATTTGAGCTCACGCGTACATGGTATAGGGACAATTATTGGTCAAGCACTCTTGGCTCTTCCTAGTGGGGAGACACCTCCAACGACAGGTAATGACGCTAGCCTCATAGCGAAGGGGAGCTATTACCCAAAAAGACGTTCACCTGGGTCTTGAGCACATTCTATTTTTCGGCTATGCCAATTTGGTATAAATGAAAACTGATGTTACACAGCCGGTTATACATTTTCAGCCAACTTTCCTTGCGATAGATACAGCTATTGATTCAATGTAATTGTTCACGAGAAAACAAAACAAAACTGTGTAAACTTTTACATATAATTCTTTTAAAATTTTAAATTAATTTGATACTTTTATATATCAAAATAATTTTAAAAAATCAACTACTTCCGCTTATTATTTGCTTTCTTTTACTATGTTATAATCTTATTATAGTCCGATATACGCTGATGTTATAATGGATAGAGGCGAGTTCGAATTCCAAACGAAGTCAAATATTATCCTCCAAATCAAGACTACAACGGCGGAATACTCTACAAAGGTCGGTCGCCGTAATTATGGTCTCGCTAACCACCGTTTTACTAGAAGGTTACCAATCCATTTATAACAAAGTCAGCGCAAATAAGCACTCCTTCAGAAACAAGATCAAAACGGTTAGAAATATTTGCGATACGCACTCGCTTTTTATTTTATGAACATCAAGGCGTCCAGTATATCGGCATATATCATTGCCGCCGTGACTGTTATCGTAGGTTGATTATTGTCATTACATCCAGAATTTGCAATTATTTCTTTGTGTCTAACGCATTCAGCAACAAGCGTTCTTTTTCGCTGACGTGTGTCAACCAAGAATAGAACAATACAATTCAGAGACGAAATGCCATCACTGAAAAGCACATATTAATTGCTTGGAGTTGGGGTGAGGATGTGAAATTTCTACCTACTCTAAGTGATTTGACAATTGTCAGTTGAACATCCTCCACATTGTTTTGTCATTAACTTTTAAATGCTTTATCTTATTGACAAAGTTTAACCGTATTAATGCCCACCATCAAATCCAGTATTAATTATATAAATTAAAATAAAAGTTCACTATTAATTGTATAAACCATAATAAAAAAAAATCGGTATTAATTATCACGGGTTCCGTAATTCATTGAATAATTTATTGCGGTCGTTATATGTACTGTCGCCGTAGCAAGAGTGGGTGTGTCTAGGGCAAGGTAGTTTAGATGGCACCTGTCCCACTTCAGGCCTGTTTTGAATTCAGAGTTGTCGAGAGAACCCGCTTTTCCTTGTTATTCATCTGGCTCGGAGAAGAGTCTTATTCATACATTTCTACAATGGAATTTGTATGAGCATCAACAACCTTTGCCTGAATTCGAACTTGGCTCACCGATATCCGTTGTGTTACGCACACAGTCTTATTTGATCACTTAATATTAACTTTAGATTTGTATCTTTAATCGGTGAATGCACATATTCCCACCCCCCAAAAAAACCGGGACGGTGTGGATTAATGGTTTAATAAGATATTGTAGTTCGCTGTTTACCGTTTACCTGATTCTGTATATAATACACTATCTATAAAACTGTGAAACACAATTTTGACTTCGAATACAAGGATCTTTTTCAGGTCACATAGTCGTTATTAGTAAGGCTCTGTCTATTAAAATTTATTCTCCCACTATCAATCTCCCATTATTCAGCAGAGGAGAGGGCGTGTTAAAAGTGTTCTAAAAATAGAAGTCTTGCCCCGGTCAACTCACCGCGCATACCACCTGACCGCTAAGAAGCGCACACCTGTTCAAACTCCACATTGTAAAATTTCTTTGTAGCAGCCACGCACAGAATTTCACCATCCCAAAACACATCCTTGATAATGGCTAGGGAGGAGTATCTGAAAGGGTTCGGGACAATTATAACTATGAACAATTTCTATATTCTTTAACCCCTGAAAAAGTGAAAAATGTTAGATTGCTGGAAAAACTCAATTAAATCTTCCTTGTCGGCCGTCTTCAATGAAAGATTATATATATATATATATATATATATATATATATATATATATATATATTACAGCTAATAAATCCGTTGGTATATAAGTTCATCATCTCAGTTGAATAAGGCAGACGCATTCGGCGTTAGTTAAAATACTCATGAGGTAATTTGCGATGTCTCCGTTATGTATGTATAAATATATTATGAAATGAACAAAGTCCGACAATTATTTAAAGACATTTTCATTTTTAACATTCTTTTTATAGATACAAGTAAATGATCTGTTTATAATAAACACTATTAAATTACATTTACCGGCCTGAATGTCCGAGAAATTTTCATAGAAAATATCCGTCCCCAGACAGGATTCAAACCTGTATCCTATAAGGAACCGTCATATAGCCTGACATGCCTTTTTACAAAGAATGTTAAACATAAAAATTGTCTTTAAATAATTGTCGGACTTTGTCCATTTCATAATATGTGACGTCTTTTGTTTACATTTGATACGCCATGGGCAGATATGAATGTACGTGAAAGATTCATGGAAGATTGAAGTTTATAAGCAGTAAATTCGACCTTGCCAATCGAACGATCCTCAGTGGCCGAATCGATCAAACACAGGCGATCACATTTTTAAGTGGATCACGTGACCATGGGTTAATGCATAAGTAGGAAGTAGCGTGATGTCTAAACGATCACCATTTCTACTCTATCCTCTATTACTATACGGATCCCTATTTCTACGCTATCCTCTATTACTATACGGATCGCTATTTCTACTCTATCCTATATTACTATACGGATCCCTATTTCTACGCTATCCTCTATTACTATACGGATCCCTATTTCTACTCTATCCTCTATTACTATACGGATCCCTATTTCTACTCTATCCTCTATTACTATACGGATCCCTATTTCTACTCTATCCTCTATTACTATACGGATCACTATTCTCTATACTATTCGCTATACAACTTCACTATACGGATTACTATTTGGTGGTAACTTTTCGAGCGAGTATTATCAAGCAAGTACTATTAGTGCGAGTGGTATCCGAAGGCGTTACAACGGCGTTACTATAGTTGTATCTGCGATTACAAAGTCTCTACTAAACCAAGCAGTACGAAAATGACGAGTAATCGTTGACATTACAAAAGTGGCAACGAGTGTTCGTTGACATCCCCGAACATTTGCACATCTGAAATCCTCCCCCACCCACAAAATAAGAATAGGATGTAATATTGAGCCAGTGGAAATATATATCCCTGCTCCACTAAGATGTTTTTGGTGCAAACATTTGGACATCATAGGGATTGCTTCAGCAGTCGTCCAACATGTGGAAAATGTGGCCAAAGGGATTCAGACCATTATGAAGAATAATGCCATGCTGAAATAAGATGTGCTAACTGCCAGGAAAGCTATCCAGCATACTCAAGAACATGCGATATTCTGGAAAAAGGAAAGTGGAATTGTCGCAATAACACAAACCACTAATTCCAAAAATAGCAAATCTCCAACTAAACAAATCCGTCCATTAAAACCTAGGAAAGGAAGACTGAAAAGTTTATCTCCAAAAAGAACAAAATCAGTCAAACAAAAGACAGAAATCCGCTACGTCCAAATTCCTACGCAAAACCAATTTGAAGAACTAGAAAAGATGGAGGCGAAAATCTAGAACCCTCAAATGGCTGAAAACTTCAGAATGAAAACCTAAGTAAAAGAAATCAAAACCACATAAGCTGAAAACCGAAAATATTTAAACAGCCATGCATAAGAAAATTCAATGGAACTGTCGGGGAATAAAGGTAAATATGACTGAACTGCTGGTAATAACAGGTAAATATGACTGAACTGCTGGTAATAACTGGCAGTTATTTGCCTTCAGGAAACATCACTTCAGCAAGGTGACAAAGTGAATATAAAAGAATACCAGCAATATAACCATACAAATGACACTGAGCTTCGTGCATCTGGTGGTACATCTATCCTAGTTAGGAATGATGTACCCCAAAGTAAAATCTATTTGACAACTACTTTACAAACAACTGATGTTAAAGTGACCCCATATAGGCCAATAAACATCTACTCGCAAATATACCCCACCTAATGAACGAGTAAATGAAGCCTAAATTCATGAAATTGTAAGGCAAATCCCTGCACCCTTTATGATACAATAGGACATTAACTGTTACAGACCTTATGGGGCGGTAAAAACAGTAACCAAAAGGGAATGATTTGAAAAACAATTATAACCAACACAAATGTATGTACAATGTAACCCGGATATAAGAGAGTTGTCGGGACCGGAGAATAAGTATCTTATATCCGGGTTTCTCTTATATCCGGGTTTGGTCTATTTTATATACATTAACCCAGGCTCTAATTTGGGACCAGAGAAAATATATCTTATATCCGGGTTTCTCTTATATCCGGGTCTCTTATTTGCGGGTTACACTGTATTTATAACGATAAAACTCCGACCTACATAAATCCATTTACTGGCAAGTACTCAGTAATAAATTTATCCATATGTGATCCATCAATCTATATGGATTTCACTTGGAAGGTTCTGGCGAACACATGCGGTAATGATTACTTGCAAATTGTTCTGCAAAATTCAGAACATAATGATAAAAATCTCCTCTGTTGGAAATTAGAAAAAAAGGGGGAGGGAGGAATTTAAATACCAATGTTCTGATAAACAAGCTGGAGGTAAATGCATCAAGGGCTTAGAACATTTTACGGAACTCCTTATAACTATAGCAAAGGAATGCATTCCAAATAGTTCAGTCATAAAACAAAAACAAATCGTAATAGACCTTGGTTCAACGATGAGTGTAAGCGAGCTAGAAGGTTCACAAGAAGAACTTTGAGAGATTTCAACAAACCGCCTTCACCCTCTGATTTGTTACAATTTAACCAACTTCGAGTAAAAGCACGCAAAATACTTAGAAAGCCAAAAAAGAATGTTGGAAAAATTACGTCAGCTGACTTAATTCTGCCACAAAAACAAAATCTGTATGGGATATGATAAGGAAAATAGCTGGCAAACATCATACTAACGCTATAAAACATCTCTCGATAAATAACTGTAAAATAACCGGCAAAAAGTATATCGCTGATCAATTAGCCAAAACAATCTCCAAAACCACATCTGCCAAAAATCGTAGACAACAATTTCTGAAGCTCAAACAAAAAGCGGAAAAACAAAAATTAAACTTTAAATTAAATAACGCTGAGAGCTATAACCTACCATTCAATATAGAAGAACTAAATGAATCTTTAAAGAAAGCCTACAATACAGTTGTGGGATCAAATGATATCAACTATCAATTCATAAAACCGTTGCCCAAAAAATCATTACAACTGTTACTAAATGTGTATAACAGCATATGGACAAGTGGCAACTTCCCAGATATGTGGAGGCAGTCATTCATCATCTCTATTCCAAAACCTGGAAAGGATATCACGGACCCTGAAAGCTACAGGCCGATAGCACTAACGAGCTGCATATGTAAAACTATAGAGAGAATGGTCAACAACAGTTTGACTTGGTACCTGGAAATTAACGGCCTACTCAGTGAATACCAATGTGCATTTAGGAAAAAAGCAGTACCATGGATCACTTAGTACGCCTCGAAATATTTGTAAGGGAAGCCCTCATTAAGAAAGAACATCTCACGCTGGTCTTTTTTGACTTAGAAAAGGCGTACGATACAACATGGAAATTTCGTATCTTGAAAGATCTGCATGAACTGTCTCTAAAAGGAAGGCTGATTCGATTCATAGGAAATTTCCTGAAAGACCAAGAAGAAGGGGTTCCACAAGGAAGCATTCTTTCCGTGACGCTATTCTGCGTAAAAATTAACTCCATAGTTAAAACTCTAAGCCCAAGAATGTTTCATATGTCGATGGTTTTTTAATTATGTACAGAGCGAATACCATTGGAAGACAACTCCAATAATGTCTCAAAATAAAATACACAAATGGGCCACTGAAAATGGGTTTACGTTTACCAAAACGAAAGCTAAATGCTTAAATTTCTGCAAATTAAGAAACTTTCCCAAAATTTAAAATTAAACGGAGCAGAAATCTCAGTAGTGGAACGACACAAATTTCTTGGCATTAGCCTTGATAAAAAAAAAGTAACGTTCATTCCCCATCTAAAATATTCTACCTGTATTAGCCTATAATAATGGGGAACAGATCGACTAGCATTGGTTCGATTATACGCATCACTACTTCGCTCAAAGCTGGATTATGCTGGTTTCATATATGGGGCGGCCAGAATGTCGTACCTAAAAATTCTCAATGCAACCTATAATCAGATTAAATCATGCCCAACTAATCCAGCTTACAGGAGTAACTTTTGAACTGAATTACTTCGACCTTTTCCGACAAAAAATATATTTCTATACAAGCCTAGAGACTCAGGGTGAAATCCATTGCTGTTGAGTTAGGCAGCACTCTCTCAAATATACAAGAAACGACCGCAGAGAGGTATTCCACTAAGGACTATCAGTCTACCCGAAGTTAAGTCTAGAATTACATAATCTCCCCCTCCAAAACAACCCTCACCCACTGACATTTCATGATAAGTTTCAGGACATAGTGATAAACTTTCCTGACTATACACCGATCTATACATATGGCTCAAAATGTGAGGACAAGATAGGATGTGCAGTAGTGAGTCAAAATATTACCAAAAAAAAAAGGCGCCTCCTAAAGGGATTCTCTATTTTCATTGCTGAGAGTTATGCAATCGAGCTAGCTCTCAACATTACCTCGGAGAACAAACAAAAAGCAATTCTAATTTTTTGGGGCTCACTATCTGTCCTATTGCCTTCGAAGAAAAAAATCCAACAACCCTCTTATAAAAATTTCATGCAAAATGAACACTATTAACAAGGATAAGAACATTAAACTTCGCTGGATTCCTAGCCATATTGGAGTTAAAGATAATAATGAAGCAGATCTACCAGCCAAGTCGGTTTTAGATGCGAATGTGGTTGCAAGGACCAAAATACCATACACAGATTTTAAGGAGGTTATCAATATATTTAAAAGGAATGGCAACGGTACTGGGACGATAACCTACACAATAAAGTCTTCGCAATTCAGCCCAAACTACGAGTCAGCTCACGGAAAATCTCGTAAGAAAGAAGTGGTACTGGCCCGTGCACGCTTTAGTCATACGAGAATAACCCACTCGTACTTAGTAAACAAAGACCAACCAGTATGTCAAGTATGTAAAACTTCATATACTATTAAACATATATTAACCGTGCTCAGATCCTGCCCTCTGAAGATAAAAATATTATAATATATATATATATATATATGATATAAATAGTATGTATGCGCTGTTCGAGAAAGCAAAAGTGGATGATATAATATCATTTCTCGAAATAGGATTCTACCAAAAAATATAAAGCAAATGAGAATATCAAAATCAATTTCTCTACAAACCGTGTATCTGAAAAGAATACATCAATGAAACCAGACTGTCGTCAAAAACCGTCTTTACAAAAGTATATCAATGAAACTGGATCTAAAAACAGTTTCCTTCCAATGAGTCTATTTTCTATTCATACGAATCTATTGTAGAAAACTTAACGGCATTAAATATCCCATTCAGATTCATATGCCGTAGGAACAAAACAATCTGCATGCAAGCAACAATTTAAATATCTATGAAATTCTTTAACAGTAGACGAACAATGTAACACCGAAATTCGAAGTCGCATTGGGATATCAAAAATGCCTTCCAAAACCTAAGCATAGTATTAAGAAAGCGAACACATTCGTTAGAAACAGCAAAAAAGAATACTTAACTTTTATGTAACATCGTTCTTTTTATATGACAATGAATGCTGGATAATCTCATCATAGAGGAAGTAGGAACTTGGGGTAACAGAAATGTGGCTCTACAGAAAGATGTGAGAAACTAAATCCGACAGCTAGGCCTCTGAACAGGAGGTTTTGAAGAGCGTGGAACTACCTCTTAATTGCTGGTGTTCTCAAAAAATCTCCAACTGACCCGGGGTGGTAGCAATGGGAAAACTGTTACTACCAGCAATACATTTTTGGAAAAAATTACAAGCAACAAATTTTTTAAAAGAAATAAAAATATTACCAGAAATACATTTGACTCTTGACAAAATCCCTCTTTACAAAAGTATATCAATGAAACCGAATCTACAAACTGTTTCCTTACAAAGAATATTTATTTTATTCATAGGAATCTATTGTAAAAAAAAAAGAACTGTCGTCATTAAATATCACATTCAGCTTGATATGCTGTAAAACAAAAGAAACCAAATGCATGCAAGTGCGACAATTGAAATATCTATGAAATGATTTAACAGTGGACGTACAATGCAACAACGAAATTCGAAGGTGCATTGGAATATCAAAAATGCCTTCCAAAACCTAAGCATAGTATTAAGAAAGAGAGCAATTACGTTAGAAACAGAGAAAAGAATAATTAATTGTTATGTAATATCCTTCTTTTTATATGACAGTGAATGCTGGACAATCTCGTCACAGAGGAATTACAGACTTGGGGTAACACAGGGGTGGGCAAACTTTCTAGTACAAGGGCCGCATTCTAAAAATGTATAGTTTTACTGGGCCGCATAGTATATATAAACCAAAATAATTGATATTTAAAATTGGCGAAATAAAGGGCTTTTAAAGGAAAAATATAGTTTTAATAAATAACATTTTAAAGCGGGCCGCACGAAATCGTTTGGCGGTCCGCATGTGGCCCGCGGGCCGTAGTTTTCCCACCCCTGGCGTAACAGGAATGTGGTTCACAGAAATATGTTGAGAATACTATGAACTGAACATGTGAGCCATGAAAAAGTTTTAGAGAAAATTGAATCCAAAAGGACACTTATACATCAGAAACAAACATGAAATTTCTAAGGCTCATAAAGAGGAAAGAGGACTTAAACAATTCGACACGCTCAGGATATATCGAAGATAAGATAGACAGAGGGGAGCAGCGCATCGTCTACCTAATGTGATTGTGTAAATGGTTGGCAGAATAGGGATTAGGAGAGACAGAAAAAAGGCAAGCTTTGTTAAGAGCTACAAAGAACAGGAAATTGTGGAGAGCTATGATTACGTACGTTCTGAAAGGACACGGCACATAGAAAAAAGAAGCAGAAAAAAAACAGAAGAAGAAACAGAAAGAGTAGATAGACTCGCCTATCGTCCGGTTCATACTCCTCCCCCGCGTTTTGAACAGGAGTAGAGGTTTATCCCGTCTCCTGTTGAGTATTAGGCTTTCGGTTCCTTTACCTCTGTTATTCTGACATCTCCGCCTGAAATCTGAAATTTTATTCAGTAATTATTATTTTTTCCATTCCCAATAGGAGTAGATAGGTGTGCCTATCATCCGATCTTTTGAACCGGAGTAGAGGTTCCTGTTCAGGAGTGGGTTTCCGGTGACTTCTAAAGTCTACTTCAACTCTATACTTCTAACGTCTCTGCCTGAACTCTGAAATTTTATTCGCAAATTAAATACTGACCTCTTCAAGTTTAGAATTAGCTATCTTTCCAGTTATCTTGCCCTTAAGTTAATACAAAGTCCGCACAGTAACATTCTACCTTGAGTGACCTTTAGGCCTTATACTGCGTGAGCATTGATAAAAAAAAAGAAACATGGATAAAGGTTGTTCAAATAACTTGGACCGATTTTAAATGTGAATTAAGTTTAAGCGTCTAATGATTGTATTACTTTTTCTTTCAGATTTATCAACATAAGTCTTTGGCAATTTCAAGCATGGAAAGATTAACAATCAAACAACGTGTTAAAGTTAACGAAGTCTATTACGATAATGGACGTTCAAACAGAAATGCGTTTCGTGCACTTCGCGATTTTTTGTTCAACATAATCGACCAACCAAGAGTGCAATTGGAAACAATGTAACGTTGTCGTGGACAGGTTCAATTTCTGTGCTCGATGACGGATAGAGGTGTCTGGATTTTCGGCCACATTCCCGTGCATTGCAGCAATGTTTTCAGCTGAACAGCGTAAACGAGTACGCAATGATGTTCTCGCATCTGCCACCGACCCAGTTTGTATTAATTTATGAACATTTTTTTCAATTGCACTCTTGAAACTTTAATACGTTAATTGTTAATTTTCCATGGTTGAAATTATCAAAGGCTTAAGTTATTAAATCTTAAAGAAAAATAATCATTAGACGCTTAAACTTAATTCACATTTAAAATCGGCCAAGTTATTGGAACATCCTTTAGAAGATGAAAGGGCAAACTTTGAAAATGGAAGCAAAAATAAAGGTAAACGAACGCATTCAATTGAAAGATTATTCAGTTGGTTTTCCATGGCGACCAAAATAAATATAATTCAAAGTTAGACTAAACCTTTTCTTTTGTCTACATATAAGTCTATTGCACATTGTTGCGCGGACAATATGATTCTATCACGGGATATTTAAACCTCGTCAACAACAGATAACGCCCACCGTATCCCGAACCCTGAACAAAGTGTTGTATTAATTACATACAATAAACTAACTAAGCAAAACAATGAAGCAGGCTGGCTTTTGTACTGGACACGCTAAAAACATTAGCGGAAACAATAAGCAAAATTACTGACAATGTGCTTTATTCTTCCAAACATAAAAAGAGACCAAAAAGCCATAATGTATTTAAACGCTGATATTATTTGTATGTTTTCGATTAGCTATTAAACTTTTTAATTGTTCCGCACTGTAATAAACTATTTAGCTTATTTCTCTCATTCTTTTTGTCTATTGTTGGGCTTTAAAAGTAGCACGCGCGCCCTATTGTCAACGAGATCTGTTATGACAATAATTTAGTATGAATTCCAGAACGTTCAGTTAAACAAATATATACGGATAGAAAGATAAATTAAAAAGACAGCGTTGCCCATAATCACTTTATTATTTAGAATCTAAATAACATTTTTGTTTTATAAATATATATATATATATATATATATATTTATATATATATATATATTTATTTATATATATATTTATTTATATATATATATATTTATATATATATATTTATATATATATGTATTTATTTATATATATATGTATTTATATATATATATGTATTTATATATATATATATATATATTTATATATATATACATATATATATATATATATATATATATATATATATATATTTATATTAAAAAGAAGAGAGGTACCGCAAACTTTTTTGGTTGTAATGTGGGTTTTTTTTAAAAAAATATTATTCTTTATTTTTCATAGTTTTACATAGTTTTACAACACGTGTTTCTGGTCTTACGACCGTCTTCAGGTAAAGGGTGGAGATTTCCACATATTATTAAAAATAATTATTAAAAATAATTAATTTTTTCCTTTATGCTTTTCAATGTTGCATCTTCTCTATATGAGACATTCTCTGTTTTTGTGTTGGTCATTCCAATGTCTTTCTTTAAATGGTAAAGACATTGGAATGACCAACACAAAAACAGAGAATGTCTCATATAGAGAAGATGTAACATTGAAAAGCATAAAGGAAAAAAATTAATTATTTTTAATAATTATTTTTAATAATATGTGGAAATCTCCACCCTTTACCTGAAGACGGTCGTAAGACCAGAAACCCGTGTTGTAAAACTATGTAAAACTATGAAAAATAAAGAATAATATTTAAAAAAAAAAACCCACATTACAACCAAAAAAGTTTGCGGTACCTCTCTTCTTTTTAATATACACACTTTTCTCTCGTTGGAACCATTATAACCTCTTCATTTCATTTTATATATTTATATATATATATATTTATATATATATATATTTATATATATATAGATTCCCAAGTCGGCATCTATGCGGACAACGCAATTTACTCCTGCCTCAAACACAAATCCAGTGATGCTACAAAATTAACCTGGCATCTCGGAGAAAAAAGGACCTCCAATCGGTTGTGAACTGGGGCAAGAAATGGATGGTTAACTTTAACGCCTCTAAAACTAAACTGCTCTCTATTAACCACCACAAGGATCCATCCCTGCATCCCATTAGAATGTCTGATGACCAACTTCTTGAGAGCTCCTCTCTACGGCTGCTCGGTCTCACGCTGTCCGCTGATCTGAGATGGAACAAATACATCGAGTCAATTGCATCATCCACCGCAAGGAAAGTTGGCTCCCTGTACCGAGCCAGGAAATGTTTCTCCCCGGAATCTATCCTCCAAATCTATAAATCGACCATTCGCCCTTGCATGGAGTATTGCTTCCATATATGGTCTGGAGCCCCTGCTGTTTGCCTCAGGGTTCTTGATAAGATCCAGAGACGGATATGCAATGTAATTGGTCCCGATCTGTCATCTCGTCTGAAGTCTCTCTCTCACAGACGTTTTTCCATTTCACTGAAACAGACTTTTATCTTTCCTTATTTATTTATTTATTTATTTAATTCTCTCTTTCTTTCATTTTCTCACTGAAATCAAATAGTGTCTTTTTCCCTCTTTACACACAATCAGAACGGATTAGTATATTATTTATAAGGTATCCCCAAAAGGAGAATTGTCGACGAGGTTTCGGCTATTTTTACATTGCCGTTAAATAAACTTTAAACCTTGTGTCTTGATTCGGTAGCGACATGGACATGGTGAAAAATAACCGCTTCGCGCAGCCTTCTGGCTGAGATCAAAGTGTAGAATACCTTCTTATCAGCGGAATCTGATTTTCTCTTTCTCTCCACTTCTATTTTTCACTTCTTTCTTTCTTCTTTCTTACTGAAATCATGTAATCTATTTCCGTCTTTTTCCACGGAATCAAAAAAATGAAATAGTCCATTAGGTATGAGGTGTTCACAAAACGTAACGGTTGTGCTAGCTAACGAGAGGAGGGGCAACAAGAAGAAGAAGGGGGATGATGATGATGATGATATAGGGGCAAGAAGAAGAAGAAGAAGAAGAAGAAGAAGAAGAAGAAGAAGAAGAAGAAGAAGAA
This sequence comes from Acanthosepion esculentum, assembly GCA_964036315.1. Classification (NCBI taxonomy): domain Eukaryota; kingdom Metazoa; phylum Mollusca; class Cephalopoda; order Sepiida; family Sepiidae; genus Acanthosepion; species Acanthosepion esculentum. The sequence goes on from OZ038488.1 coordinate 75,103,300, forward strand.
GAAGAAGATGATGATGATGATGATGATGATGATGATATATGACCTGTTACAATTCTATGGGACTACACAATACACACTGACAGAACAATCAAAGCCAACCGCCCAGACATTGTTATTAAAAAACCACAAACAAAATAAGTGCCTCCTTATTGATATGGCAGTCCCTGCAGACTGCAATGTATCTTTGAAGATATTCGAAAAGCTGTCAAAATACAAGGACCTTGAAATAGAAATCTCAAACATGTGGGACATGGGAACATCAACAATCCCTGTTGTAGTTGGAGCCCTTGGACTGGTTGGAAAAGATTCCAGTAGACTAATTGAAGGGGTCCCTGGAAGTCCATGCCTCAAAGAGATACAAAAAAGTGTTCTGACAAGTACAGCCCACACTTTACGAAGGGCTTTATCTATGTAATTTTTTTTTTTTTGCAGTGGAAAGTGTCATGATGCCATTTCTAACCTTAGGTCCCTGGGCGAGATCCGGAAAGAAATGTGTAAACGCCAGATATCAAAGAAAATAATAATAATAATAATAATAATAATAATAATAATAATAATACAGGGAAATAAAAGCCAAATGACCTGATATTATCATAAAATAACAAGAAATTCAAGAAATGAATGCTTATTGACATAGTAGTAACATCTGAGAGAAACGCCTGCATAAAATTATCGAGAAATTGTCCAAAAACAAGGACTTGGAGATCAAGATTAACAGGGTGTGGGGAGTGAAGACTGAGACTGTACCTATAGGAATCGGAGCTTTGGGCCTCGTAAGAAAATGAATGAACAATTTTACTTAAAGTGTTCCAGGTAACATCAACATACAAGTTGCCCAGAAGATCGCCCTATTAGAAACATCCCATAAACTAAGGAAAGTGCTATGAATTAAATGATAATTCTCCGATAGGGCCTAAGGACCATAGTTTTGACCCGAATCTACAGGATACAATGCTGGAAATATTGCATACACAAATAATAAAACAGATATGTTCAACAGGTGGCATGATGTTTATAATAAACAGATATTAATGAACATGTGGGGGTCCTTTCTGTGTCGTCATTCCCTACTTGAGATTTTCTTCGTTACTTGGGGTAATATATTTGTTACGCTCTACGTTCTTTATGTGGGTGAATCAGTTTTTGATGGCTCATTAAGCGCCCGTTTAAATTACAGTAATTAGTCGGAAAGAGAGACGCGCGAAAAAGGTTGGGGAAAACAAGAAAAAAAAAGAAGAATGAAAATTATATTGACATTTTATATCAGTGACACTTTTCAAGTTCCTAATCATGTCGAATCTGGCCGAATCCCTGATAACGTGTCACTAAGACCTGGAGACAGACAGAATATACCACCCTGCTGACAACGCTTTCCGGACTTCGTCGCCACCCTTAATACATGACAACAATAATTTATTTATTCTTTTTTTTTAACTCACGCCTTAGCATAATTTTGCTTTTGTCTTTATAAATGCAATAGAATAAAAGAAAAGAGTGAGTAATCCAAATGAAATGACGCAACTAACTAAACAGACAATTATCAGTGGGTGGTATAGTTTGCAAAGGACTCAAGTCCTATTTTTCCTGTCGCCCTAAAAAGTTCATTATTTATTTAAATATCTGAATTGCTTCTCAATTAGGTAATGACGGGATTATTTTCATAAATTTCTTTTGAAACCTGTTAATATTAAAGCCAAAGATTCCGCTCTTGTAGCTCTCTAAGGACACAACACGGGTCGCCATTTGTCGTCAAATGGTTTCTTTCAGTAATTTCCAATGTATGATCCTAATGCAGAATGAAATGAACAGATTGCATCCACAATGTCAATGTTTCCCAACACGGGCTCTAGCGAACTCTTGGGGGCTCTGTTATGTTGAAAAGGGGGCACTGTGATTTTTTTATTTAATCTAGGGGGCTGTGGGCATTTATTTATTTTTTTTCATTTTTCAAAAATTATTCAAATTTAGCTACAAAAGGAAACTTCTGAAAGGTATCTAAAGATGTGGGAAGCTATCAATCTTTCCTTTATTGTTTTTTTCAATTTCCCATATGGATGAATGTGGTTACACAGCTCTTTACTAAACAAAGAAACCGCCTGCAAATTACAAAACTAGGTGACCTATGATTTATTAAGCATCATAGAAGCTAGAGTAAGAACTTACAATTTTATTAAGCAGCATTTCTATGGTACATAATAAGGAAAGAGGGCTTGGAAAACCTGATACTCACAGGACAGGTTGAAGGCAAGAGGGACAGATGAAAACAACGCATAATCTAATTAGTAAGCCTGGTCAAATGAATGGCTGGACAAGATTTAGGAGAAATGGCAAAAAGATAAAATTTATTAAGAGCTACAAAGGACAGGAAATCGTAGAGGGACATGATTGTCTACGCCAGCGTTTCTCAACCGGTGCGCCTGGTCGTACTAATGCGCTCTGAAAGGTAGCTAGGTGTGCCCAAAGTTAAGAGAAAGTCGTTTATTAATTATTTTTATATTTAAAATATATTTATTTTTAAAAAGCTAGAGACACCAAGCACCTGGCTTCCATGTCTAAGGCAAGACATTGTTATTTGAAATTTTAAACTGGATGCTAAATTCTTTAATCTTTAAGAAGGAGTGGATAATCCTTTCACTTTTGTCTTCCTCGTGGCATAACATATAAGGCCCATCATTAAAAAAATGTATATTATGTACAATAATGGATCATATGCAATATACGCGATTCAATTCAAGGAAGTAGTAGTAGTAGTAGTAGTAGAAGATGTAGTAGTAGTAGTAGAAGAAGAAGACGTAGTAGTAGTAATAGCATTAGTAGAAGACGTAGTAGTAATAGAAGAAGACGTAGTAGTAGTAGAAGACATAGTAGTAGTAGTAATAGAAGACGTAGTAGTAGTAATAGAAGACGTAGTAGTAGAAGACATAGTAGTAGTAGTAATAGAAGACGTAGTAGTAGTAATAGAAGACGTAGTAGTAGAAGACATAGTAGTAGTAGTAATAGAAGACGTAGTAGTAGTAGAAGACGTAGTAGTAGTAGTAGTAGTAGAAGACGTAGTAGCAATAGAAGAAGACGTAGTAGTAGTAGAAGAAAACGTAGTAGTAGAAGGCGTAGTAGTAGTAGAAGAAGACATAGTAGTAGTAGTAGTAGTAGTAGTAGTAGTAGTAGTAGAAGACGTAGTAGTAGTAGAAGAACACGTAGTAGTAAAGGAAGACGTAGTAGTAGTAGCATAAGAGGACGTAGTAGTAGTAGATGTAGTAGTAGAAGACGTAGTAGTAGTAGAAGTAGTAGTAGTAGTATTAGAAGTCTAGTAGTATTAGTAGTAGTAGTATTAGAAGTCTAGTAGTAGTAGTAGTAGTAGTAGTAGTAGAAGAAGAAGAAGAAGAAGAAGAAGAAGAAGAAGAAGAAGAAGAAGAAGAAGAAGAAGAAGGTCAGTTGTCACAGTCAACTAAAGCTATACCCTAGCAAGGTCTTGGTGAGCAATTAGTTCAATAAAGCAACCAACCATAGAACCTCATTGTTGTCAAGAAAGGGTTAGCCGCAACAAAGGAAACAACAAGAAATACAGCGACTCTTCAGCATCCAGCTAAATAATCAAAGTTGACGACTAAATAGTAAGATGCAAATATTTCACCACCTCCGACGTGACAGTTATCCTATTATTTGCTATTTTCTCATTTGATCAGTTCAATTGAACACATTTTAGTTGCGCAAAGTTTACAAGTTCACATGAAATTAAATCAGCATTATTCATATTTTCACCATAAATCCTTATTCTATCAATAAAGAAAAAAAAATTATATATCTTGAAAGAATATTTTTTTTCTATTATATCCTGAACAAATAAAGTTTGCTATATTTAAGTGTTATTATTCTTATTATTATCATCATTATTTTGACTCGCAAAATGTAACGTTATTTAAAACAAATGCACACACACACACACACACACACACACACACACACACACACACACACACACACATATATATAATGAATATAATGAGATGGATTAAGTCCGACAATTATTTAATATATTTTCTGTTTATGCGTTATTTTTATATTTTTTTTTGTTTTCCAGTATTTACAACAAAAAAGTAAGCACTATTTATAAGAATAATTTTCTATTTACAACATTCTAAAAACTAACACAATGCAATATTTATCATTTACTAATTTATAAAGATATAAATATGAAAACAATTTTGTATACATAAATCTATAAATATTTACTAAATTATAACTACATACAGGATGTAGTTCCGCGAATCTCCCAGTATAAACAAGGGAAACGAATATCTAATTTATATATATATATATATATATATATATATATATATATATATATATATATATATATATATATATATATATATATATGAGTGTGTGTGCGTGTGTATGCATTTTACGTATATTTTGGCAGAATGTTTTTATTAAGACATGTCTCATTAAATAATTTTAACAGGGTTTGTCTACTTATTTTCAACAGGATGCTCTCATATTCACAGACAAGCTTCTTAGCATCCTTATTAAAGGAAGAAAGAAAATTACCATGTTGATGCATATTCATTTATTCCGAGTAGTTTCGAAATTACCTCAATTTTGTCACCAGAAAAAAACCAAGGCCCTGATGATGACATTATGCTTATGTCGAAAGTACTCGGAATAAAACGAATATGCATCAATATGGTAATTTTCTTTCTTCCTTGAATAAGGATATTAAGAAACTTGTCCGTAATTATGAGAGGATCCTGTTAAAAATAAGCAAAGAAAACTTGTCTAAATTATTTAATGAGGCCTGTCTTAATATATATATATATATATATATACATATATATATATATATATATATATATATATATATATATATATATATATATGCGCACGCGCGTGTGTGTGTTTGTGTGTTCGTGCGTGGGGGTTTGTGTGTGTGTGAATGAAATCTGCAACATAATGGTAAAAATATTTATTTTACGCAACAAAAGAATCGGAAATACCACTGGTCCTGAGAAGGCATCTCGGATTCAGTCACTTTCCAAATGCGTTAATGTAGCTTCCCTGTGCCTTTTCTATAAATACTTTCATGTCAATTGTTCTGATGAACTTTCCTCTTTTTGCGTTCCCCTGCTTGCTTTCCTCTCAACTTTGTTTTTATGCTACGTCAACCGATATGCTCCGTCTTCAAAATTCCTCTCCTGTTATAGTTCTGTCTCTCTCTCTCTCACTCTCTATCACTCTCTCTCTCCTTCCCCCAATAATGTTGTTCATTTTCACATAACCTTTCACACTCAGTAACCCCTTGCGTCTTAGTCGCTTTATTTGCTTTGCATGGAGGGAAAAGGATAAAGAAATGGTAATTCCCCCCATATTATCTCGCATATTCCTCTTCAAACCTATGAAATACCCCAAGTAATCAGCTATATCTTACTCATAAACCTTCCAAATAAATACAGCATGGACTCCACGAAAACATTTCTACAAATCTTATACATAAAAAAAAACAATGATAGACTAAATATTAAATGAAAGAAAACCAAACGAAATGTCTTCCGCAAAGAGAGGACTACAATCGACCATTCGCCCTTGCATGGAGTATTGCTGCCATATATGGTCTGGGGCCCCTGCTGTTTGCCTCAGGGTTCTTGAGAAGATCCTGAGACGGATAGGCAACGTAATTGGTCCTGATCTGTCATCTCGTCTGCAGTCGCTCTCTCACAGACGCGATGTTGCCTCGCTCTGCCTTTTTTACAAGTACTTCCACGGTAATTGCTCCGAGGAGCTGCTTTCGCTTGTCCCTAGGCCTCGTGAATTTAAACGTCCTACAAGGCTGGTATCCCGTTCCCACCCCTACACCGTTGAAACTGTTAGATGTAGACGTCTCTTCTACTCCAATAGCTTCATGTCTCGCACATCTCGCCTATGGAACTCCCTTCCTTATTCCTGTTTCCCTGACAAATATAATCTCCAACGGTTTAAGTGTAGCGTCAATCGACATCTCCAGTTGCTATTGATCTATCCACTTCCCTTCTCCACATCCTTTCATCTTTCATTCCTATCTGCTCTCGCCCCAAATCTTCTGTAACCCCCTTGCCTTGATCGACCCACTGTCTTTCTCTTTCTCCACATCCTCTCCTTTACCACTCCTATCTGCTCTTCCTCCAACCCTTCTATAACCCCATGCATGATAGTGGCCTCCAGCCTTGCTTGGGGTGATATGCTTAAAAAAAACATATTAGAGATGATATAATCTGTATAATGTGCTAACAAACGAAGTAAAATGAGACAGGAATCCGAAGGCGCATTGGTAAAGCGAAAGATGCCTTCCATAAAATAAGCAACTTATTAAGGAATAAGAAAACATTTCTAGAACCAAAGAAAAATGTGCTGAATTTCTATGATATATCCAATTCCTTATATAGCTGAGAATGCGTAGCAATCTCCTCATAAATGAAGAAGAGTCTTGAGGTGACAATGATGTGGATCTACAGAAGAATAATTTTGAAATACTGTAGACAGAACATGTGAACAACGAGGAAGATTTAAGAAAATCGGAACTAGAAAGAAACTTACACTCAAATCAGAAAGAGTTGAAATTCCTGGGAAACATAAGGAAAGAAGGCCAAGAAAAATTACCACTCACGAGACCCACTGAAGGTAAATGAAATAAAAGAAAACAGTAAGTAATCTACTTAACCGGTACAAATGAATGGATGAAAAAAAAAACAAAGACAGTGAAATGGGGTAATATATAAGAAAAAATTACTAATATAAACAGGAAGTTGTGATGATTCATGAACTCCTGTGGCCTGAAAAGAAATACGACATTAAAAAGTAGATGCGTAATCATTTTACCAATATCCCTATTAAAAAAAAAACTATTGAAATAATATTTTTAAAAATGTATATAATCTCTTTTTCCCTTCCCACTCTTCCTATAGAACCTAAAAATCTTTGTAAACATTTCCAAGGATTCACTACTTGATTTTACTATAGGATCATTTAAGTAATACATATGTACAAACCGGAGGCCTAATTATGGGATCACCTCTATGACCGACATTCGCGGAATAGTATATATATCCCACACAGAAAACATAATTTTTGAAAACTTAAAAAAAAAACCTTCATATGCTAGATATTTAGATGAAATATCTAGTTAAAAACCTTCAAAGAAATTAAATGTCTCAAAAAAAAAAAAACAATTGAATTTTACTCTTCCATGTTTTAATTGATTCTAACAATATATCTAACACGGCTGTAAACAAAAAAACAACCAATTCAAATCCGTGTCTTAATTGTTGTAGTTAATTTCTATGCAGATGCCAAACAACTATCATTAAAAATTGAATTGATAGAGCTCACCTAATTTGTTGGTCATATAATATTATTTGATTAAGTATTTACCGATATAAAAGAAGCTCTACTTAACAATGTATTTCCAAATTATATATACGTTCAACGAAGTAAAATTGTTATAATTTTGCCTTTCAATTTAGTGAAACTGTTACTATTAACAGATTTCCATTATTCAATGTTCTACTTGACTCCATCAATAATAGATTCAAAATGCTTTTTACAAAAAACAAACAAAAAAAGCAGTTCAAATCCATGCATTCTTTAATATAATAATAATTCTCCTTATAGACACAAAATAGCGATTATTAAAAAAATAATTAATAGAGCTCATGTAATTTATTCTTCACACCAGTGTTCTATAAAGAATTCACAAATAAAAAACAAACACTAATTATCAATGGATTTCCAAATTATATAAATGGCCAACAATTTAAAATTAACCCGCGACAATATATAACAATAAAAACAAAAAAAAAACATTGAAGAAATAAAGATAATTGACTTATCCTAATGTAATAAAATAGATAATAATTATAAAACGTAGAAATGGTTTTGAAAAACAAAATTCATACACGTACAGCACCTGCTGATAAAAGATGTACGCAATTATTTATATATTAGAGAAAATAATAAAAATAAAGTTCTTACTAAGTTTATTGTCAACAATAAATCTAACCTTCATAATTTATTAGTCAGAATAAACACAAATTTCAAAATGCGGTTCTATGACGTCATACCGCGTGATAGACCGAAGTATTACAACAGAACCAATGTCTAGATGCAGTGTAATGTCTTGTGACTAGTTTGAAATTTTGTTGAGTGTTGGTTGCTTTGATTTAATGTAGATAGCCTCCAATATCTGCAGTTTCTTTTTACTGTGCGTATGTGTCAGTATTATTGTGTTATCAACTAATATCTCTCTAATATTATGTACGTTGAACTTTCAATCTGCCAGCTGCTACTGCGCTGCCGTTAACGTCGTATACTAATATTCTATGTCAAAATAACAAAATATCATCTTTGACGATGGATATCTTCGTTTCATGTCTGTATTACCACTTTGAGTAGGGCTCATGTGAGCCGAAAACTTCGGCCCAACATAATAAAAAATATCCAAATGTTGGACAATTTTTGTCTTTATTTTTATTAGAAATTAAAGCAAATATTCGAACATTAGAACGGCTCATGATCAGATATAATAGACATTCATTGTCTTTTATATTTAATAATATAAGTTTAAATAATAATCTGCTGCCCCAATACACTATATTTATAAATACATAAATCTGCATGGCACTTTACTCCAATTGGATCATTCGCTGGCTTAAACTCAACGTTGATTCTGATTCTGCAGAACTGGGTTAGGTATGAAAAAGTATTTGTTGTTAACATTCTTTTTTCATTCGGTTTTTCCAGTTACGAGTCCCTTTTTAAAGCTGATCGTTTCGTGTTCATTTTGTTTAGTTCTTTTTTCGTATCAGATTTAATGTTTAGTATAGAGCTTAGAAAAAATTCGCAGTGTGAGATAGGCAAGAAGTAAGACATGTAGCAACATCTGCACGGCAAATGGCACTCCTTTAAAGGCAAGGAAAGGCAAAAATATTTTAAGTCAAGTGATAGCGATTGCTGTATGAGTCGTACGATTTTTTAATCAAGCACGGGCAACGCCGGTCATGCTGCTAGTATGTATATATATATATATATATATATATATATATATATATATATATATATATATATATATATATATACTCGACTCTCCCGTCGAATTCGACGTATGAGGGTCAAGCAGATCAGTTCCTAGAAAACCGTCAGCCCGACATCAACACCTAAGATTTGATTATAGTGGTGAAGGTTTTGTGCAGAACCATCCACACTTTTTGAAGGGCCGAATACAAAGATCTGGTGCACGACGTGCCACAGAGTCCCCAAAAGACTCTTCGCAGGTTTTGAATTCAGAGTTGTCCTTCTCCTAGACAAGTTACCATCCAAGGCTATAGAACCCAGTCTGTCCTGCTATTTACCCACAGCTGGAGGGAGAAGAGGAGGATTCACACCTTTCCCAAGGGTATTAGCATGTAAGTGAATGTAATGGATTCGACTGGAATTCGATCTCGGCTCTCCGATTCCTCAATCCAAACCGCTATCCATTTTATATGATGCGGTTAATTTGCATTTCACTATTGTTTTACTTTTGCTTGCTGAATTTAGTCTCTTCTTTTTTTTTCCAGTAGTCTGAACAGCTCTTGGGATAATAATGGCGCATCTCAAAATAACAGACTGTATCATCCCGACTGAGTTTTCACGCGAAAGATGTCGTAGAATGGATTGGCTAAAATGTTATAGTAACAACGAAAGCAAAATAAAGAATTAGTTTATTCTTACGAACTAACGCTGGGATGACGAGGCTTCTGAAAATTACAGAATGCACTATTAATATCTTGACAATATAACTGACTGCAAAATTGAATAAAAACGAAGAGTGATTATTATATTTCTCTCCTGCCCGCCTATTATATATTGTGGTTCTGTTTGTCTGTGCGTGTGAATATAAATTATCATTATGTATATCTTTATATATGCTCGACTACTTCTCCGCCATATTTTTTCTGCCTTTATTTAAGAAACCGCTATATTTATCTTTCTTTTTATATTCGGCATTGATTTTCTTTCTTTACATAATTTTTTTTTCTTTTGTGTTTCCTGCTCCTACCCAGCTACTTGTTTTTATCTTTGCATCAATTTTGTGTCTATTTACCTCTCTTTGTACTTGCTTCCTTTGATGTCATATACAGCCCGCACTTTTCTCAATGGTAGTGACTAAAGCAAACGCCATAGTCGGTGTTTCAATGAAAACAGCCCAAATTAGAAACATGAATCAACAACGAGTCTTAATCATGTTAGAATTGCTCATTCGTAGATTTATTCAGTCGTTATAAAAGCAATGCCATGCACCCGACATGGAATATAACATCGGGGTAATTTTGAGCAAAATTCTTCTTCTTCTTCTTTCTTCTTCTTCTTCTTCTTCTTCTTCTTCTCTTCTTCTTCTTCTTCTTCTTCTTCTTCTTCCTTCTCTCTTCTTCTTCTTCGTCTTCTTCTTCTTCTTCTTCTTCTTCTTCTTCTTCTTCTTCTTCTTCTTCTTCTTCTTCTTCTTCTTCTTCTTCTTCTTCTTCTTCTTCTTCTTCTTCTTCTTCTTCTTCTTCTTCTTCTTCTTCTTCTTCTTCTTCTTCTTCTTCTTCTTCTTCTTCTTCTTCTTCTTCTTCTTCTTCTTCTTCTTCTTCTTCTTCTTTCTTCTTCTTCTTCTTCTTCTTTCTTCTTCTTCTTCTTCTTCTTCTTCTTCTTCTTCTTCTTCTTCTTCTTCTTTTTTCTTCTTCTTCTTCTTCTTCTTCTTCTTCTTCTTCTTTCTTCTTCTTCTTCTTCTTCTTCTTCTCTTCTTCTTCTTCTTCTTCTTCTTCTTCTTCTTCTTCTTCTTCTTCTTCTTCTTCTTCTTCTTCTTCTTCTTCTTCTTCTTCTTCTTCTTCTTCTTCTTCTTCTTCTTCTTCTTCTCTTCTTCTTCTTCTTCTTCTTCTTCTTCTTCTTCTCTTCTTCTTCTTCTTCTTCTTCTTCTTCTTCTTCTTCTTCTTCTTCTTCTTCTTCTTCTTCTTCTTCTTCTTCTTCTTCTTCTTCTTCTTCTTCTTCTTCTTCTTCTTCTTCTTCTTCTTTCTTCTTCTTCTTCTTCTTCTTCTTCTTCTTCTTCTTCTTCTTCTTCTCTTCTTCTTCTTCTTCTTCTTCTTCTTCTTCTTCTTCTTCTTCTTCTTCTTCTTCTTCTTCTTCTTCCTTCTTCTTCTTCTTCTTCTTCTTCTTCTTCTTCTTCTTCTTCTTCTTCTTCTTCTTCTTCTTCTTCTTCTTCTTCTTCTTCTTCTTCTTCTTCTTCTTCTTCTTCTTCTTCTTCTTCTTCTTCTTCTTCTTCTTCTTCTTCTTCTTCTTCTTCTTCTTCTTCTTCTTCTTCTTCTTCTTCTTCTTCTTCTTCTTCTCTTCTTCTTCTTCTTCTTCTTCTTCTTCTTCTTCTTCTTCTTCTTCTTCTTCTTCTTCTTCTTCTTTCTTCTTCTTCTTCTTCTTCTTCTTCTTCTTCTTCTTCTTCTTCTTCTTCTTCTTCTTCTTCTTCTTCTTCTTCTTCTTCTTCTTCTTCTTCTTCTTCTTCTTCTTCTTCTTCTTCTTCTTCTTCTTCTTCTTCTTCTTCTTCTTCATCTTCTTCTTCTTCTTCTTCTTCTTCTTCTTCTTCTTCTTCTTCTTCTTCTTCTTCTTCTTCTTCTTCTTCTTCTTCTTCTTCTTCTTCTTCTTCTTCTTCTTCTTCTTCTTCTTCTTCTTCTTCTTCTTCTTCTTCTTCTTCTTCTTCTTCTTCTTCTTCTTCTTCTTCTTCTTCTTCTTCTTCTTCTTCTTCTTCTTCTTCTTCTTCTTCTTCTTCTTCTTCTTCTTCTTCTTCTTCTTCTTCTTCTTCTTCTTCTTCTTCTTCTTCTTCTTCGTCGTCGTCATTTTGAGCAAATTCTTTTTCTTTTTCTTCGTAATTTTGAGCAAATTCTTCCTCTTCTTCTTCTTCGTCGTCGTAATTTTGAGCAATTACTCTGTGTCTGCTCTAAACACTAATACAATTAAAACTAATTCTATCTTTATAATATACCAATTTATAAACAAATAAATATGTAAACTAAGTTTTATTCAAAACATTATAAACATTTAGTAAATTATTAAAATAAGGAAACCGGCTATAATGAAATCATTATTATTTACCATTTTATTACGTTGGAATTGATTGGCAGTTATCAGATTTTTTGACATTACAGTTTTTTTTCGGGTACGAAGTTCCGAGATTGCCCAAGTTATAAAATGTGTACTATACAATACTTCGATTATAATATTTCGATTCTATTTGGGGATGTCGTAAATATCACTTTGTATTTTGCATGTTCATTCCTTGATTTTGTTTAGAGGCATATCAATATCTATGGATTATTTAATGCCGAAATCTAAGTATTTTGTACATAATTTTATACTTTCAGGGTAAAAAAAGTATGTCATTTTTAATATATAGTTTTTGGATCATAAAATGTATTCTTGGTAATTTCACTAGCAAAATGTATTGGTCATTTTACTATAAAAAATGTACTGATTTTTTTTTGGTGGGGACGGGGGTTCAGTGTTTGTCCATAGCTGGAACCCTAACAGGGGATACCACACCGAACAACAGTAATTAAGAGGTGGTTCCGTTCTCCTTAAAAGCTACAATCTCCCGTTAAGAGGCCTTGCTTCCGGGCAATGTTTATTGTTTTAAAGATGGATGAAAAGAATTGTAATAAAACCTAAACATATGAAAGTTAATTTATACATTTTCATTGTTCTTGAGAATTAACAACAAAAATAATAAACATTATTTATTTATTAGATTTTTTTATTTACACTATTTATTATTTTTTTAATTTGGAATCGTTGACAAAACAGGACGTATATTTTATATGTGTGAGAAATTAAATGATATAATTTTGAAAGAAAATAGATTTGAAGAATTTTAATTTCCCTTTCATTCTTGCAAAACGCAACTGAAGATTTCCGAATGGCTCTCAGGTAAAAGTAGTGTAAAAAAAAAAGAATAGTTTTTTATTTTATTTTATCAAGGAGATAAATTGGGATTTGATAGTCATAAATGAGGGAGAGATGGTCTGCAAGATGTTTGACATGGTTTTTATCAACATTTCACGGGGCGGATATTGAGGAAGTGAAAAACTCCAAAGACAAAGGGACGCCAACTGAGAACTAAGAAAGACTTGAAACATTGAAGATAAAGTTTTACCTGTAGTTGGTGTACGCGGAACCGTGTGAAATCACTAGAATCGATATTGTCGAAATTGGATCTTGGAGGAAGGAAGGAAGGAAGGAAGGAAGGAAGGAAGGAAGCAAAGAAGGAAGGAACGAAAGAAGGAAGGAACGAAACTATCAAGACAACGGCTGTATTGAGATTTCGGAAGAAACAGAATTTTCTAAAGATTTTGGAAACTTATTAAAAATGTGGTACATAGGAACATCAACAATCCCCGTTGCCGTTGGAGCCCTCGGATTGGTTGGAAAAGATTTCAGTAGACTAATTGAAGGGATCCCTGGAATCCCATGCCTTAAAGAAATACAAAAAATTGTTCTCACGAATACAGCCCACACCTTACGAAGGGCTTTGTCTATGTAAGAAAAAAAAAATGGAAAAAAAGATCTTGATGCCATTTCTAACCTTAGGTCGCTGGTTAGGACCCGGAAAGAAATGAGTACACATCAGAAATTAAAAGAAATAAAATAAAGATAATAATAATGGAAAATTCAATGATCAACAATTATCAACATAGCTACGTACAAAACAAATGAAAACGATAAAGAAATCTATCATAATTGAAGACGAGACTACATCATGGCAAAAGCTGAAATAACCTAAATGGGGATCATGTGCCAACTTTTTGGTAAACAAGTGACAGAAATATGAAGAGAAAATAAAGGAGGAAGATAACGAAAAAGAAAAACAAGGAAATGTTTAAGAACTGAAAAAAAAGGAAGAAGAAATTAAACAGAAGAAAGGAATTTGGAAGAAAAAGAGGAAAGAAAAAAACAATGTCAGAAGAGAATGTCAGAAAAGAAAGACGGAAGTGAAGGAAAATGAATAGAAAGAAATAGAAAAGAAGAAAAAATACAGTGAAGAAGAAACCTTCGAGCAAAAAATTTAAAAAAAGTAAGAAAATCATATAATTTTGATTAGAAGAGGAGAAGGATAAGAAAAGAGGTATGTTCTTTCAAAAGTGAAAAAGCATGCTGATAAGAAAGAAACAAAAAAAAAGTAACAGGAAGAAAAAAGTGGTTGGTAAAGAAAGAAAAATTAAGGGCGGGAAAATAAGGAAACGTTCGAAGAAATAATAACACTACTAATAAAAATTAGAAGAAGAAGAAAAGAAAATAATAGTAATAATAATAATAATAATAATAATAATAATAATAATAATAATGAAGAAGAAGAAGAAGAAGAAGAAAGGAAAAGAAAATGAAGCACAAAACTTAGAGAAAAGAGAGAAAAAGAAACAGAAACCAAGAAAAAATATAGAATTTTGACGAGAAAAAATATGGCAACATGTGAAAGAAGAAGAAGAAATTTTGAAGAAGAAAATTCAAGAAGAATGAGATAATTTAAGCGAGAATAAGAAGAAGAAGAAGAAGGAAAAAATAAGAAGAAAGAATTTGTGTAGAAAAAAGAAATAGAAGCCTAGAAGAATGAAATAATTAAAGCGAGAAAAAGAAGAAGCAAAGAAGAAAAACTTTGAAAAAGAAAAAGAAATAGAAGACTAGAAGAATGAAATAATTAAAGCGAGAAAAAGAAGAAACAAAGAAGAAAAAACTTTGAAAAAGAAAAAAGAAATAGAAGACTAGAAGAATGAAATAATTAAAGCGAGAAAAAGAAGAAACAAAGAAGAAAAAACTTTGAAAAAGAAAAAAGAAATAGAAGACTAGAAGAATGAAATAATTAAAGCGAGAAAAAGAAGAAACAAAAAAGAAAAAACATTGAAAAAGAAAAAAGAAATAGAAGCCTAGAAGAATGAAATAAATAAAGCGAGAAAAAGAAGAAACAAAGAAGAAAAAACTTTGAAAAAGAAAAAAAGAAGTAGAAACCGGGAAGAATGAAATAATTAAAGCGAGAAAAAGAAGAAACAAAGAAGAAAAAATTTGAAAAAGAAAAAAGAATTAGAAGACTAGAAGTATGAAATAATTAAAGCGAGAAAAAAAAGAAACAAAGAAGAAAAAACTTTGAAAAAGAAAAAAGAAATAGAAGCCTAGTAGTATGAAATAATTAAAGCGAGAAAAAGAAGAAACAAAGAAGAAAAAACTTTGAAAAAGAAGAAAGAATTAGAAGACTAGAAGAATGAAATAATTAAAGCGAGAAAAAGAAGAAACAAAGAAGAAAAAACTTTGAAAAAGAAAAAAGAATTAGAAGGCTAGAAGAATGAAATAATTAAAGCGAGAAAAAGAAAAAACAAAGAAGAAAAAACTTTGAAAAAGAAAAAAGAATTAGAAGCCTAGAAGAATGAAATAATTAAAGCCAGAAAAAGAAGAAACAAAGAATAAAAAACTTTGAAAAAGAAGAAAGAATTAGAAGACTAGAAGAATGAAATAATTAAAGCGAGAAAAAGAAAAACAATGAAGAAAACACTTTGAAAAAGAAAAAAGAATTAGAAGACTAGAAGAATGAAATAATTAAAGTGAGAAAAAGAAGAAACAAAGAAGAAAAAACTTTGAAAAAGAAAAAAGAAATAGAAGCCTAGAAGACTGAAATAATTAAAGCGAGAAAAAGAAGAAACAAAGAAGAAAAAACTTTGAAAAAGAAAAAAGAATTAGAAGACTAGAAGAATGAAATAATTAAAGCGAGAAAAAGAAGAAACAAAGAAGAAAAAACTTTGAAAAAGAAAAAAGAAATAGAAGACTAGAAGAATGAAATAATTAAAGCGAGAAAAAGAAGAAACAAAGAAGAAAAAATTTGAAAAAAGAATTAGAAGCCTAGAAGAATGAAATAATTTAAGCGAGAAAAAGAAGAAACAAAGAAGAAAAAACTTTGAAAAAGAAAAAAGAAATAGAAGCCTAGAAGAATGAAATAATTAAAGGGAAAAAAAGAAGAAACAAAGAAGAAAAAACTTTGAAAAAGAAAAAAGAATTAGAAGACTAGAAGAATGAAATAATTAAAGGAAAAAAAGAAGAAACAAAGAAGAAAAATCTTTGAAAAAGAAAAAAGAAATAGAAGCCTAGAAGAATGAAATAAATAAAGCGAGAAAAAGAAGAAACAAAGAAGAAAAAAATTTGAAAAAGAAAAAAGAATTAGAAGACTAGAAGAATGAAATAATTAAAGCGAGAAAAAGAAGAAACAAAGAAGAAAAAACTTTGAAAAAGAAAAAAGAATTAGAAGGCTAGAAGAATGAAATAATTAAAGCGAGAAAAAGAAAAAACAAAGAAAAAACTTTGAAAAAGAAGAAAGAATTAGAAGACTAGAAGAATGAAATAATTAAAGCGAGAAAAAGAAGAAACAAAGAAGAAAAAACTTTGAAAAAGAAGAAAGAATTAGAAGACTAGAAGAATGAAATAATTAAAGCGAGAAAAAGAAAAAACAATGAAGAAAAAACTTTGAAAAAGAAAAAAGAATTAGAAGGCTAGAAGAATGAAATAATTAAAGCGAGAAAAAGAAAAAACAATGAAGAAAAAACTTTGAAAAAGAAAAAAGAATTAGAAGGCTAGAAGAATGAAATAATTAAAGCGAGAAAAAGAAAAAACAAAGAAAAAACTTTGAAAAAGAAGAAAGAATTAGAAGACTAGAAGAATGAAATAATTAAAGCGAGAAAAAGAAAAATCAATGAAGAAAAAACTTTGAAAAAGAAAAAAGAATTAGAAGGCTAGAAGAATGAAATAATTAAAGCGAGAAAAAGAAAAAACAATGAAGAAAAAACTTTGAAAAAGAAAAAAGAATTAGAAGGCTAGAAGAATGAAATAATTAAAGCGAGAAAAAGAAAAAACAAAGAAAAAACTTTGAAAAAGAAGAAAGAATTAGAAGACTAGAAGAATGAAATAATTAAAGCGAGAAAAAGAACAAACAAAGAAGAAAAAACTTTGAAAAAGAAGAAAGAATTAGAAGACTAGAAGAATGAAATAATTAAAGGGAGAAAAAGAAGAAACAAAAAAGAAAAAACATTGAAAAAGAAAAAAGAAATAGAAGCCTAGAAGAATGAAATAAATAAAGCGAGAAAAAGAAGAAACAAAGAAGAAAAAACTTTGAAAAAGAAAAAAAGAAGTAGAAACCGGGAAGAATGAAATAATTAAAGCGAGAAAAAGAAGAAACAAAGAAGAAAAAAATTTGAAAAAGAAAAAAGAATTAGAAGACTAGAAGTATGAAATAATTAAAGCGAGAAAAAAAAGAAACAAAGAAGAAAAAACTTTGAAAAAGAAAAAAGAAGTAGAAGCCTAGTAGAATGAAATAATTAAAGAGAGAAAAAGAAGAAACAAAGAAGAAAAAACTTTGAAAAAGAAAAAAGAAATAGAAGCCTAGTAGTATGAAATAATTAAAGCGAGAAAAAGAAGAAACAAAGAAGAAAAAACTTTGAAAAAGAAGAAAGAATTAGAAGACTAGAAGAATGAAATAATTAAAGCGAGAAAAAGAAGAAACAAAGAAGAAAAAACTTTGAAAAAGAAAAAAGAATTAGAAGGCTAGAAGAATGAAATAATTAAAGCGAGAAAAAGAAGAAACAAAGAAGAAAAAACTTTGAAAAAGAAAAAAGAAATAGAAGACTAGAAGAATGAAATAATTAAAGCGAGAAAAAGAAGAAACAAAGAAGAAAAAATTTGAAAAAAGAATTAGAAGCCTAGAAGAATGAAATAATTTAAGCGAGAAAAAGAAGAAACAAAGAAGAAAAAACTTTGAAAAAGAAAAAAGAAATAGAAGCCTAGAAGAATGAAATAATTAAAGGGAAAAAAAGAAGAAACAAAGAAGAAAAAACTTTGAAAAAGAAAAAAGAATTAGAAGACTAGAAGAATGAAATAATTAAAGGAAAAAAAGAAGAAACAAAGAAGAAAAATCTTTGAAAAAGAAAAAAGAAATAGAAGCCTAGAAGAATGAAATAAATAAAGCGAGAAAAAGAAGAAACAAAGAAGAAAAAAATTTGAAAAAGAAAAAAGAATTAGAAGACTAGAAGAATGAAATAATTAAAGCGAGAAAAAGAAGAAACAAAGAAGAAAAAACTTTGAAAAAGAAAAAAGAATTAGAAGGCTAGAAGAATGAAATAATTAAAGCGAGAAAAAGAAAAAACAAAGAAAAAACTTTGAAAAAGAAGAAAGAATTAGAAGACTAGAAGAATGAAATAATTAAAGCGAGAAAAAGAAGAAACAAAGAAGAAAAAACTTTGAAAAAGAAGAAAGAATTAGAAGACTAGAAGAATGAAATAATTAAAGCGAGAAAAAGAAAAAACAATGAAGAAAAAACTTTGAAAAAGAAAAAAGAATTAGAAGGCTAGAAGAATGAAATAATTAAAGCGAGAAAAAGAAAAAACAATGAAGAAAAAACTTTGAAAAAGAAAAAAGAATTAGAAGGCTAGAAGAATGAAATAATTAAAGCGAGAAAAAGAAAAAACAAAGAAAAAACTTTGAAAAAGAAGAAAGAATTAGAAGACTAGAAGAATGAAATAATTAAAGCGAGAAAAAGAAAAATCAATGAAGAAAAAACTTTGAAAAAGAAAAAAGAATTAGAAGGCTAGAAGAATGAAATAATTAAAGCGAGAAAAAGAAAAAACAATGAAGAAAAAACTTTGAAAAAGAAAAAAGAATTAGAAGGCTAGAAGAATGAAATAATTAAAGCGAGAAAAAGAAAAAACAAAGAAAAAACTTTGAAAAAGAAGAAAGAATTAGAAGACTAGAAGAATGAAATAATTAAAGCGAGAAAAAGAACAAACAAAGAAGAAAAAACTTTGAAAAAGAAGAAAGAATTAGAAGACTAGAAGAATGAAATAATTAAAGGGAGAAAAAGAAGAAACAAAAAAGAAAAAACATTGAAAAAGAAAAAAGAAATAGAAGCCTAGAAGAATGAAATAAATAAAGCGAGAAAAAGAAGAAACAAAGAAGAAAAAACTTTGAAAAAGAAAAAAAGAAGTAGAAACCGGGAAGAATGAAATAATTAAAGCGAGAAAAAGAAGAAACAAAGAAGAAAAAAATTTGAAAAAGAAAAAAGAATTAGAAGACTAGAAGTATGAAATAATTAAAGGGAGAAAAAAAAGAAACAAAGAAGAAAAAACTTTGAAAAAGAAAAAAGAAGTAGAAGCCTAGTAGAATGAAATAATTAAAGAGAGAAAAAGAAGAAACAAAGAAGAAAAAACTTTGAAAAAGAAAAAAGAAATAGAAGCCTAGTAGTATGAAATAATTAAAGCGAGAAAAAGAAGAAACAAAGAAGAAAAAACTTTGAAAAAGAAGAAAGAATTAGAAGACTAGAAGAATGAAATAATTAAAGCGAGAAAAAGAAGAAACAAAGAAGAAAAAACTTTGAAAAAGAAAAAAGAATTAGAAGGCTAGAAGAATGAAATAATTAAAGCGAGAAAAAGAAAAAACAAAGAAGAAAAAACTTTGAAAAAGAAAAAAGAATTAGAAGCCTAGAAGAATGAAATAATTAAAGCCAGAAAAAGAAGAAACAAAGAAGAAAAAACTTTGAAAAAGAAGAAAGAATTAGAAGACTAGAAGAATGAAATAATTAAAGCGAGAAAAAGAAGAAACAAAGAAGAAAAAACTTTGAAAAAGAAAAAAGAATTAGAAGGCTAGAAGAATGAAATAATTAAAGCGAGAAAAAGAAAAAACAAAGAAGAAAAAACTTTGAAAAAGAAAAAAGAATTAGAAGCCTAGAAGAATGAAATAATTAAAGCGAGAAAAAGAAAAAACAAAGAAAAAACTTTGAAAAAGAAGAAAGAATTAGAAGACTAGAAGAATGAAATAATTAAAGCGAGAAAAAGAAGAAACAAAGAAGAAAAAACTTTGAAAAAGAAGAAAGAATTAGAAGACTAGAAGAATGAAATAATTAAAGGGAGAAAAAGAAGAAACAAAAAAGAAAAAACATTGAAAAAGAAAAAAGAAATAGAAGCCTAGAAGAATGAAATAAATAAAGCGAGAAAAAGAAGAAACAAAGAAGAAAAAACTTTGAAAAAGAAAAAAAGAAGTAGAAACCGGGAAGAATGATATAATTAAAGCGAGAAAAAGAAGAAACAAAGAAGAAAAAAATTTGAAAAAGAAAAAAGAATTAGAAGACTAGAAGTATGAAATAATTAAAGCGAGAAAAAAAAGAAACAAAGAAGAAAAAACTTTGAAAAAGAAAAAAGAAGTAGAAGCCTAGTAGAATGAAATAATTAAAGAGAGAAAAAGAAGAAACAAAGAAG
The DNA here is from genome assembly GCA_964036315.1 of Acanthosepion esculentum. Classification (NCBI taxonomy): domain Eukaryota; kingdom Metazoa; phylum Mollusca; class Cephalopoda; order Sepiida; family Sepiidae; genus Acanthosepion; species Acanthosepion esculentum. The sequence goes on from OZ038488.1 coordinate 75,123,603, forward strand.
AAAAAACTTTGAAAAAGAAAAAAGAAATAGAAGCCTAGTAGTATGAAATAATTAAAGCGAGAAAAAGAAGAAACAAAGAAGAAAAAACTTTGAAAAAGAAGAAAGAATTAGAAGACTAGAAGAATGAAATAATTAAAGCGAGAAAAAGAAGAAACAAAGAAGAAAAAACTTTGAAAAAGAAAAAAGAATTAGAAGGCTAGAAGAATGAAATAATTAAAGCGAGAAAAAGAAAAAACAAAGAAGAAAAAACTTTGAAAAAGAAAAAAGAATTAGAAGCCTAGAAGAATGAAATAATTAAAGCCAGAAAAAGAAGAAACAAAGAAGAAAAAACTTTGAAAAAGAAGAAAGAATTAGAAGACTAGAAGAATGAAATAATTAAAGCGAGAAAAAGAAAAACAATGAAGAAAAAACTTTGAAAAAGAAAAAAGAATTAGAAGACTAGAAGAATGAAATAATTAAAGTGAGAAAAAGAAGAAACAAAGAAGAAAAAACTTTGAAAAAGAAAAAAGAAATAGAAGCCTAGAAGACTGAAATAATTAAAGCGAGAAAAAAAGAAACAAAGAAGAAAAAACTTTGAAAAAGAAAAAAGAATTAGAAGACTAGAAGAATGAAATAATTAAAGCGAGAAAAAGAAGAAACAAAGAAGAAAAAACTTTGAAAAAGAAAAAAGAAATAGAAGACTAGAAGAATGAAATAATTAAAGCGAGAAAAAGAAGAAACAAAGAAGAAAAAATTTGAAAAAGAATTAGAAGCCTAGAAGAATGAAATAATTTAAGCGAGAAAAAGAAGAAACAAAGAAGAAAAAACTTTGAAAAAGAAAAAAGAAATAGAAGCCTAGAAGAATGAAATAATTAAAGGGAAAAAAAGAAGAAACAAAGAAGAAAAAACTTTGAAAAAGAAAAAAGAATTAGAAGACTAGAAGAATGAAATAATTAAAGGGAAAAAAAGAAGAAACAAAGAAGAAAAATCTTTGAAAAAGAAAAAAGAAATAGAAGCCTAGAAGAATGAAATAAATAAAGCGAGAAAAAGAAGAAACAAAGAAGAAAAAACTTTGAAAAAGAAAAAAAGAAGTAGAAACCGGGAAGAATGAAATAATTAAAGCGAGAAAAAGAAGAAACAAAGAAGAAAAAAATTTGAAAAAGAAAAAAGAATTAGAAGACTAGAAGAATGAAATAATTAAAGCGAGAAAAAGAAGAAACAAAGAAGAAAAAACTTTGAAAAAGAAAAAAGAATTAGAAGGCTAGAAGAATGAAATAATTAAAGCGAGAAAAAGAAAAAACAAAGAAAAAACTTTGAAAAAGAAGAAAGAATTAGAAGACTAGAAGAATGAAATAATTAAAGCGAGAAAAAGAAGAAACAAAGAAGAAAAAACTTTGAAAAAGAAGAAAGAATTAGAAGACTAGAAGAATGAAATAATTAAAGCGAGAAAAAGAAAAAACAATGAAGAAAAAACTTTGAAAAAGAAAAAAGAATTAGAAGGCTAGAAGAATGAAATAATTAAAGCGAGAAAAAGAAAAAACAATGAAAAAAAAACTTTGAAAAAGAATTAGAAGGCTAGAAGAATGAAATAATTAAAGCGAGAAAAAGAAAAAACAAAGAAAAAACTTTGAAAAAGAAGAAAGAATTAGAAGACTAGAAGAATGAAATAATTAAAGCGAGAAAAAGAAAAAACAATGAAGAAAAAACTTTGAAAAAGAAAAAAGAATTAGAAGGCTAGAAGAATGAAATAATTAAAGCGAGAAAAAGAAAAAACAATGAAGAAAAAACTTTGAAAAAGAAAAAAGAATTAGAAGGCTAGAAGAATGAAATAATTAAAGCGAGAAAAAGAAAAAACAAAGAAAAAACTTTGAAAAAGAAGAAAGAATTAGAAGACTAGAAGAATGAAATAATTAAAGCGAGAAAAAGAAGAAACAAAGAAGAAAAAACTTTGAAAAAGAAGAAAGAATTAGAAGACTAGAAGAATGAAATAATTAAAGCGAGAAAAAGAAAAAACAATGAAGAAAAAACTTTGAAAAAGAAAAAAGAATTAGAAGACTAGAAGAATGAAATAATTAAAGCGAGAAAAAGAAGAAACAAAGAAGAAAAAACTTTGAAAAAGAAAAAAGAATTAGAAGACTAGAAGAATGAAATAATTAAAGCGAGAAAAAGAAGAAACAAAGAAGAAAAAACTTTGAAAAAGAAAAAAGAATTAGAAGGCTAGAAGAATGAAATAATTAAAGCGAGAAAAAGAAAAAACAAAGAAAAAACTTTGAAAAAGAAGAAAGAATTAGAAGACTAGAAGAATGAAATAATTAAAGCGAGAAAAAGAAGAAACAAAGAAGAAAAAACTTTGAAAAAGAAGAAAGAATTAGAAGACTAGAAGAATGAAATAATTAAAGCGAGAAAAAGAAAAAACAATGAAGAAAAAACTTTGAAAAAGAAAAAAGAATTAGAAGGCTAGAAGAATGAAATAATTAAAGCGAGAAAAAGAAAAAACAATGAAGAAAAAACTTTGAAAAAGAAAAAAGAATTAGAAGGCTAGAAGAATGAAATAATTAAAGCGAGAAAAAGAAAAAACAAAGAAAAAACTTTGAAAAAGAAGAAAGAATTAGAAGACTAGAAGAATGAAATAATTAAAGCGAGAAAAAGAAAAAACAATGAAGAAAAAACTTTGAAAAAGAAAAAAGAATTAGAAGGCTAGAAGAATGAAATAATTAAAGCGAGAAAAAGAAAAAACAATGAAGAAAAAACTTTGAAAAAGAAAAAAGAATTAGAAGGCTAGAAGAATGAAATAATTAAAGCGAGAAAAAGAAAAAACAAAGAAAAAACTTTGAAAAAGAAGAAAGAATTAGAAGACTAGAAGAATGAAATAATTAAAGCGAGAAAAAGAAGAAACAAAGAAGAAAAAACTTTGAAAAAGAAGAAAGAATTAGAAGACTAGAAGAATGAAATAATTAAAGCGAGAAAAAGAAGAAACAAAGAAGAAAAAACTTTGAAAAAGAAAAAAGAATTAGAAGGCTAGAAGAATGAAATAATTAAAGGGAGAAAAAGAAAAAACAAAGAAAAAACTTTGAAAAAGAAGAAAGAATTAGAAGCCTAGAAGAATGAAATAATTAAAGCGAGAAAAAGAAGAAACAAAGAAGAAAAAACTTTGAAAAAGAAGAAAGAATTAGAAGACTAGAAGAATGAAATAATTAAAGCGAGAAAAAGAAAAAACAATGAAGAAAAAACTTTGAAAAAGAAAAAAGAATTAGAAGGCTAGAAGAATGAAATAATTAAAGCGAGAAAAAGAAAAAACAATGAAGAAAAAACTTTGAAAAAGAAAAAAGAATTAGAAGGCTAGAAGAATGAAATAATTAAAGCGAGAAAAAGAAAAAACAAAGAAAAAACTTTGAAAAAGAAGAAAGAATTAGAAGCCTAGAAGAATGAAATAATTAAAGCGAGAAAAAGAAGAAACAAAGAAGAAAAAACTTTGAAAAAGAAGAAAGAATTAGAAGACTAGAAGAATGAAATAATTAAAGCGAGAAAAAGAAAAAACAATGAAGAAAAAACTTTGAAAAAGAAAAAAGAATTAGAAGGCTAGAAGAATGAAATAATTAAAGCGAGAAAAAGAAAAAACAATGAAGAAAAAACTTTGAAAAAGAAAAAAGAATTAGAAGGCTAGAAGAATGAAATAATTAAAGCGAGAAAAAGAAAAAAACAATGAAGAAAAAAATTTGAAAAAGAAAAAAGAAATAGAAGACTAGAAGAATGAAATAATTAAAGCGAGAAAAAGAAGAAACAAAGAAGAAAAAACTTTGAAAAAGAAAAAAGAATTAGAAGACTAGAAGAATGAAATAATTAAAGCGAGAAAAAGAAGAAACAAAGAAGAACAAACTTTGAAAAAGAAAAAAGAATTAGAAGGCTAGAAGAATGAAATAATTAAAGCGAGAAAAAGAAAAAACAAAGAAAAAACTTTGAAAAAGAAGAAAGAATTAGAAGACTAGAAGAATGAAATAATTAAAGCGAGAAAAAGAAGAAACAAAGAAGAAAAAACTTTGAAAAAGAAGAAAGAATTAGAAGACTAGAAGAATGAAATAATTAAAGCGAGAAAAAGAAAAAACAATGAAGAAAAAACTTTGAAAAAGAAAAAAGAATTAGAAGGCTAGAAGAATGAAATAATTAAAGCGAGAAAAAGAAAAAACAATGAAGAAAAAACTTTGAAAAAGAAAAAAGAATTAGAAGGCTAGAAGAATGAAATAATTAAAGCGAGAAAAAGAAAAAACAAAGAAAAAACTTTGAAAAAGAAGAAAGAATTAGAAGGCTAGAAGAATGAAATAATTAAAGCGAGAAAAAGAAAAAACAATGAAGAAAAAACTTTGAAAAAGAAAAAAGAATTAGAAGGCTAGAAGAATGAAATAATTAAAGCGAGAAAAAGAAAAAACTTTGAAAAAGAAGAAAGAATTAGAAGGCTAGAAGAATGAAATAATTAAAGCGAGAAAAAGAAAAAACAAAGAAAAAACTTTGAAAAAGAAGAAAGAATTAGAAGCCTAGAAGAATGAAATAATTAAAGCGAGAAAAAGAAGAAACAAAGAAGAAAAAACTTTGAAACAGAAAAAAGAAATAGAAGTCTAGAAGAATGAAATAATTAAAGCGAGAAAAAGAAGAAACAAAGAAGAAAAAACTTTGAAAAAGAAAAAAGAAATAGAAGACTAGAAGAATGAAATAATTAAAGCGAGAAAAAGAAGAAACAAAGAAGAAAAAATTTGAAAAAGAATTAGAAGCCTAGAAGAATGAAATAATTTAAGCGAGAATAAGAAGAAACAAAGAAGAAAAACTTTGAAAAAGAAAAAAGAAATAGAAGGCTAGAAGAATGAAATAATTAAAGCGAGAAAAAGAAAAAACAAAGAAAAAACTTTGAAATAGAAAAAAGAATTAGAAGACTAGAAGAATGAAATAATTAAAGCGAGAAAAAGAAGAAACAAAGAAGAAAAAACTTTGAAAAAGAAAAAAGAAATAGAAGCCTAGAAGAATGAAATAATTAAAGCGAGAAAAAGAAGAAACAAAGAAGAAAAAAATTTGAAAAAGAAAAAAGAATTAGAAGACTAGAAGAATGAAATAATTAAAGCGAGAAAAAGAAGAAACAAAGAAGAAAAAACTTTGAAAAAGAAAAAAGAAGTAGAAGCCTAGTAGAATGAAATAATTAAAGAGAGAAAAAGAAGAAACAAAGAAGAAAAAACTTTGAAAAAGAAAAAAGAAATAGAAGCCTAGTAGAATGAAATAATTAAAGCGAGATAAAGAAGAAACAAAGAAGAAAAAACTTTGAAAAAGAAAAAAGAATTAGAAGACTAGAAGTATGAAATAATTAAAGCGAGAAAAAGAAAAAACAAAGAAGAAAAAACTTTGAAAAAAAAAAAGAAATAGAAGCCTAGAAGAATGAAATAATTAAAGCGAGAAAAAGAAGAAACAAAGTAGAAAAAACTTTGAAAAAGAAAAAAGAAATAGAAGCCTAGAAGAATGAAATAATTAAAGCGAGATAAAGAAGAAACAAAGTAGAAAAAACTTTGAAAAAGAAAAAAGAAATAGAAGACTAGAAGAATGAAATAATTAAAGCGAGATAAAGAAGAAACAAAGTAGAAAAAACTTTGAAAAAGAAAAAAAATTAGAAGACTAGAAGAATGAAATAATTAAAGCGAGAAAAAGAAGAAACAAAGAAGAAAAAACTTTGAAAAAGAAAAAAGAAGTAGAAGCCTAGTAGAATGAAATAATTAAAGCGAGAAAAAGAAGAAACAAAGAAGAAAAAACTTTGAAAAAGAAAAAAGAAATAGAAGCCTAGTAGAATGAAATAATTAAAGCGAGAAAAAGAAGAAACAAAGAAGAAAAAACTTTGAAAACGAAAAAAGAAATAGAAGACTAGAAGAATGAAATAATTAAAGCGAGAAAAAGAAGAAACAAAGAAGAAAAAACTTTGAAAAAGAAAAAAGAAATAGAAGCCTAGAAGACTGAAATAATTAAAGCGAGAAAAAGAAGAAACAAAGAAGAAAAAACTTTGAAAAAGAAAAAAGAAATAGAAGACTAGAAGAATGAAATAATTAAAGGGAGAAAAAGAAGAAACAAAGAAGAAAAAACTTTGAAAAAGAAAAAAGAAATAGAAGCCTAGAAGAATAAATAAATAAAGCGAGAAAAAGAAGAAACAAAGAAGAAAAAACTTTGAAAAAGAAAAAAAGAAGTAGAAACCGGGAAGAATGAAATAATTAAAGCGAGAAAAAGAAGAAACAAAGAAGAAAAAACTTTGAAAAAGAAAAAAGAAATAGAAGCCTAGAAGAATGAAATAATTAAAGCGAGAAAAAGAAGAAACAAAGTAGAAAAAACTTTGAAAAAGAAAAAAGAAATAGAAGACTAGAAGAATGAAATAATTAAAGCGAGATAAAGAAGAAACAAAGTAGAAAAAACTTTGAAAAAGAAAAAAGAATTAGAAGGCTCGAAGAATGAAATAATTAAAGCGAGAAAAAGAAGAAACAAAGAAGAAAAAAATTTGAAAAAGAAAAAAGAATTAGAAGCCTAGTAGAATGAAATAATTAAAGCGAGAAAAAGAAGAAACAAAGAAGAAAAAACTTTGAAAAAGAAAAAAGAAATAGAAGCCTAGTAGAATGAAATAATTAAAGCGAGAAAAAGAAGAAACAAAGAAGAAAAAACTTTGAAAACGAAAAAAGAAATAGAAGACTAGAAGAATGAAATAATTAAAGCGAGAAAAAGAAGAAACAAAGAAGAAAAAACTTTGAAAAAGAAAAAAGAAATAGAAGCCTAGAAGACTGAAATAATTAAAGCGAGAAAAAGAAGAAACAAAGAAGAAAAAACTTTGAAAAAGAAAAAAGAAATAGAAGACTAGAAGAATGAAATAATTAAAGGGAGAAAAAGAAGAAACAAAGAAGAAAAAACTTTGAAAAAGAAAAAAGAAATAGAAGCCTAGAAGAATAAATAAATAAAGCGAGAAAAAGAAGAAACAAAGAAGAAAAAACTTTGAAAAAGAAAAAAAGAAGTAGAAACCGGGAAGAATGAAATAATTAAAGCGAGAAAAAGAAGAAACAAAGAAGAAAAAACTTTGAAAAAGAAAAAAGAAATAGAAGCCTAGAAGAATGAAATAATTAAAGCGAGAAAAAGAAGAAACAAAGTAGAAAAAACTTTGAAAAAGAAAAAAGAAATAGAAGACTAGAAGAATGAAATAATTAAAGCGAGATAAAGAAGAAACAAAGTAGAAAAAACTTTGAAAAAGAAAAAAGAATTAGAAGGCTCGAAGAATGAAATAATTAAAGCGAGAAAAAGAAGAAACAAAGAAGAAAAAAATTTGAAAAAGAAAAAAGAATTAGAAGCCTAGTAGAATGAAATAATTAAAGCGAGAAAAAGAAGAAACAAAGAAGAAAAAACTTTGAAAAAGAAAAAAGAAATAGAAGCCTAGTAGAATGAAATAATTAAAGCGAGAAAAAGAAGAAACAAAGAAGAAAAAACTTTGAAAACGAAAAAAGAAATAGAAGACTAGAAGAATGAAATAATTAAAGCGAGAAAAAGAAGAAACAAAGAAGAAAAAACTTTGAAAAAGAAAAAAGAAATAGAAGCCTAGAAGACTGAAATAATTAAAGCGAGAAAAAGAAGAAACAAAGAAGAAAAAACTTTGAAAAAGAAAAAAGAAATAGAAGACTAGAAGAATGAAATAATTAAAGGGAGAAAAAGAAGAAACAAAGAAGAAAAAACTTTGAAAAAGAAAAAAGAAATAGAAGCCTAGAAGAATAAATAAATAAAGCGAGAAAAAGAAGAAACAAAGAAGAAAAAACTTTGAAAAAGAAAAAAAGAAGTAGAAACCGGGAAGAATGAAATAATTAAAGCGAGAAAAAGAAGAAACAAAGAAGAAAAAACTTTGAAAAAGAAAAAAGAAATAGAAGCCTAGAAGAATGAAATAATTAAAGCGAGAAAAAGAAGAAACAAAGAAGAAAAAATTTGAAAAAGAAAAAAGAATTAGAAGACTAGAAGAATGAAATAATTAAAGCGAGAAAAAGAAGAAACAAAGAAGAAAAAACTTTGAAAAAGAAGAAAGAATTAGAAAACTAGAAGAATGAAATAATTAAAGCGAGAAAAAGAAGAAACAAAGAAGAAAAAACTTTGAAAAAGAAAAAAGAAGTAGAAGCCTAGTAGAATGAAATAATTAAAGCGAGAAAAAGAAGAAACAAAGAAGAAAAAACTTTGAAAAAGAAAAAAGAAATAGAAGCCTAGTAGAATGAAATAATTAAAGCGAGAAAAAGAAGAAACAAAGAAGAAAAAACTTTGAAAAAGAAAAAAGAAGTAGAAGCCTAGTAGAATGAAATAATTAAAGCGAGAAAAAGAAGAAACAAAGAAGAAAAAACTTTGAAAAAGAAAAAAGAAATAGAAGCCTAGAAGAATGAAATAATTAAAGCGAGAAAAAGAAGAAACAAAGAAGAAAAAACTTTGAAAAAGAAAAAAGAAATAGAAGCCTAGAAGAATGAAATAATTAAAGCGAGAAAAAGAAGAAACAAAGAAGAAAAAACTTTGAAAAAGAAGAAAGAATTACAAGACTAGAAGAATGAAATAATTAAAGCGAGAAAAAGAAAAAACAAAGAAGAAAAAACTTTGAAATAGAAAAAAGAATTAAAAGGCTAGAAGAATGAAATAATTAAAGCGAGAAAAAGAAGAAACAAAGAAGAAAAAACTTTGAAAAAGAAAAAAATTAGAAGACTAGAAGAATGAAATAATTAAAGCGAGAAAAAGAAGAAACAAAGTAGAAAAAACTTTGAAAAAGAAAAAAGAAGTAGAAGCCTAGAAGAATGAAATAATTAAAGCGAGAAAAAGAAGAAACAAAGAAGAAAAAACTTTGAAAAAGAAAAAAGAAATAGAAGCCTAGAAGAATGAAATAATTAAAGAGAGAAAAAGAAGAAACAAAGAAGAAAAAACTTTGAAAAAGAAAAAAGAAGTAGAAGCCTAGTAGAATGAAATAATTAAAGAGAGAAAAAGAAGAAACAAAGAAGAAAAAACTTTGAAAAAGAAAAAAGAAATAGAAGCCTAGTAGAATGAAATAATTAAAGCGAGAAAAAGAAGAAACAAAGAAGAAAAAACTTTGAAAAAGAAAAAAGAAATAGAAGCCTAGTAGAATGAAATAATTAAAGCGAGAAAAAGAAGAAACAAAGTAGAAAAAACTTTGAAAAAGAAAAAAAATTAGAAGACTAGAAGAATGAAATAATTAAAGCGAGAAAAAGAAGAAACAAAGAAGAAAAAACTTTGAAAAAGAAAAAAGAAGTAGAAGCCTAGTAGAATGAAATAATTAAAGCGAGAAAAAGAAGAAACAAAGAAGAAAAAACTTTGAAAAAGAAAAAAGAAATAGAAGCCTAGTAGAATGAAATAATTAAAGCGAGAAAAAGAAGAAACAAAGAAGAAAAAACTTTGAAAACGAAAAAAGAAATAGAAGACTAGAAGAATGAAATAATTAAAGCGAGAAAAAGAAGAAACAAAGAAGAAAAAACTTTGAAAAAGAAAAAAGAAATAGAAGCCTAGAAGACTGAAATAATTAAAGCGAGAAAAAGAAGAAACAAAGAAGAAAAAACTTTGAAAAAGAAAAAAGAAATAGAAGACTAGAAGAATGAAATAATTAAAGGGAGAAAAAGAAGAAACAAAGAAGAAAAAACTTTGAAAAAGAAAAAAGAAATAGAAGCCTAGAAGAATAAATAAATAAAGCGAGAAAAAGAAGAAACAAAGAAGAAAAAACTTTGAAAAAGAAAAAAAGAAGTAGAAACCGGGAAGAATGAAATAATTAAAGCGAGAAAAAGAAGAAACAAAGAAGAAAAAACTTTGAAAAAGAAAAAAGAAATAGAAGCCTAGAAGAATGAAATAATTAAAGCGAGAAAAAGAAGAAACAAAGTAGAAAAAACTTTGAAAAAGAAAAAAGAAATAGAAGACTAGAAGAATGAAATAATTAAAGCGAGATAAAGAAGAAACAAAGTAGAAAAAACTTTGAAAAAGAAAAAAGAATTAGAAGGCTCGAAGAATGAAATAATTTAAGCGAGAAAAAGAAGAAACAAAGAAGAAAAAAATTTGAAAAAGAAAAAAGAATTAGAAGCCTAGTAGAATGAAATAATTAAAGCGAGAAAAAGAAGAAACAAAGAAGAAAAAACTTTGAAAAAGAAAAAAGAAATAGAAGCCTAGTAGAATGAAATAATTAAAGCGAGAAAAAGAAGAAACAAAGAAGAAAAAACTTTGAAAACGAAAAAAGAAATAGAAGACTAGAAGAATGAAATAATTAAAGCGAGAAAAAGAAGAAACTAAGAAGAAAAAACTTTGAAAAAGAAAAAAGAAATAGAAGCCTAGAAGACTGAAATAATTAAAGCGAGAAAAAGAAGAAACAAAGAAGAAAAAACTTTGAAAAAGAAAAAAGAAATAGAAGACTAGAAGAATGAAATAATTAAAGGGAGAAAAAGAAGAAACAAAGAAGAAAAAACTTTGAAAAAGAAAAAAGAAATAGAAGCCTAGAAGAATAAATAAATAAAGCGAGAAAAAGAAGAAACAAAGAAGAAAAAACTTTGAAAAAGAAAAAAAGAAGTAGAAACCGGGAAGAATGAAATAATTAAAGCGAGAAAAAGAAGAAACAAAGAAGAAAAAACTTTGAAAAAGAAAAAAGAAATAGAAGCCTAGAAGAATGAAATAATTAAAGCGAGAAAAAGAAGAAACAAAGTAGAAAAAACTTTGAAAAAGAAAAAAGAAATAGAAGACTAGAAGAATGAAATAATTAAAGCGAGATAAAGAAGAAACAAAGTAGAAAAAACTTTGAAAAAGAAAAAAGAATTAGAAGGCTCGAAGAATGAAATAATTAAAGCGAGAAAAAGAAGAAACAAAGAAGAAAAAAATTTGAAAAAGAAAAAAGAATTAGAAGCCTAGTAGAATGAAATAATTAAAGCGAGAAAAAGAAGAAACAAAGAAGAAAAAACTTTGAAAAAGAAAAAAGAAATAGAAGCCTAGTAGAATGAAATAATTAAAGCGAGAAAAAGAAGAAACAAAGAAGAAAAAACTTTGAAAACGAAAAAAGAAATAGAAGACTAGAAGAATGAAATAATTAAAGCGAGAAAAAGAAGAAACAAAGAAGAAAAAACTTTGAAAAAGAAAAAAGAAATAGAAGCCTAGAAGACTGAAATAATTAAAGCGAGAAAAAGAAGAAACAAAGAAGAAAAAACTTTGAAAAAGAAAAAAGAAATAGAAGACTAGAAGAATGAAATAATTAAAGGGAGAAAAAGAAGAAACAAAGAAGAAAAAACTTTGAAAAAGAAAAAAGAAATAGAAGCCTAGAAGAATAAATAAATAAAGCGAGAAAAAGAAGAAACAAAGAAGAAAAAACTTTGAAAAAGAAAAAAAGAAGTAGAAACCGGGAAGAATGAAATAATTAAAGCGAGAAAAAGAAGAAACAAAGAAGAAAAAACTTTGAAAAAGAAAAAAGAAATAGAAGCCTAGAAGAATGAAATAATTAAAGCGAGAAAAAGAAGAAACAAAGAAGAAAAAATTTGAAAAAGAAAAAAGAATTAGAAGACTAGAAGAATGAAATAATTAAAGCGAGAAAAAGAAGAAACAAAGAAGAAAAAACTTTGAAAAAGAAGAAAGAATTAGAAAACTAGAAGAATGAAATAATTAAAGCGAGAAAAAGAAGAAACAAAGAAGAAAAAACTTTGAAAAAGAAAAAAGAAGTAGAAGCCTAGTAGAATGAAATAATTAAAGCGAGAAAAAGAAGAAACAAAGAAGAAAAAACTTTGAAAAAGAAAAAAGAAATAGAAGCCTAGTAGAATGAAATAATTAAAGCGAGAAAAAGAAGAAACAAAGAAGAAAAAACTTTGAAAAAGAAAAAAGAAGTAGAAGCCTAGTAGAATGAAATAATTAAAGCGAGAAAAAGAAGAAACAAAGAAGAAAAAACTTTGAAAAAGAAAAAAGAAATAGAAGCCTAGAAGAATGAAATAATTAAAGCGAGAAAAAGAAGAAACAAAGAAGAAAAAACTTTGAAAAAGAAAAAAGAAATAGAAGCCTAGAAGAATGAAATAATTAAAGCGAGAAAAAGAAGAAACAAAGAAGAAAAAACTTTGAAAAAGAAGAAAGAATTACAAGACTAGAAGAATGAAATAATTAAAGCGAGAAAAAGAAAAAACAAAGAAGAAAAAACTTTGAAATAGAAAAAAGAATTAAAAGGCTAGAAGAATGAAATAATTAAAGCGAGAAAAAGAAGAAACAAAGAAGAAAAAACTTTGAAAAAGAAAAAAATTAGAAGACTAGAAGAATGAAATAATTAAAGCGAGAAAAAGAAGAAACAAAGTAGAAAAAACTTTGAAAAAGAAAAAAGAAGTAGAAGCCTAGAAGAATGAAATAATTAAAGCGAGAAAAAGAAGAAACAAAGAAGAAAAAACTTTGAAAAAGAAAAAAGAAATAGAAGCCTAGAAGAATGAAATAATTAAAGAGAGAAAAAGAAGAAACAAAGAAGAAAAAACTTTGAAAAAGAAAAAAGAAGTAGAAGCCTAGTAGAATGAAATAATTAAAGAGAGAAAAAGAAGAAACAAAGAAGAAAAAACTTTGAAAAAGAAAAAAGAAATAGAAGCCTAGTAGAATGAAATAATTAAAGCGAGAAAAAGAAGAAACAAAGAAGAAAAAACTTTGAAAAAGAAAAAAGAAATAGAAGCCTAGTAGAATGAAATAATTAAAGCGAGAAAAAGAAGAAACAAAGTAGAAAAAACTTTGAAAAAGAAAAAAGAAATAGAAGCCTAGAAGAATGAAATAATTAAAGCGAGAAAAAGAAGAAACAAAGAAGAAAAAACTTTGAAAAAGAAAAAAGAAATAGAAGCCTAGAAGAATGAAATAATTAAAGCGAGAAAAAGAAGAAACAAAGAAGAAAAAACTTTGAAAAAGAAAAAAGAAATAGAAGCCTAGAAGAATGAAATAATTAAAGCGAGAAAAAGAAGAAACAAAGAAGAAAAAACTTTGAAAAAGAAAAAAGAAATAGAAGCCTAGAAGAATGAAATAATTAAAGCGAGAAAAAGAAGAAACAAAGAAGAAAAAACTTTGAAAAAGAAAAAAGAAATAGAAGCCTAGAAGAATGAAATAATTAAAGCGAGAAAAAGAAGAAACAAAGAAGAAAAAACTTTGAAAAAGAAGAAAGAATTAGAAGACTAGAAGAATGAAATAATTAAGGCGAGAAAAAGAAGAAACAAAGAAGAAAAACTTTGAAAAAGGAAAAAGAATTAGAAGGCTAGTAGAATGAAATAATCAAAGCGAGAAAAAGAAGAAACAAAGAAGAAAAAACTTTGAAAAAGAAAAAAGAAATAGAAGCCTAGAAGAATGAAATAATTAAAGCGAGAAAAAGAAGAAACAAAGAAGAAAAAATTTGAAAAAGAAAAAAGAATTAGAAGACTAGAAGAATGAAATAATTAAAGCGAGAAAAAGAAAAAACAAAGAAGAAAAAACTTTGAAAAAAAAAAAGAAATAGAAGCCTAGAAGAATGAAATAATTAAAGCGAGAAAAAGAAGAAACAAAGAAGAAAAAACTTTGAAAAAGAAAAAGAATTAGAAGACTAGAAGAATGAAATAATTAAAGCGAGAAAATGAAGAAACAAAGAAGAAAAAACTTTGAAAAAGAAGAAAGAATTAGAAGACTAGAAGAATGAAATAATTAAAGCGAGAAAAAGAAAAAACAAAGAAGAAAAAACTTTGAAAAAGAAAAAAGAATTAAAAGGCTAGAAGAATGAAATAATTAAAGCGAGAAAAAGAAGAAACAAAGAAGAAAAAACTTTGAAAAAGAAAAAAGAATTAGAAGGCTAGAAGAATGAAATAATTAAAGCGAGAAAAAGAAGAAACAAAGAAGAAAAAACTTTGAAAAAGAAAAAAAATTAGAAGACTAGAAGAATGAAATAATTAAAGCGAGAAAAAGAAGAAACAAAGAAGAAAAAACTTTGAAAAAGAAGAAAGAATTAGAAGACTAGAAGAATGAAATAATTAAAGCGAGAAAAAGAAGAAACAAAGAAGAAAAAAATTGAAAAAGAAAAAAGAATTAGAAGGCTAGTAGAATGAAATAATTAAAGCGAAAAAAAGAAGAAACAAAGAAGAAAAAACTTTGAAAAAGAAAAAAGGAATAGAAGCCTAGAAGAATGAAATAATTAAAGCGAGAAAAAGAAAAAACAATGAAGAAAGACCTTTGAAAAAGAAAAAAGAATTAGAAGACTAGAAGAATGAAATAATTAAATCGAGAAAAAGAAGAAACAAAGAAGAAAAAACTTTGAAAAAGAAAAAAGAATTAGAAGACTAGAAGAATGAAATAATTAAAGCGAGAAAAAGAAGAAACAAAGAAGAAAAAACTTTGAAAAAGAAGAAAGAAATAGAAGCCTAGAAGAATGAAATAATTAAAGCGAGAAAAAGAAGAAACAAAGTAGAAAAAACTTTGAAAAAGTAAAAAGAAATAGAAGACTAGAAGAATGAAATAATTAAAGCGAGAAAAAGAAAAAACTAAGAAGAAAAAACTTTGAAAAAGAAAAAAGAATTAGAAGGCTCGAAGAATGAAATAATTAAAGCGAGAAAAAGAAGAAACAAAGAAGAAAAAACTTTGAAAAAGAAGAAAGAAATAGAAGCCTAGAAGAATGAAATAATTAAAGCGAGAAAAAGAAGAAACAAAGAAGAAAAAACTTTGAAAAAGAAAAAAGAATTAGAAGGCTAGTAGAATGAAATAATTAAAGCGAGAAAAAGAAGAAACAAAGAAGAAAAAACTTTGAAAAAGAAAAAAGGAATAGAAGCCTAGAAGAATGAAATAATTAAAGCGAGAAAAAGAAGAAACAAAGAAGAAAAAACTTTGAAAAAGAAGAAAGAAATAGAAGCCTAGAAGAATGAAATAATTAAAGCGAGAAAAAGAAGAAACAAAGAAGAAAAAACTTTGAAAAAGAAAAAAGAATTAGAAGGCTAGTAGAATGAAATAATTAAAGCGAGAAAAAGAAGAAACAAAGAAGAAAAAACTTTGAAAAAGAAAAAAGGAATAGAAGCCTAGAAGAATGAAATAATTAAAGCGAGAAAAAGAAAAAACAATGAAGAAAGACCTTTGAAAAAGAAAAAAGAATTAGAAGACTAGAAGAATGAAATAATTAAATCGAGAAAAAGAAGAAACAAAGAAGAAAAAACTTTGAAAAAGTAAAAAGAAATAGAAGACTAGAAGAATGAAATAATTAAAGCGAGAAAAAGAAAAAACTAAGAAGAAAAAACTTTGAAAAAGAAAAAAGAATTAGAAGGCTCGAAGAATGAAATAATTAAAGCGAGAAAAAGAAGAAACAAAGAAGAAAAAACTTTGAAAAAGAAGAAAGAAATAGAAGCCTAGAAGAATGAAATAATTAAAGCGAGAAAAAGAAGAAACAAAGAAGAAAAAACTTTGAAAAAGAAAAAAGAATTAGAAGGCTAGTAGAATGAAATAATTAAAGCGAGAAAAAGAAGAAACAAAGAAGAAAAAACTTTGAAAAAGAAAAAAGGAATAGAAGCCTAGAAGAATGAAATAATTAAAGCGAGAAAAAGAAAAAACAATGAAGAAAGACCTTTGAAAAAGAAAAAAGAATTAGAAGACTAGAAGAATGAAATAATTAAATCGAGAAAAAGAAGAAACAAAGAAGAAAAAACTTTGAAAAAGAAAAAAGAAGTAGAAGCATAGTAGAATGAAATAATTAAAGCGAGAAAAAGAAGAAACAAAGAAGAAAAAACTTTGAAAAAGAAAAAAGAATTAGAAGACTAGAAGAATGAAATAATTAAAGCGAGAAAAAGAAGAAACAAAGAAGAAAAAACTTTGAAAAAGAAGAAAGAAATAGAAGCCTAGAAGAATGAAATAATTAAAGCGAGAAAAAGAAGAAACAAAGTAGAAAAAACTTTGAAAAAGTAAAAAGAAATAGAAGACTAGAAGAATGAAATAATTAAAGCGAGAAAAAGAAAAAACTAAGAAGAAAAAACTTTGAAAAAGAAAAAAGAATTAGAAGGCTCGAAGAATGAAATAATTAAAGCGAGAAAAAGAAGAAACAAAGAAGAAAAAACTTTGAAAAAGAAAAAAAATTAGAAGACTAGAAGAATGAAATAATTAAAGCGAGAAAAAGAAGAAACAAAGAAGAAAAAACTTTGAAAAAGAAGAAAGAATTAGAAGACTAGAAGAATGAAATAATTGAAGCGAGAAAAAGAAGAAACAAAGAAGAAAAAACTTTGAAAAAGAAGAAAGAATTAGAAGACTAGAAGAATGAAATAATTGAAGCGAGAAAAAGAAAAAACAATGAAGAAAAAACTTTGAAAAAGAAAAAAGAATTAGAAGACTAGAAGAATGAAATAATTAAAGCGAGAAAAAGAAGAAACAAAGAAGAAAAAACTTTGAAAAAGAAGAAAGAATTAGAAGACTAGAAGAATGAAATAATTGAAGCGAGAAAAAGAAAAAACAATGAACAAAAAACTTTGAAAAAGAAAAAAGAATTAGAAGACTAGAAGAATGAAATAATTAAAGCGAGAAAAAGAAGAAACAAAGAAGAAAAAACTTAGAAAAAGAAAAAAGAAATAGAAGCCTAGAAGAATGAAATAATTAAAGAGAGAAAAAGAAGAAACAAAGAAAAAAAAACTTTGAAAAAGAAGAAAGAATTAGAAGACTAGAAGAATGAAATAATTAAAGCGAGAAAAAGAAGAAACAAAGAAGAAAAAACTTTGAAAAAGAAAAAAGAATTAGAAGACTAGAAGAATGAAATAATTAAAGCGAGAAAAAGAAGAAACAAAGAGGAAAATACTTTGAAAAAGAAAAAAGAATTAGAAGCCTAGAAGAATGAAATAATTAAAGCGAGAAAAAGAAGAAACAAAGAAGAAAAAACTTTGAAAAAGAAAAAAGAATTAGAAGACTAGAAGAATGAAATAATTAAAGCGAGAAAAAGAAGAAACAAAGTAGAAAAAACTTTGAAAAAGTAAAAAGAAATAGAAGACTAGAAGAATGAAATAATTAAAGCGAGAAAAAGAAAAAACTAAGAAGAAAAAACTTTGAAAAAGAAAAAAGAATTAGAAGGCTCGAAGAATGAAATAATTAAAGCGAGAAAAAGAAGAAACAAAGAAGAAAAAACTTTGAAAAAGAAAAAAAATTAGAAGACTAGAAGAATGAAATAATTAAAGCGAGAAAAAGAAGAAACAAAGAAGAAAAAACTTTGAAAAAGAAGAAAGAATTAGAAGACTAGAAGAATGAAATAATTGAAGCGAGAAAAAGAAGAAACAAAGAAGAAAAAACTTTGAAAAAGAAGAAAGAATTAGAAGACTAGAAGAATGAAATAATTGAAGCGAGAAAAAGAAAAAACAATGAAGAAAAAACTTTGAAAAAGAAAAAAGAATTAGAAGACTAGAAGAATGAAATAATTAAAGCGAGAAAAAGAAGAAACAAAGAAGAAAAAACTTTGAAAAAGAAGAAAGAATTAGAAGACTAGAAGAATGAAATAATTGAAGCGAGAAAAAGAAAAAACAATGAAGAAAAAACTTT
>OZ038488.1:75148598-75218598 GCA_964036315.1 Acanthosepion esculentum
CTAGTGTACAATTTAAATTTTATCATGTAGGTTCATGTGCAAACGTAAGGGGAGGTAACTAAGTTATTGTAATGTCTAAATATTTTTTAAAAACAAAAAAAATTGAAAACTGTTAAAACCGAGATATTTAATCTGTCTTCTGTACACATTTTACATTTGTGCAGTATTCATAATTAAATTTTTAAGGTTGGTTTCAACTTTTTAATATAGATAGCTTCAAGAATTTTTAGTTTATGTTTATTATTTTCATGAAAAAGTATAGGTGCATTTTCAACATGAATGAGACATGTCTTATTTAATGAGACGTGTCTTAATGAAATCATATACGCTATATATATATATATATATATATATATATATATATATATATATATAAAGGAAAAGTTAGCTAACGCGTTTCGTCCTTTGAGGAACTTTATCAAGGCCATATATATATATATATATATATATATATATAAATATATATATATATATATATATATATATATATATATATATATATATATATATATATGTGTGTGTGTGTGTGTGTGTGTGTGTGTTTCTTGCTCTCTGTATAACTATTAAGTTGCTGGTCTTCCATATGCCGGTAAAAAGCCACTATTTGATTAGAATTGGACTTGTACCAGACTCCTAAAGAATTGGTTTCAGTTTGATAAATAACAGATATTCAAATTTATTCTAAGCTAAGTGATGATTTTCCTACATAGAGAACTTGTTAGACCAACATGTCTCATAATTGCTTCGTGAAAGACATCCGAAAATAAAAGAAATAATTGAATAAAAAAGGACAGATCAAGGCCTGAAAGGAAAATAACGAAACAGAAAAAAGAAAACACCCCCCCAAAAAAAAACGAAGAAACAGAAAAGGAAAATAAGGTAACAATAACAAAAAAACGAAGAAACAGAAATGGAAAATAACGAAACAAAAAAAAAACGAAGAACCAGAAAAGGAAAAAAAACGAAACAATAACAAAAAAACGAAGTAACAGAAAAGGAAAATAAGGAAACAATAACAAAAAAGATATACGAAGACACAGAAAAGGAAAATAACGAAACAAAAACAAAAAAAACGAAGTAACAGAAAAGGAAAATAAGGAAACAATAACAAAAAAGATATACGAAGAAACAGAAAAGGTAAATAACGAAACAAAAACAAAATAGAAATGAAGAAACAGAAAAGGAAAATAACGAAACAAACACAAAAAATACGAAGAAACAGGAAAGGAAACAAATGCAAAACGGAATAGATACAGAAGAATCAAAACGGAAACGACAGAAAAAAATTTAAAAATCTAAAGAATGAAACAAAAAGAAGGAAAGAAAACTGATTAAAAGCAATTGTAGAAACAAGATATTGGCAAAAGAAGGGATAATGACAAGATTAAAAACGAAAAAAGGAAATAATACTTAGAAGGAAAGAAACAATGAGAAAACAGTAAAATAGACAAATATGAAAAGGAGAAGAAAAAAAGAAAGATTTTGTTACTCGAGCAAAAAGGTCTGTGGATGTGGCGATTTTCTAAGCGAAAGCATGAGGAACCCACTGAGAATCGATCTCACTATTCAGACGTAACTAATCTAGCGATACAAGCATGCTGTTACATCCGATCGAGGTGCCCAGAAATTATTTTCTAAGTGTCGCTTAGATATGGCACAAGGCCGAAAGTACGAGGCAATCAGCGAGGATCGAACTCACTGCACAGTTGTTATTGTTCTAGCGTGACAAGCTTGCCAACTATGACACCCCAACGTAGTACCGAGAAAGGAAACAGGACGTATGCGGCGCCCAGTGAGGAGCGAAGTTTTAATTGATTTAGCGAGACAAGCTTGCTAACAATTACTGCATATCGAAGTGCTGAACAATGATAGAATATAGTGTTTTTCTAAGCGCATCTTAGATGTGACACAAGGCCGAAAGTATGAAGCACTCAGTGACGATCGAATTCACTATTCAGTCGTAATTGGTCTAGCAAGACAAGCTTGCTAACTAGTACGTCGAAGTGTCGAACAATGATTGATAGAATAGAGTGTTTTTCTAGGCGCATCTTATACGTGGCACAAGGCCTAAAGTATGGAGCACCCAGTGAGGATCGAACTCACTAATCAGCCGTAATTGATCTAGCAAGACAAGGTTCCTAACCAGTACGCCACGTCAAAGTGCCCAACAGGATTTTGTACGCATAGATTACAATGCCGAAAGTGTGTAGCGCACGGCGAGGATCGAACTCGCTACTCAGTTGTAATTGCGTCAGTGGAAATCTTTGAATATGGGAAAAGAACAGTAGGCAAAATAATAGAATGGCGAAAGAAAAAAATCGTGAGTCGAGATAAAGATATACAAGAGTAAAGTACGAACGAGGAAATAAATAAACTTATGGTGAACAAATTATTAAAGAAAAAGAAATCGAACGAAGAGAAACCATGTAAAAAGACAAGCTGTACACAAACACACACACATATATATATATATATATATATATATATATATATATATATATATATATATATATATATATATATATATATATATATATATATATATATATATATATACGTCTGTTTGCTTGTGCGTGTGTGCGAATGTATAAATAAATAATCTTTTACAAAAAATCATGACGGCCTATAAAAACGACAATGCCGCTTTCAGTGACGGTGACGGTGTTAGCGGCTTTGTTGATGGTAGCCCGACTCCGAAGGAGATAAAAATAAGTTTCTCAAAATAAAGGTTTCTGAATTCCTGACAATGAATTGCAGATGACAATAACAAAGCTAATAATGGCGGTGTCATTTCGCCTTCCTTTTAATAAAGTCACGAAAACCTAAGCATCTTGTCGTCACAAAATACAAGTGGCCATTGTACGTTGAACAAGAAGAGGACCGAAGTCTTGAAAAAAATAAATAAACAAAAGAAAGCCACGGAATAAAAAAAATACATATATATATATATATATATATATATATATATATATATATATATATATAAATAAAGACAGAGTTGCCTGAAAAACGGGAATGATGACAAAATAAAAACTAAGAGACGCATTGGAAATGATTTTCATTGAATTTGACACGTGGATGTTTTCATTGCCTATTATCTGCGGCTTGGTGTTGAAGAAAAAGAAATGGCGGTAACCGTTTTTTTTTCTCTCTGTCCTTATTCGGCACACACGCATGCGCGTAGCGGTGATTGATGTGTCTTGAATATACAGCGAGGATGTTGATTTATTTACAAAGAAAGTTACGCGATTTTCGCTAAAGAAATTTTATTTTTCTTCATTTGCCAGAGGGATTTTTCCAAATTTGTCTGATGAATTCAGCACTCGAATAAAAACAGAATCAGAGAGCACCCGGTGAGAAACGACGTCACTAACGTTAGAACAGTTGCTATTGATCTACAAGTAGATATTTTGCTTTGCTTTTCTTTAAGAAAACGTTTTCATTATCAATTGATGACTTTTTTTTTATTTTATCATTTTACACTGATTTGTATGAACTAGTGTCCACATTTTGGTTTTTATCATGCTAACATGTCGGTCGCTGTGCGCTCCGGCCTTCTTCAGCTATTTGTCTTGGATGGACATCCGGGAATTTAGAAGTGGGCCCATTATCCAGTCTCATGCAATGCAATGTTTTCAGACCGCTGTCCAGACACGTCGATATTTCATATAAGTTATCTCAAAAATAAATTCATATAAGTTATCTCAATAATAAATTAATTCATTATCAACTGATTGTTTAATTATTATTAAAATCCAAAATGAAATTTGTTCTATTTTAACTGTTTTAGAAAACCTTTCTTGCCTTTCATCAGTATAGCTGAGACAAACCTCCTGGAGAATGCGACATTGCTCCTTCTCCGGCTAACTTTTTTCCGCTGATATGAAGTTGAGAGATTATATTGAATTAATTGCTAGGTTTGCTGCTAGGAAAGTTGGTTCACTGTACAGTGCTACATAAGTATTTCTCGCTAGAATTTCTCTTACCTATTGATAACTCGACCATTCGTCGATACGTTGAATATTGCTATCACATCCGGTCTTTTGCTTCTGCTACGTAGTTAGAGATACTTGATAAAATCCAAACATGTATCTGCAATGTTATCGGTCATGACATGGCATCTCGACTTCAGTAACGTAGCTTCCCTGTGACTTTTCTATAAATATTTTCATGGTAACTGTTCAAACCAGTAAACAATGAGCATAAAAAAGAAAAAGGACAAAAGAAATGCGGAAGAGAAAGAATAGAATAAAATCGTATATATATATATATATGTACGTGTGTGTGTGTGTGTGTGTGTGTGTGTGTGTGTGTGTGTGTGTGTGTGTGTGTGTGCAAAACTCTTCTGTGAAAGAATCACTCTGAGTCACTGGCGTGTTTATTTTCAAATAATATACGGTGGATAGTTGAAAAATCTCCGACTGATGTCAAATCAGTCGGTTTTCGATTCTGGCTTGAGGCAATCTGATGTCTACTCACACTGATGAGATTTAATACAGTGAAACAGTCTGTCTGTGGGTGACAATATATATATATATATATATATATATATATATATATATATATATATATATAGGTGACTATACTCGTGTCGAAAATCCTTCGAATTCTTGATTTACCAATAGTTAAATCAATCTCGAATGGAAAAAAAGGTTTTAAAAAAGAAAGAGCCAGGAACATGAAAGTCTGTCGAAAACAATCGCACAGATACAGGTCCAAGGCCCAAAGAAAAAACCCCGATACGAGTAACCAACTAACTAAAGGGCTCGATACAAACGTAGAGCAAACCTACGACTATATATATATATATATATATATATATATATATATATATATATATATATATATATATATATATATATATATATTATATTAAATTATGTTAATATTATTATATTGAATTATATATTATATTAAATTATATAAATACAAATAAATATTAGGAAATGTACGCTTATTTTCACACACACACACACACACATACACACATATATATATATATATATATATATATATATACATATTCGTAATATTTATTTAAACTTATATTTCATGGAAAAGAGTTGAAAAACTCTGATGAATTTATTCAATTTATAAATCTTTTGTGCAGAATGTGAGGTGGGTGAGAATTGAACTGTGTTCAATTTAATAAATTTAATTACTTTTTTTTTAAACATGTTGGGCGATATTGAAGAAATTGAAGCAGAAATGAAATAATATTTTATGAACAAAGAGTTATTAGTAATGAAAAAAACTCTAAATACAAAAAAAAAACATACTTATATCTCTCTCGGTAATTGAGACTAAAATGGTAAATCGTTACAGAATGTACACACACAGAAACACACACGGGCACGTGTGAACGCCAGCACGCACATAGATATATGTGCTTGTATGCGTGTGTCTGCAGACTTATTTATATATTTACACACTCTCTCTCTCTCTCTCTCTCTCACACACACACACACACACACACACACACACACACACACACTTCCCGTGCTAGGTTTTTCCGCTGATATAAGGTCGAGAGATTATATTTGCTAGAACTGAGGCTAGGAAAGTTGGTTCACTATACAGTGCTACATAAGTATTTCTCGCTAGAATCTCTCTTACCGATTGATAACTCGACCATTCGTCCAGACATTGAATATTGCTATCACATCTGGTCTTTTGCTTTATTCTTGATAAAATCCAAACAAGTATCTGCAATGTTATCGGTCATGACATGGCATCTCAATTTCAGTTAATTTGTCGCACCCGGAACTGGTAATTATTAATCGAAATTATTATTCTGATGACCTTTTGCCTTCTGTTAGCACGACTTCACGAATTTAAGCTCAGTTATAGCTAGGTCTTATCGTTTTACTGTTGAAATGACTAGATGTAACCGTAAGTAATATGTTAACAGTTTCTTTTTTCGCACTTGTGAAACTCTTTTTCTGTTCCTTGTTTTCTAGTCAACATTGATTTTCAAAAATTTGAACGCAATGTCAATCAGGCGTCTGACCGTGAAATTGGGGGTTTGAGGAGCCTGGGACCACCTCTTAATTGCTGTTGTTACCAGGTCCACCCTGACCCGTGGTAGTAGCACCTGTTAGGGTTCCAGCTATGGGCAAATAGTGAACTCCCAAACAAAAATCAGTATATTTTTATAATAAAATGGGCAACAATATATTTTTATAGCAAAATGACAATTAATGCAAAACTAACAAAATACAAAGATAATTTTTGTAGTAAAATTACCAACAATACATTTTTGGATCTACAAAATATATATGTAAAAATAAATATACCTTTACTCTAAAAGTATATAATTATGTACTAAATATATTCAGTTGAGGCCATAAAATTGCATTCAAATATTTAGATTTCGGCATTAATGAACCCATAGATGTTTATATGATGCTAAACAAAATCAGCCGTCAAAAAACAACGTAAATCGTTTTCTTCTTAATTCCTGTTCTTTTATTGTTCTCTCTCTTTAATAATGTTTTATTGTTTCTCATTTTTTTTCACAATCCTTGCATTTTACTGGCTTTATTTCCTTGTTTGGCTGAGGGAATGATTTAAAAAAAATTCTGTCCGGTTAATTAATTCTAGTAACATTGCTCGTCTTTCCTATATATATATATATATACAGGGTGACCCAAAAAACGGTAACTTTTTAACAATCCAATAAAGCCAAGAATGATGGAAGAAAAATATTTAATTCATAGTAATTGGAACCTTAAAACATGCCACTTAAGAATCTGTTGTGGATTCCGGGATGAAAACCGGTACCAAATAATAACAAACGCCAAGAATGAATATAGGAAAATAAATGTATTAACGTAATAATACAAACTGGCAATACAGGTTAGTAGTTCCAGGAATGCGGGGTTAGTAGACAAATATATATATATAGTCTTTGGTATCGACGTATCGCTGTATGATTTCTTACTGAGTCTACGTGCTAGTTACGGTGACTCTTGCCGCTACGTTATTCTACTCGACCGTCTCTACGTTCTATTACTACTACTGTCCGACTTGACAGTCCAAACGTTCTGCCGGGTATTCACTGGTAGTAGTATATGTATACCTTGGGTGAGTTCATTTGTGTAAAAAGGGGAGACCCCTCAATAGAAACAATGATGGAATTTTCATTTTTTTAAAATTACGTCCTGTAGATGGCGTTCTACCGTACGAATGAATTCTTGAAATCTGCTGTTGAGATTCCTCATTGACTGCTGCAACATCTCAGCTGGAATACTGTGAATTTCATTCTCGTTACTAAAATACTTCAACTCTATACTTTTAAAACTTTCCGTTTGAAATCTGAAATTTTATTTACTATTTTTTTCTTCTCCTCAATAGGAGTAGATAGATTTGCTTATCGCCCGGTTCACACGCCTCCCCGGTCTTTTGAACAGGAATAGAGTTTTGTATCAATACCTGTTTAGGGTTGTGTTTCTGGTTTCTTTCAACTCTATACTTATAACGTCTCCCGCTGAACGCTGAAATATTATTTATTTAATTATTTTATTTTTTTATATTATTATTTTTCTCATATTTTTCTCCTTTATATGAGTAGATAAGTTCGCCTATCCTCCGGTCTACACGCCTCGGTTTTTTCAACAGGAGTTGAGGTTTTGTACTTTGTTTCCTGCTTAGGATTGGGTTCCCGGTTCCATCTAAAGTCTTCTTATCCTTGTTCACTCCCAATACCCGTCTTGCATCTCAGTGGCATTATCCCCTTGATTGGGTTGAATTGATAAACAAAAAAGACCAGCTACGAGAGAAGTCTAGAGAGAATAGATAACTCTTGAGTGTAGGAGTCATAGAGTCATATTTTTCCCCAATTTCTTCTTTATGCTTCGTCTTCTTCAGCTTCTTCTTTTCTTATTCTTATTCTTTTTGGTTCTTCTTCTTTTCTTCTTCTTTTTCTTCTTTTTGCTTCTTCTTGCCGAAGTTCTTTATCTTTTCAGTGCTTTTAGCTCCTGAAAATCAGCATCTCAATCTTTCTCTTCTTAATATATATATGTGGACATTCTGGACATTCTACTATGAAATCTATTGGTAACTATATCAAAATGTATTGCATGAATTATTATACTTTATAGTGTTTTTTTTAGTGGGGAATTCACTATTTCCCATAGCTGGGCCCCTAACAGGTGCTACCTCCCCGGGTCAGTTTGAACGTGGCAACAATACCAATTAAGTATTACTTTCACGCTCATGAAAACCTCGGATCAGAGGCCTTGCTGCCGGACATAGTTTTTGATCTTGAAGTTAAGAATTAAGCTTATATATTGTCATCAATACCGAATTTCAATCTAATGCAACTATTACTCAGAAAATAGTCGACCCAAAATTTTATTTCTATAAAAAAAAAAAAAAAAATACAGCATTACTTCTTTTATGCACTATATCCTTTCAGGACGTGAGCGGTTATGGCTCTCGACTACTTCCTGTTTCTTGTAGCTCTAAACAACCTTTGACTTTGTACCATTCTTTCATCTCTACGCTCTGTCATCTATTTACACAAGCTATTTAATTTGGTTCGTTTCTCATTATATCTCTCTGTTTCTCTTGCCTTCACCTTGCTCTGTGAATGTGTCATATACTTTACCTATGAACACTAATGGGTATGCCTCATTCCTCATAAATATGTTCGACATTATTGCAAGTGCGGGTAATATGCTGTCGAAGCAGTCCACCACTAGCAGTGGTTTACCTATTTAAGGCCGCTGGCGAGTATTGTATTTTGTTGATCATATTTAATTTTCAACCATATTTTTGGTTATCCTCATTCAATAAGCCTTTCTAGGTTACAACACATAGATAGATAGATAGATAGATAGATAGATAGATAGATAGATAGATAGATAGATAGATAGATAAAGAAGGGATACAGAGAAAATCGACATTAACCCGAAACGGAAAAGATATTGACTCTGTGCAGAATAAATCTAAAAAGGACAGGACTCTTATATACCGTACGTATGAACACTAACGGGTGTCCCAATCCTTATAAATGCGTTGAACACTATTGTAAGTGGGGGTAATATGCTAAGTAGTTCAGAACTAGCAGTAGTTTACCTACTTATGGCCGCTGGCGAGTATTGTATTTTGTTGATGTTATAAAGATTACTATTTCATTTCCAACCTCCGTTTTGCTTGTTCCTCATTCAGTAACCCTTTCTACGTTACAACAGACTGTTAAATTTTCGAAACCCTCTTTCCTCATTATGTCTGTCAGATATTTCAACTGCCTTTTCCTGATGTTAGGTATAAGCGTATTTTAGATCACATTTTCTTTAATAAATCCTCGTTGCTCACATATTCAACATGTCGTCTGGAGGCCACATCTCTTTCGTTTCAGATCTCTTTTCTGAGGAAATTGCCCAGCATTTACTGTCAAAAATAAGAGATTAGATATAACATAGAATGACGTCCGTTTTTTATTTCTTCTTTCTTTTTTCCAACGAAATTTTCCGATCTCTTGATAAATCGATGAGAGACGTTTGTCTTCTGGTGGTTTTCAAATTGGAAAATGCCTATCTGGCGTCGTTAAGTCTCAGAATTCAATTGATACACAACTATCTCAGCCGCTAAGTCGTTCATGTAAAATGTTTAAGGAGGAATCAGTCTTAAAAATAATGGAATATACCACATCAAACCAACTTCGGCCATGTCCGCCAACAAAATGATTTTCACTGGTATCCTTTTCAAAGAGTTTCCATACATTACATTTACTTTGTGGATTAAAGCCATTAATCTCAAGTAAATAAATAAATAAAAATGAGACGGCAGAAGACATAAACAAATTTCACTGCTTACAATTATAATCTTGGCCAAAAGCATACACTCGATATGCGCGCCTTTCCTTTCTTCCGTGTTCGTCACAAAGCCCCTTATTACCCCTGAAACATCGTTCGCGGCACTCTCTCCATCCGCCTGCTCTCAGTCGACGTGTCGTTCGACCCTGTAGTGTGGATAGCACCATCTCTCACTGCAATGCAACATCAGGTCTGACCACACACGGACCTTTAATTTCCTGAGCGTTACTTTGAAGTATAGCAAACGCCTACCTCAAAACAAATTTCACCCAAGAGTTAGGGATTATTGCCGATGTCTTTTCATCTTGTCTTGTAGTGCTTGATGACATGGCTGTGCGACCGGAATTGAAGTGAGGGGTCAGTGTAGAGGTAATATTAAATCGAGATTGCTGAAGATTCTCAAGAGTGATTCTATGCATAGGGATTATATTTTTATATCCCGTAGATTTTACAAGAATACGAATGATGATATATTTTGTACGAATCTCCACGTGGCTTAGACCTATATAATTACATATATGCTTCAAAGGTTTATTTCATTTGTAAAATGTAAATGGCGCAGCCACTCGTATCCGAGGATACCAGTTTACTAAGGCGACTAGCTAATCCCCATTGCAGACGCTTGCTCCAGCACATTTTTGTTTATTTTACACCCACAGAGACCACCTGTGGTTTACGCTGAGCAGGCTTTAGTTACAGTTTCTGGTAGAGTGTGAGTTACCTAGCCTGATCAAGTCTGAACAAGGCCAGCACGTACAAAACCTCGGTCACGATGACTTGTGACTTCATGCTAACACAACCATCATCGGCTCCCAGTCCTACTCAATATTACTCATAAGGCTTGGGTCAACTCGTGGTATGGTTTTCAGGTACTTTCCAAACGTGCCGCACGTTGGTATCGCTTCCTCCAGACCGACAACATCAAAAAATCACCTTCCTGACAAATCGACCATGGCGAGATTCAAACGCGGGTCTCATGGTCAGATAGCGAACGTTCTAACCACTCTAACCCATTTGAAAAGGCCACTTTATGACTGTTGGTCAGCTTTATCCTTAATTTACATACATTTAGTAGTCGCGTGGCCGATCGGTTACAATATCAGCGTTCAAACCATGAAGTCCGGGTTCGAATCTCACGGAGGCTGATTTTTCAAGGTGGTGCCTTATTGATAATATTGACGTCAGGTGACGATCCTATTGGGAAATAACCCAAAACCATACAACGGTTACCCTCGAGGCTTTTGAATGAACATTGCTAGCCGAAGCTGTTCGGAAGCTGTCGATGGTTGAGGTAGAACGATGTTACAAGCCACCATGACTGAGCGTATGAATGTACTGGCCTTGTTCAACCACTGATCACGCCAGATTTTTTGCTCTCTCCTAGCAACTGTGACATAGGTGTCGTCAGCGCACATGCAATATAAACTGCTGAGTTATGAGGGTCAAAGAAATCCAAGATCGTCTAGATCTTAAAGGAGACGATCATCTCGACTTGGAAGTAAAGAATGATGAAGTTTACAACATAAAAGAAAACACATTACATGAAGACTTCCAACAGCAGCAACAACTGAAATGGATGGCATATGTAAGTAGAAGGGAAATAATGTTATAATCAATATGTTGACGTAATATCTTAATAAAAGGCTAGGAAGGAAACTTCCATCAATATTAGAAAGAGCGATAACAGTTAGTGGACTTGAGAAGATTATTTTCCTGAAAAACTGTTTTTAGAAATCTTCATCGAGAGTAAGGTTAACTCTTTGCTTAATGAATGCTGGAAGTTTCCTGCATTAAAACGGCCGGTTTTATTTTACCATTACCAGGCCAGGCGTCTTCAACAAAGATTAGATCCCCTCCATAACCTCCCACAATTGACTGTTGCCTATTTTATTACTCACATCTTAATTTCTGCTGCTTTTTATAGCAACTCTCAGGCCGTCATTCTATGATTGCTAATAAACAAAGCATATGTGAAGAGAAACATGAAATCATGCATCATATCATCAGAAACCTGTTGGGAACCCTGGTGTTGTGTAATGGTTCGCCAGCTTGTCACGCTACACCAACTACGACTGATTAGTGAGTTAGATCTTCACTAAGTGCCCCATCTAAGCTACAATTAGAAAATAACTATCAATAACCAGTTTTACCGTGCTATCTCACCAATTAAATGTACGAAGATAAACCAAAAACATCACTTAAACCTAAGCACATAACTATGTTTTTTTTTAATTTTCCCAAAGTGCTTGATACGTCACAATGAGTAATATATATCGATTTCTTAGGTGATATATTTTCATTTTTTATTAATGTTTCAGAAGCATTTCTTTCATTTAAAATTTCACTTGTTTTTTATCGCAACATATAGATCAACATCGTTAGTATGTAAATCGAAAGTCAAGAAGAAAGTCTCGAGAAATTCTTTTTGAAAGTATAAATGTTTACCCAGTACAATACTCAGGGGTATTTATCAAGAGGGTTAACTGAATGAGTTATACGATATAAATACAAGAGGAGGTAGAATGAAGTTAAGTTTATGAGGCTAAGGAGGATAGATATCTATTGGGCTCTGAGTTGAAGAGGTTAAGATTTTAGAGCGCAGGGTAGACACAATACGGGAGTCTCTCCTAAAAAAAATTGTTTTTAATATTTTTTCTTAGTTGAACTTCCTCCTTACAAATGGAATACGGAGGAAATGAGGGTGGTTAGATTCTGTGGATTTAGTCGAGAGAATTCTATCTGTAAATGTCTGAACTACTGCGGCTAAAGAGTGGCAATAATCTCAACATTTGTCATGGGAATAGAGATAGAATAGTGATAGTTTGTTTAGTGGCATATCAACTCCTTATGGGTCATTTTATGCCGGAATTTAATTTTCTTAGAAGTCATGATAATTCCTTCTATAAAAAATGTATTGCTGGTAATATTTTTGTTTACTTACAAAAAAGTATTGCTGGTAATATATATTTACAAAAATATATTGTTGCTAATTTATTTTACTATGAAAATTAATTAATAATAAAAAGTAATTTTGTTATTTTACTATAAAAAATAATAAAAGTAATTTTACTATAAAAATGTATTTTTAACATTTCATAGTGTTTTTGCCCCTGTTTATTTGTTTAACTATTTTCACATAGCTGGGATCCTAACAGCTGCTACCACCCAGGGACATGGTGGACCTTTAGAACAACAGTAATTAAGATGTGGTTCCATGCTACTCAATACCTACGGATCAGAGGCCTTCCTGCCGGATGTAGTTTATCGTCATGCCCAGGACGAGAATAGCAATAAGCTTGCGACGTTGCATCTTTGGGGAGAAGGCTGTAGAGTGGAAAGTAAGTCATCCGCGTAAAGGATTTTTCACTTTGTGAAGGCTGGAATGGGGTCTTCTTTTCATCTATGGAGAGAATCTACAGTAGTCAATGTAATATAGGAGATTATATATCACAGTAAATTCAGCACTTGTTTCTTTCTTTATAACGATTAGCATTTGGAAGGCATCTTTCGTTATTCGATAGTAACTTCTGATTTTTTACTATATCTTTTTTTTTTAATCTGTTACAGATTGCGAAGGCCAGAGCCAGAATGGTCAGCGTTTTGTCGGAATGCCTTAGTGGGTGTGGTATTTTGACTAGATTTTGGATATAAGTAAAAAAAAAACGGTGCGAATTGAACAGTGGATAGCAAGAATTCTGAAGCGTCGATACGCCTTCTATACCCAGGTTGAGAGATCGACTGAAAGGACCCGCGTCAACGTGCGACATGTGTTCCTATGACGTCATTCAGTCTACTGCCTCTTAGAATCCAAGCGGTCACCGCACTCTCCTAGTAAAACATATAGCAAAAGGAAAGGTTCTTTTTCGTTGATACCGTTTTATGTAGTATTATGGGGGCCCAGAGACCACACAGAACGCAACAAATCCCATATAGTTAAATCTAGGTACTTATTAGATTTTGACGTCTCCAGTTCGTGTCTCACGTCTTGTATTGTTCATCTTGGCAACTACCATACTTTTCGTTTTCTTACAATTGAGGAATTGTCCTTTCTTCTTGTATTTTATTTATTACTTTGTCTAGAAGTTCCTGTCGATTCCATTCAGTCTGCTATCAACACCGAATCACCTGTGCGCCTTATGTTGTTAGAATTTGGGTCATAAGACAAGAATGGGTCTTTTTAGTCAAGCTATGTTACGGAGAGATCTTAAGAGAACGAGAGTATTTATTATTATTGGCGGATCTGATCTTAATTATATGGATAAGTTTTAAAACTTTTATTCCCTAGTTCTCCTACTGTGTATACGTGATGACTAAGTCTATGTAAGCTGATGATCTTGAGTTCATTTCAAGCTGTGAAAATTATACTCTCTGATTCAGTTAAAAGAGCAGAAGCGATAATACATGACAGTTACGAGTTATCTCCCCTACTACTGATTGCAGAATGGAACTTTATATGCCCGTGGATTGAATAAAGAGTTCTTCTTTTTTTTTCTTTTGAAGAGTAGAATGGAGAGAAAAACAACTGAAATGTTGCGACTACAACAAATCGAAATGAAGAAAAATGATTAAATTAATCGCTGTATAAAAATGCCATCTGTGCGCACCGACATGGTAGAATGGCTAGCAAGCTTATCTCGCTCGATCAATTACTACTGATTAGCGAGTTGGATCCTCACTAGGTACTCCTTACTTTTGACCTTGCTCAGTAAATCACTAGAACTTCTCGATGTGGTGTAATGGCTAATAAGCTTGTCTCGCTAGATCAATTACGACTGAGTAGCGAGTTCGATCCTTACTGGGTGCTCCGTACTCTCGGCCTTTTACCACATCTAAGCTACGCTTAGAAAAAAACATTAGGGTACCTCGAGGCGGTGTAATGGTTTGCAAGCTTTTATCGCTACATCAATTACGACTGAGTAGTGAGTTCGATCCTTACTGGGTGCTCCGTACTCTCGGCCTTGTACTACATCTAAGCTACGCTTAGAAAAAAACATTAGGGTACCTCGAGGCGGTGTAATGTTTTGCAAGCTTTTCTCGCTAGATCAATTACGACTGAGTAGTGAGTTCGATCCTTACTGGGTGCTCCGTACTCTCGGCCTTGTACCACATCTAAGCTACGCTTAGAAAAAACATTAGGGTACCTCGAGGCGGTGTAATAGTTTGCAAGCTTTTCTCGCTAGATCAATTACGACTGAGTAGCGAGTTCGATTCTCACTGGGTGCTCCTTGCTTTCGGTCTTGCTTAGCATGTAACTAGGGCATTTCGATGTGGTGTAATGGTTAACAAGCTTGTCTTGCTAGATCAGTTACGAATTAGTAGTAAGTTCGATCCTCACTGTGTGCTCCATAATTTCCGGCTTGTGCTCCGTAAATCATTATAATACTGCTAGTTTCAATTTTAGGTAACAGCTGAAATATTGTATCGACAACAACCAATTTGGGTTTAATAAGTTTTATAATAATGCTAATTCCTCTAAAAATATGTTGATTGATCCTTTTCTGCAGTTTATAAACACTGCAGATTAATTAAAGCTATAAAATATTTTTTAGATTGCAAGAATATTTTTTTTTCTTATATAATGATTTCTTGATACGCGTCTTACTATTTAATCCATAGCTGCGGGAAGATTTGAAATCATAACGTTCGCAAGTGAATATAACGAACCCAACGGTAATTGGAACTCGGCTCTGATTAATAATTCCGGGTCATTATTCATTACACCACCCGTACATCCTATCTGACGACACCTGGCATTTCCAAGCTGTCACTCATCTAGATACTGACGAGGGTCGACGTTGCTTAACTTCGGTAATCGTACGGGAACCTCTGTTTCGGCGTGATGTGCCCGTAAGCTACGAAAATATCTGAAACATAGTGTCTGTAAGAACCAAGATGACAACGTCATCTCTATCTATAAAAGGCAGGATGTGTGTGTGTGTGTGTGTGTGTGTGTGTGTGTGTGTGTGTGTGTGTGTGCGTAACGAATGCACGGCCGCAATTTTCGACGGATTTGCACCAAAATTTACATGCACATGCTCTAAGTTAGTGAGAAGACCAAGACCGACTTCGATAGTGGAAATTATCGATTTTTTCATGCTTCTCCGGTAGTTTTCATGTAGTTTGCGGCCATTTTCTACTGGCCAGAGTGAGAGCCTATAGCTGGTTGCCACGAATAGGCATGAAGATTCTATTGGCCAGCGTGAGAGCCAACAGCTGACTGACACGAATGTTAACTAGTATGCAAAAAAAATCGATAGCTGCATTCGTCACATGTGGGAAAAATTAAATCTGCATGGCACTTTACTCCAATTGGCTCATTCGCTTGCTTAAAGTCAACGTTGATTCTGATTCCGCAGGACTGGGTTGGGTGTGAAAAAATATTTGTTGTTAACATTCTTTTTTCATTCGGTTTTTCCAGTTACGAGTCTTTATTTAAAGCTGATCGTTTTGTGTTCATTTTGTTTAGTTCTTTTTTCGTAATATATTTAATGTTTAGTATAGAGCTTAGAAAAAATTCGCAGTGTGAGATAGGCAAGAAGTAAATCATGTAGCAACATCAGCACGGCAAAGGGCACTCCTTTAAAGGCAAGGAAGGGCAAACATATTTTAAGTCAAGTAATAGCGATTGCTGTATGAGTCGTACGATTTTTGAATCAAGCACGGGGAACGCCGGGCCATGCTGCTAGTTTTTTTAATAAATCAGTGTATAATAACTTACAAGTTCGCTACATGAGTTTGTGTCTCTTTTCGCGTTTGTTATTATATCTCGAAAAGGAATGCACTTATCAATTTGTAAAATTGGGAGCGAATTTTCTGTTTGAATTTGGTGGATTAAATAAAATCTACTCATAGTTTCTTTTTTTAAACGCAACATTGTTTCTCGCCTTTTTGCTGCGACAGGAGAGAGTTCATGTTCGATATAAATTTCTTGCATGTTCTGTTCGCTTCTTTCTTGTAGCCGTTTGCGGCTTGCGTCTTTTCCGATGACAAAAGGCCGCCGACATAAAAGAATCTCCATAAGTAGAGACAACAAATGACAATAGAAAAAAGAAGCTAAAACCTAGAGATTCTGGAGAAGACTTCTATTTTTTTCTTCCCAATATCAGGAAGAACAACAAGGCAGACTTCTGAAAATACACCAATGACAAGATGTTGAATTGATTAAAGCCAGGCGGATGGAGGGGAAGAGAGAAAAAATTGTTAAAAAAGAAAAGAAAAGAAAAAAAAGAACGGAGACGGGGGAATAAATCGAAGGTTTGAGATACTTCGTATCACATTTCGTTTGGTAACTCGGGACGTTGGCACTTGGGGTCTTTTCATTTTCGTTACGTTTGAATAGTAAAGACAACTGAACAGAGTAACAATGTAAATAAGATAAAAAGGAAGATACTATAGAAGAGTAAATGGTGGAAAAAAGAAGTTTAGAAAGAAAGAATAATCAGAATGAAGTAGAGACAAACAGACAAAAAAGAAAGAAAGAAAGAAAATCGAAGAAACGACTAAGGTAGAGAGTGAGAGACAGAAAGACATGAAGAAAGAATAATCAAAATGAATTACAGGAAGAAAGAAAGAAAGAAAGAAAGAAAGAAAGAAAGAAAGAAAGAAAGAAAAAACGAGCATAGAGGAAAATACTAAGGTAAGGGAAAGAAAGAAAGAACAGAGAGAAAGGCTTGAAGAATGAGAAAAGGGAAAATAAAAGAGGAAAACTGTAAGAAAAGAAAGAAAGAAAGAAAGAAAGAAGAGCATAGAAGAAAATACTATGCTAAGGGAGGGAGGGACAAAAATAAATAAAGGAAGAAATAAATAAATAAAGAAAAGCGGGATGAAAGCAAGACTTGAAGGATGAGAAAAGGGGAAATAAAAAAGGAAAGCTGTAAGAAAGAAAGAAAGAAAGAAGGAGAAGGCAAAAAGATTAAAATATAGAAATATTGAAAGATATTTTTTTTTTAAAAAGGGAAGAAAAATGAAAATCAGGAATTAAAGAAGTAAATAAAAAACGAAAGAAATTATCACAAACAAGAAAAAAGTATAGCAAAATAGACAGGAATAGCAAATATGAAGAGGAAAATATTAAAAAACTTGATAAAAGCAGAGATACAATAAGAAATAGAAAAAGGGAGTTGGAAAGAAAGAAAGAAAGAAATGAAGAAAGAAAGAATTAATGTATGAATGAATGAACATTTTAAAAAGAAAAGTTAAAAATTATAGAAAGAAAAAGTTTAAAAAAACAGAGAACAAATGAAAACAGGAAAGAATATAAAATGAAAAATGTATATATATATATATATATATATATATATATAGAGAGAGAGAGAGACAAAGAGAGAGATAGCGATAGATAGATAGATAGATAGATAGATAGATAGATAGATGTACGTCTGCCTGAAAAGAATTAACTGAGAAATAGTTTTTGAAACGAATAAGAAAGAAAGAAGTATTTAGAAAGAAAGAAAAAAAGAAAGAACAAAAATGAGGTAAAATGATAGAAAGAAGGAAAGAAAGAAAAAAGAAAGGGAGAACTAAGCAAAAGGACGGAATAAAGGTAAGAAGGAAAGAATTTAGAAGAGAAAGCAGAAAAAAATAAAAATTAATGAAAAAGAAAGGAGAGGGACACGACGAAAAGAAATGAATGACGAATGATCAGAATGAAGAACAAAGAGAAAGAAAGAAGAAAACGAAGTAAGGAAAAAGAAAGAAGTCAGAAAGAAATAAGAAAGAAGGAATATATCAAATAAAAGAAGACATAATGAAAGAAAAATGAACAAATTCATTAGGAAGAAAAAAGAAAGAAAGAGTGAAATAAATAAATAAAAGAGTAATTATAACTTAATTACAAACTGAAAGGAGAAATAAAGAAGTAATGAAAAGGTACGAAAGAAGAAAGACAAAAATAAGAAAAAATCAAAATATAAGATTCATAAATATATGGAAACTAAGAAAGAAAGAAAGAAAGAGAGAGAGAGAAAGAAAAGAAAGATAAAGAAAACTTTCACACAATTAAACTCAACGTAAAAATAACGCAGACAACACAAGGAATGGAAAAAGTCAGAGGCCAATTGCGATAGAACTTTTAAAAATGAAATAATCCAAATAAATTAAAGAACGAAAAAGATGGCTGAAAAGAAAAATAAAGAGAAAATCGGAAAAAAAAAGTTTTTAAAAATGATCAGAATCACAAAGGCCGTGGCAACAAACATTCTACACAAGGCAACAATACTTACAAAACGTCAGTTTGTGGCCAACGCTAATTCTCTAAGGTAAGGTCAACGGACAATGGCTATTTCCCCTGTTGTCCCACCGACCTTTCCCGGTCGACAGTCGCCTTGAAAGACAAGAGTGAAGACACGGAGCAAAGATGGCAAATCCTTCTGGAAATTGTCTGAACTACTGGCTTTTCGTCCTATTATTGAAAGGTGTTTCTTTAGAGAAAAAAAGGAGAGAAAAAAAAAGGAAGGATAACATTGGAACGACCCGCGTGTGATAATATCAGAGAATTATATCCAGAATTCACCAAATTAATCCCGGACCGAAGCGGAAACCATTGATCGAACTCTAGCCATTTTTGTAATGGCGGGAAATGGCAGAACCGAAACAACGCCAAAAGGTTTGGACAGCAAAGTCCGGTAGATTTCAGTGAATGAAATGGAATAAAAAATAGAAAGGCTTTTTTTATTATTAAAAAGAACCAACATCTGGTCAGTTGTAGAGGACAAAAACTACATTTCAATAACGACACAAAAGTGTGTGTGTATATATATATATATATATATATATATATATATATATATATATATATATATATATATATATATATATATATATATATATATATATATTTTTTTTTTTTTTTTTCATGAAAGTTCGTATCCAAGTTGAGAGACTGTTACAGGTCTTAAGCCATTGGTTACTATTCATCAGCGTGTTAGTAGGTGTTCAAGCCCAGGTAAATGCTATTAATTCTGGTAATCATCGCCACAGAGGATATTCCTCAAAGTTAAATGTTGGTATCCACTTTTGTTTTAACTATGATTTAGATTAAACGTTTACACACATACACGCGCACACATAGACAAACACATACGCAAACACACAGACACAAACACTTACATACACACACACATATATATACACATATATACACACATATATACATATATATATATATATATATATATATATATATATATATATATATATACATATATATATATACACACACACATATATATATAAGCACACACACATATACATATATATATACCCATATATACATATATATTTATATACACAAATAAATATATATATATATATATATATATATATACATACATACACAGACACACACACACACATATATATATATATATATATATATATATATATATATATATATAATACAGTGTAACCCGGATATAAGAGAGTTGCCGGGACCGGAGAAGAAGTCTCTTATATCCGGGTTTATCTTATATCCGGGTTTGGTCTATTTCGTTTTATTAACACAGGCTCTAATTTGGGACCAGAGAAAATCTATCTTATATCCGGGTCTCTTATATCCGGGTTACACTGTAATACGTCTAAATTATTTAACCAAACTTGCTTGAATGAAAATATACGTTTTATA
The DNA here is from genome assembly GCA_964036315.1 of Acanthosepion esculentum. Taxonomy (NCBI): domain Eukaryota; kingdom Metazoa; phylum Mollusca; class Cephalopoda; order Sepiida; family Sepiidae; genus Acanthosepion; species Acanthosepion esculentum. Next base: position 75,169,041 of record OZ038488.1, read on the forward strand.
TATATATATATATATATATATATATATATATATAGTTTATTTTAGGGTATTATATCGAAAACATGTCAACATCGCTACACAATTGCAATCGTGTTTCGATGCCTATCAACGCATCTCGTCAGGCGATTGTAAATTACCCTATTTTAATTTACAATTGCCTGATGAGATGCGTTGATACGCATCGATACACGACTGCAACTGTGTAGCGATTCTTACATGTTTTCGATGTAATATCCTAAAATAAATAATATTGATCTTCTTTGTATTGAGTCCTCTTTTAAACTAAATGTTACGAATGTTGGAATTGTACTTTATTCGTTCATATCTTACCTGTACACACACACACATACACACACTCAGACACACACATACATACATACATATATATAAATATATATATATATATATAAATAAGAAAGTGAACATAGAAGTCAACACTTAGCATTAAACAGATTGTCGCCTCTAAGTTTTGACTTCTATGTTCACTTTTATATTTACACACGCTCTATATCTGATATTGAGCACTTTATCCCATAAATATAGCACTTTAAGACTATATTTCTTCATATATATATATATATATATATATATATATATATATATATATATATATATGGAGGGCGTTTCAGAATTGTAGAAAAATGCGGATCGATTTAAATACTGTCAGTGAAAACTCATTTTTTTTCTCTAAAAAATGGCTCACAGAAAATAACTCAATTTTTGTACATTGAAAGGCTCCAGTTATTTTTTGAAATTTTGTATTCATATATATTAACCAATCATCGACATCAACCTTTGACGCGTGGTATTCATTGAATTGACAGACGGTAAAATATATTAAAAGAAAATTTGGGAGGCTCAACCTCAGAATATGATCAACACTATTCTTTTGCCTAAAAAGAAATATTTAAAAACTGGGAAATATATATATTAGCCAATAAGCTTGAGATTAATAAATCTGAATTTTAGATTCATCCGAAGCCTGCTATTTTATTATGAATACAATCAATTCTTCTTCCCGACCTAGTCTTTCTGTGAACCTTTGACCAGGGTGTCTGTTCGAACGTTTGCTACACAAACTAAACTGAAATTCTCATACACACTTAATCTTTCGCATAGTTATTCGAATATATAATATTTCAAAAATTATATTTAGCGATAGAGACGACATTCCGCTGAAAAGCATTCTTCGTAATGGAGAAATCAGTCTTGTTTGCATCCAAACGAAGCCCTGGTCATTTTTCGAACACATTCCAATCCAACATCCGAAAAATTTCTGTTCAAATTTCACACACAAACCTAGTCAAATTTCGAAGATATTTCTTTTGAACTATTACCCCCCCCCCTCCCAAAAAAAAATATAATCGTCTCACAACAAATGGAAGGATTCATCAACTGCAGATTATACGAAACCAAACCAAAGTGCATCAAAAAGAAACATGACCGCAAATATATTTTTTAACAGATATCGTTCATCATTAATCAACAAAATGTATAGACATTCATTTTTCTAAGCAAGCATGCAATATGTGGATATGTTATGAAGACAGGAAAAATGTTCACGACAGAAAATGTATTTCTTTATGTGAAGAAATATATCTTCTGTCGTGAACATTTCCCTGTCTTTATAACAGATAATTTCGTCACATAGAAATTATAGACTTCATTACATTCACCAAATACAACACCTAACTTCTTCCTGTAATACAAAATATGAAAAAACATCATTTGTATATTTTACAATTCACGCATGACATCGCCAAGATTATTGTTGACGCATTTCTACCAGTGAAATACTCAAAACTTTGAATTAGTAAATTTCGTATAATTTGTAAACATTTAAGGATACAGCAATTTCATAAAAAAAAATCTGTTTCAGCGATAAAATTTTGTTTCATTTCTGAGTCACCTTCAGAGCGAAAAAAAAATTTCCAGTATTTAAAAAATATATATTTCGCAACCTGGTAAACGTTCATCTCTAAAAACAAAATGTCGGCAGATATTTCCACATAACATTTTTCGTACATGGGCATTGCTTTTTCTCGGGAATTCATGCAAACTTCAGGAACATCACTTATTGTGCTAACATACTTTTCAAAGACTTTTTCCCTTCTTTAACGTCACATTGAGCCATACTAATGGATAAAAGCAAACTGAGTAACTACAAATTAACTAAAAATTCTTTCTGCAACCATCAGATATTACAGAAGACAATTACAGAAGAATACTCCATCAAAACGTCTATTGTAGAATTTTTCCTAGCGACATGCAACAGATTTTTTCAACAGTTACCTATTGTGTTTCTACTTAGAAACAACACTGGTGAAAATTTCTTTTACACGACAAGTGTACACTACATTGCCTTCAACATATTTGCCTCCCGATCTAAACAGCAGCAAAAATCATTTTTGTTCGTCACTAAAAAATTCACTTCAACGAAACTACGACGAAAACTTCAAAACACAAAAGCTTTTTCATTATCGACAAAAAAATTGAAGAAACAAAATTCAAGTACTATGTCTTTATCTAATACTTTATATTATATATCCCTACACATTGCATTAATTTCAATTTAATGAGCATTTTTCTACCTATTTCGATATCTTCATATCGATCCTGGGGGTGGATATTTGTAGAGACCCGTTTCACAATTTAAAAAAAATGCTAATAGTTCTGTCACTCTTTCTAGTTCTGTTTACAAAATCAGCTCTCAGAAATTAACTCAATTCTTGTAAACTGAAAGGCTCCAGTTATTTGAATTTTTGTATTCATATATATACAACCAACCAGCGACGTCGAAAGAGACGCGCGGTATTCTTTGAATTGGCAGAAGGTAAAATATTTTAAAAGGAAATTTTGGCGGCTCAACTTCAGGATATGTTCAACAACAGGCTTTCTTAAAAGGAATATTTAAAAAACTAGAAAAATATATATTAGCCAATAGGCTTGAGATTAATAAATCTAAATTATAGATTCATTCGGATTCTACTATTTTATTATGAACATAATCAATACTTATTCTCTAAAAAGGTTTTCAGTGAATGTTTGTCCAGGGTGTTTGTTCGATTGCTTGCTACAAATCAAAATTGAAATTCATTCAGTTGTAGTGAAAAAAAAAGATAGACACAAACATTCTGCGTGACGATGTCCGCAAAGAATCTATAAAATTCGTTTCTTTCAATTTGTAAGAAAAATAATGCTCAAATAAATAAAAATTATTCAAATTTGTAAATCAAATCTTCGTTTATACACGCATATTCCGCTATGTATATATATATATATATATATATATATATATATATATATATATATATATATATATATTGAATTGGACAGAGTCCGCCAATTTATTTAAAGACATTTATGATATGTTTATGATATGTGTATCTATAAAAAGAACGTTAAACATATCATAAATGTCTTTAAATATATACATACATATATATATATATATATATATATATATATATATATATGTATGTATGTGTGTGTGTGTGTGTGTGTGTGTGTGTGTGTGTGTGTGTGTGTGTGTGTGTGTGTGTGTGTGTGTGTGTGTGTGACGCCTGAAACTGAGTTCATTTCTTCTTTATATATACCAAATTTTTAATAATATATAGAGAAAGAGTGATTGAAAAAGAGAAATAAATAGAGAGTCTGTTGGAGTGATTATTTTATTTGGGGTCTTCAAAGTGGACATTATATATATATATATATATATATATATATATATATATATATATATATATATATATATATATATATATATATATATATATATGAAAGATTACTTAACTTTTAAATATCAATTTTCCCCCTGATTTCGATGTTTCTAGGTAAAATGTCACTTCTTCAGGGGTTCTGGTTTTAAAACCTATTTCCAATTTTTTCAAATCCTTCCGCGTCATTTTCAATCCGTTTTGTACACATGCGTATTCATGAATTTAACGTTCTTTTACACGCACAAGTTCATGAATTCTTGCTTTTATTTACGTATTCATTTAGGCAACAGTAGATTTTCTTCCAGTTGTAAATTTCTTCTTTGAAATTTAATTTTTCTTCCAATTTAAATTATTTTTTATGGTTTATATAGATGTTGTTGTTATGTTATGTTATATTATTAATCAAATTGTAATATTTGTTAATTTGTAATTAAATCATATTTTATCTTGTATTTGTATTATTAATTAATATTTAAATTGATTCATTATGTCATTCTATTATTAAAGTAACAAAGTAAATATTTGTTTATATGTCGACATCGACCCATTATTTCATTCTTCCTATTTAATTTAGTTTGATTATTAAAAGTTAATATTCATAATTTTTCTACTAAACACAGTCTACAATTCCTATTGGTAATATTATATGAGGATAGTGTTTTATAATTTCCCATTTAACTTTAGTAGGTATATTACTTTCTTTTTTACTCCATATATATCGTGATAATGTGCCATTTGCGCATTTATCTATTTTAAATGATATCATGTAATTTTTAATTCTTTCTTCAAAAGTGGTTTCGGAAACTCCTATGTAAATCTTTTCTTCTATATAAATACTATTTGAAACAGTTACTTTATATATTATATTATTAGTTAAACATTTATCATTAAATGGGCAGGTATTTTTATTTCAACATTTACAATTATTATTGCTATTTTGCGGATGTGTGTTATTATAATTGCTGTTGTTTTTATTTAATATTTTTTATTATGTTTATTTATTATTTTCTCCATATTATTTATAAAACTATAACTGATTTTATTATAGTATTTTTCTTAATGATTTTTGATAGTTTACTATTTTTATGGAAGTGTTTTTCAATAAATTTAAAGAATATTTTTCTTATATTTTAAAAAAACTATTTTTAAGGATGGTTAAACCAGATTATGTTTCTTGTTCTTTCGTTTTTGTGTGCATTGGTTTTAGTCATGTATTCTAATTTAGTCAAACAATCATTCTGATTCATATATTTTTTATTTTCATTAAATATTTTTATAATTCTAGAATTAGTAGCAATTCTTAATAGATATTGCCATATGTTTAAGTATATAAAGAGAGTGATTTGAAGTTGTGTTTATATATATTGGATTATTATTTGCTTTTCTATATAGTTTGTAAGTATTATTATTTGAATTAAATGTTATGTCTAGAAAATTTACTATTTTTAGGTTAGATTTTATATCCATTTTAAATCTTAATTTATTAAATATTTCTATTATTTGTCTTCTCATATTTTCTATTTTCCACCGTTATAATTTCTTATAATTATTATCTATATAAACCTACATACTCTTTATTAATAATATTTGATAGATTATTTATGATATATATGCCTGTGATTTCGTATATTATGCACTATTATAACTGCCTATTGTTACGTCAAAATTCTAATTCTTGTCGCTACTATTGTGTTTTTATCCATATTTCATTGTTGTAGCATAGTAATAATTTTCTGCAATGATTACGTTTAGTTTCTCGTCTTGAATATTAAAGTATTGTTTTGCTAAATTTAATGCTTTATCTAAAGAACGCTTAGTAATAGATAAATGTCTATTATATTTTATTGTAAAAACGAGCAATTGTTTAATTTGTAATACTGTTAAACTAATTCATGGTTTCTTTTCAATTTTTCCATTGGTTTATTATTGAGTATTTTTCATAGTTTCAGACATAAATTTTCTATTATTTTTTTTCGTTTTTTACCGATATTATGTTTTGTAGTATTTAATGATCTACATTTTGGTTTATTTAAAACATTGTGATCTTGTAATTTCAGTTTGGTTGCATGTTTTTCTTTCCTTTTTTCTTTTTTTTCTAATTCATTATTGGTGATTTTGTAGAACTTGTTTACCTTTAATATATATATATATATATATATAAATATATATATATATATATATATATATATATATATATATATATATATATATATATATATATATATATATAAGTGTGTAAGTATATGAATGTATATATATAGAATGTATATATATATATATATATATATATATATATATATATATATATATATATATATATATATAATTAATAAAAGAGAAGTAATCGGTTGTAAAATAAACGAAGAAAAAAAAACTCTTTATATCTCTTATCGTCAATCGAGAACGAAACTTACAGATATGTGCACTAAAACTACAAATGGGGTGGACATTATTACAACCAAAGAATCAGTGGTATTAATCACAAACAGATTACATTTAGACCTAACAGCAATTTATTCCGTTTACTGACAGATGTCTGCAAGATAGATAGATAGATAGATAGATAGATAGATAGATAGATAGACAGATAGACAGACAGATAGATAGATAGATAGATAGATAGATAGATAGATAGATAGATAGATAGGAGAATATGAACAAACTGAGATAGATATATAGATAGATAGATAGACTGATAGATAGATAGATAAATTGATAGGGGGATATGAACAAACTGAGATAGATAGATAGATATATAGATAGATAGATAGATAGATAGATAGGTGGATATGAACAAACTGAGATAGATAGATAGATAGATACATACATACATACATACATACATAGGAGCATATGAACAAACTGAGATAGATAGATAGATAGATAGATAGATAGATAGATAGATAGATAGATAGATAGACAGACAGATAGATAGATAGATAGATAGATAGATAGATAGATAGATAGATAGGAGAATATGAACAAACTGAGATAGATATATAGATAGATAGACTGATAGATAGATAAATAAATAGATAGGGGGATATGAACAAACTGAGATAGATAGATAGATAGATAGATAGATAGATAGATAGATAGGTGGATATGAACAAACTGAGATAGATAGATAGATAGATACATACATACATACATACATAGGAGCATATGAACAAACTGAGATAGATAGATAGATAGATAGATAGATAGATAGATAGATAGACAGACAGATAGATAGATAGATAGATAGATAGGAGAATATGAACAAACTGAGATAGATATATAGATAGATAGACTGATAGATAGATAAATAAATAGATAGGGGGATATGAACAAACTGAGATAGATAGATAGATAGATAGATAGATAGATAGATAGATAGATAGATAGATAGATAGATAGGTGGATATGAACAAACTGAGATAGATAGATAGATAGATACATACATACATACATAGGAGCATATGAACAAACTGAGATAGATAGATAGATAGATAGATAGATAGATAGATAGATAGATAGATAGATAGACAGACAGATAGATAGATAGATAGATAGATAGATAGATAGATAGGAGAATATGAACAAACTGAGATAGATATATAGATAGATAGACTGATAGATAAATAAATAGATAGGGGGATATGAACAAACTGAGATAGATAGATAGATAGATAGATAGATAGATAGATAGATAGATAGATAGATAGATAGATAGATAGGTGGATATGAACAAACTGAGATAGATAGATAGATACATACATACATACATACATAGGAGCATATGAAAAAACTGAGATAGATAGATAGATAGATAGATAGATAGATAGATAGATAGGTAGATAGATATGAATCTCCAGCTTATCAGTTTGGTTTATGTTGCAAGGACATAGCGGATGAATGAAGCCGCGGATTGTAGTGGTACCATATTTATTTTTTTATTATGCGCGCCTATTTCTGTTAAAATATAATTTATACATTAGACGCGACAAATTATTAACAGTAACTAATAACAAAAAAGAATATTCATAGAATTATTCCAATATGGATCATAGAAGCGTCCTTTCCTACTTATCCTAATGTGCGCTTCACACTTCCTCCTCATACATCTATACAAGAACATCATATTGCAAACCTCTAAATTGAGTGACTCTTGAGCCTTGTAATGGGTGAAAATCGGAGCATACTGATATCATGGATATGGTAATTGTAAACACGACCTTAAAGAAAAGGTTTGGACGGATCCTCGCAGGAATTTTAAGGAAAGCGACAACAGTTGGTGAACTTGAAATGTCAAGTGTCCTGAGGTTTTTAGATAAATATTTAAAAATGTATAGCGACATAACGCTAAATGCTCATGAATCGAAACTGTTAATTTCATCACTGCGATTATCACTTCTTCAGTTCGAATAAAGCATTGCATAAATGAGATAATGTACGCCACATATGAAATGCATTAAAATATATCCTTATTTTATTTAAAGCCAGTTATACCTAAGCTGAGATATTACTGATTCTGAGAATATCTGACAAGAGAGAAAGAGAGGGGGAGAGGAAGTGAGAGTAAGGAAGAGAGGGCAGAGAGAGAGAGTGAGAGAGAGATGTGGAAAATAGTTTAACTGAACAATAGACCTCCTCTCCTCGGCTATCGATTAAATAGTAGAAATTCTATCAAGAAAAATCATTGTTATCCTCAAATAATTGTTAATTCAATATTCATACGCTAAAAAAAATGAATCGTTCTTATGATCCAACATAGGTTTCGGCTTCAAAATAACTCACACATTATTGAAAAAAACGCAACAAAAAAAATCGATAAAAATATACTGAACCATTGTGAAAGAAATAAGACGTGCTTTTATTGAATTATTATTATTATTATGTTGCATGAACAGTATAGCACTGTCGATGATCGAATAGGACCAAAAATATGTACAATAAATTCTGTATAACTGCTTGATCGAGCATTTAAAAAAAATACAAAAGCAAGTTTTGGGGACTCAATGAAAACCCGTTGCCACTTTTGTGATGTCAACGAACACTCATCGACACTTTTGTGATGTCAACAAATACTCGTTGTCACTTTCGTAACGCTCGTTGTTGTAGAGACTTTGTAATCGCAGATACAACTATATTAACGCCGTTGAACAATACTGGTGTCAGACGCCTTCGAATAGCACTCACAGTAATAGTACTTACTCGATAACACTCGTTCGAATAGTAACCTCCCAATAGTAACATCTGTGTAGTGATCAGTATAGAGAATAGTGTGAGAATAGGGAATAGTATAAAGAATAGAGAATTGTATAGTAATAGAAGACAGACTAGAAAAAGGCGATCATGTATTTTTCGATACATGACTGACGAGGCAGATTTTTTCCCGCAGTAGGTTTCCATTTCTTTCTGCGGTAGACCAAGTGCCATCCAAGGCTATAGAACCTGTAGAAGAGGATTCCAAGGGTATTAGCGCGTCATACGAATTAGACTGGAATTCGAACTCGGCCCTACGATTCCTCAATCCGAGGCTCTCTCCATTACTCCACTATTGCCACCATGACAACGAGACTGATATTTATATACCCCTGCATCACAATCAAATATGTTCGATGTTAGTGAGAGTTTTTGATGAAAGAAGTAATAAACGTTGCAGACAGGGGCTCAGTTCGAAATACCTTCAGGTCGGGTGAACTAGTCCGCTCAGTGTCCGATGGATATTGGGTTTCCAGTTATCTAGATGTGAACCCCATATCACCTTAGCTGCCTCATCCATCACCATTAAAAACATAAGACAGCCCTCTTAGCATCCTATCATGATCATCCTCACTGAACCCACTTGTGGACGCAGAAGCGCTGACCCTCTAATGGACATACATAACTGCATCTCATGAGGCAACTGACCCAAAATTGTGTTAGTGTGCATGATGTTTACTGTATTTACATTAGTCGGACTATTGTCCTCATCTTTGCCGCCATATTTGTCACAACGTTTCGGCCGTTGTAGGCTCTGGCCTTCTTCCGGTGGTTGGAATTTCGAACTGAACCCTTTATTTCGATCACTGGGGTAGACTGTTCTAGTTCCACGTGCCACGTTTGATGGATGTCCGTTATCAGTTATCTCCTGCTAATTTTCCCTCTGAAAGTTCTCCACTGCCATAACCGGGTATTGAACTCACACTCTTTGGGTCTGTCACTGTATCTAGCCAACGACTTTATCCACTGTGCCATGTGTCCTTGAGGACATCAGGGTATGGATTTCTGGGTTAGATCCAGTGACAGACCCAAAGAGTGTGAGTTCAATACCCGGTTATGGCAGTGGAGAACTTTCAGAGGGAAAATTAGAAGGAGATAACTGATAACTGACATCCATCAAACATGGCACGTGGAACTAGAACAGTCTACCCCAGTGATCGAAATAAAGGGTTCAGTTCGAAATTCCAACCACCCGAAGAAGGCCGGAGCGTACAACGGCCGAAACGTTGTGACAAATATGGCGACAAAGATGAGGACAATAGTCCGACTAATGTAAATACTGTACATAATACCTCATCTCAGAAATATAGACAGACTATGATGTTTACTGTTTTTGCCAATCTAAATTTCCCACAAATTATCACCTCCAATCAATTAAGACCAGAAACCATGAGTTTCCCATATTATTATTGAGTTTTGATTTTCTTTTGTGTCATATGAACCTCTCCGGCATCCATTCTGTTTCAGTGGAAAAAATGTTGTTTGCTTAGAGAAAATAGTAAATGCAGTACTCCTTTCTTACCGTCGCTTTCATTTGGGTATACTGTACTCCATCTCCTTCTCTAATTCTTAGGTTCCTATAGGTTTCTTCTTGTCCCAATTCCCTAATCTTTGTGACAAAATCTAAATCTGTTAAGTGTTTTGTACATCTCCCTTTCTTGAATGTTACTTTTGCTCATTTATCTAATCTGAGATCTATACCTATGTCGTCATTGCCACATTTTATAATATTAAGGAGACTCTTTAATTTATTGTTGTCTTTGGCAAAGTGATTAAGTTCATCCATATAGAGTAGGTGATTGAATACTTTCTTGTTTAGTTTGTAACCATATCTGTTATTGCTTAGTTCATGTGTAATGGGGATTAACGATAGAGAAAACAGAAGGGTTGACAGGGAGCCTCCTTGAAAGATTCCTCGCCAAATATTTAGGCGGTTGATGACAGTGCCTCTGATGCTATTGAGATATAAAGTAGTTTTCCACATTCCCATGCTGTGTTTAAATTTTCTACATTTCCAAAATCTTAAGGATCCAAGAGTGTGGCACACTATCAAAATCGTTACGGTAATTTATCCATGTTGCGCTAAGATTTCTACATCGTCTCCTGCAATTTTCCAGGATCATTTGTTTATCATTAGTTGATCATTGCAACCATATGAAACTCTCCTGCATCCCCTTCTGTTCCACTGGAAAAGTGTTGTCTGCTTATAGAAAATAGTAAGTACAGTTCGTCATGACAGACGTAATTAATTTATACTTGGTGGACAGATATGCTATTGGCCTATTTTTAGAGTCACCTGTTTCATTCAAATTTTGGCATCAGATATGTAATACATTCAGTGATCCATTCCGGGATTTCATTGGAATTATTAATAAACATTGATAGATTTTATGCAAGGGTTCTATGGATTGATGACAGATGATAGAGCTAAGATTTGTAATTTCCTGGGGATTTCGTTAGGGCTTTCCTAACATTATTCGTGGTTATATTTTCACACTCTTGTAGAGGTTTATCCAGCATTCGTTCTCCTTTACGTTGTAACCATTCTGCATTGGCGTTATATTAATTTTGGCTGATGCAAACATTCTCCTAAAATTTTTACACTACTTCAATAGTTGGTGGCTTTTTGACATTTATAACTACTTTTCCAGTTTCCCAGTAAATTTTCTTGGGGTCCATTTAGAATATTTTATTTTGGCGATAGAACCTACAAGGTTTTTCGTATCGTCTTGTTCTCTGTGTCTTTAGCTGCAGTTTCTGTTTCAGTATTTCCTTGATTGATGGAATTTCATTTAGTGCAATCAGTACATTTTATATTTCCGCTGAATCTTCCTGTATTTGGGTTTCTAGTGATCTCATCTAATATCGAAATCTCACATCTGATTTCCTTTATCAGTTTTGCCTTCCAAGCTGGCTCTCTTTGTCTGTTGTTTAATATTTTCATTGTCTTGACCTCAAGCTTCCCAGTATCTGCTAAAGCTGTTGCATATATGATATTCTTAAGTTCGTTGATGTTTCCTAGTAGTTTGCTTACAGTTTTCCCAGTGCAATGTTGCATATTTGCACAATATGCTGACTGGACTTTGTCATATGAAAATGTGGGAGCTGGACTCTGTCTGACATTTGTGTGAGAGTTATTCTGCTGAGTACTTGACTGACGTAGATTTTCGCTTCGGTCATTTCACCTCTTTGGTTTTCAAGGTGTTCTATCCAACTGAAGTTCGACTCATCTTCAGTGATATCGTCTGGATAACTGCTGGTTATATCACAGGTAGATTCTTCTGTTTTATTTCCTGGGAGATTATTATTTTGTGTCTCATTTATTTCAGGTTTACCTCATCCTCTGTCATATTATTTATTTATACTGTCACCTGTTTATTGTTTGGGCGATGGGTTATTGTATTCTGTCTTATATTTAGTTTTATCTTATCTATTTCTGCATTTGAGTGTCTTTTATTTTTCACGATGTCACTGCGGACATTGGTAAGCATATTTAGGTTGAGGTGGGGTCTTATTCCAATTCCTTCCATAGTTCTCCATATTTTGTATGTCTGCTCTGTGATGTCCTTTTGTGGATTTTCGAGTGAGGTGTAAAAGGATGTCATGACCTTTTGATACTCTTCGCGAGTCCATTTCGATCGCCTGCCTTTTATTAGTTGATTTGGCATTGAGTCGCTTGACACAAGGTTGGAAATAATCCGGGTTTGGTTACCAAGTTTCTCTTCGTTGTTGGAAGAGTTTGTTCCAGTGACAGATCTTTCGGCCCCAGACTGGTTCCTCTCTGAGGTACGCGGCCCTTGTTGCGCAGTCTGACAGCCGATCCGGTATAAAAAAATATTGTTCGTAATTATTGATATTCGTAATTGTTTGCGTTTTATCCTTGACCGCCATGAGGTAATTTTGTTCAAGTTACCAACTCTGGGATGACTGTTAGTCAGGACTCGAGAGCTCGTCCTGCCCATGAGATAATGGGGGATTATATTCAGATGTCCATGGTTAAAGAGTTCATTATTGAGTACTGTATTCAGGGGGTAGTATAGGCGTATATAGATGGTATTGACTATACCAAGTTTTAACTTAATATATATTTAACTAAGTACAGTGGCCAGTCCCAGATGAAATATCAGAGGTGACCATACTTTAATATTATGGTTTATTACAAAAAAAATTAAAATAGAAGAATTAAAGTTTAATAAAGTCAAAGAGAGTTAAAATGAAATTGAAGAAGATAAAAATGTTATTTAAAATTGTATAAACTTTATGATGGCTTACATTTTGAACAAAATATCATCCGACAAATGTCCAATTTTCCGGCGGCAATAAGAGTGATAGTTATTAGGTTTTATAGGGTAGATCATCGCCCTACTACAGTTTGTCGGAAGGACCATCAACGAATTCATTAAACAAAGGGATAGAAGCTTAAGGAAACAATAAACAAAAGCAAAATAAATTGTACATTTGGGGTCGTTTAAGTACTAAAATTAAAATTCTCACTCAAAGAATCAGTCAAAAAGCAGAACATTGTCGGATTAGTAAACCTGTAGCCATGTGCAAACGGAGGAAAAATAAAGTCAATCAATACCATCCTTAGCCATGTGCACACACACACACACACACATACACACAAACACACACACACACACATATATATATATATAGACAAAGATAAATTATGCCGAGAAATAAATACATGGAAGTTTCCGCTGGAAGTTAAATATAATGATAATAAGAAAATAAAAGACAATTAGAAAAAAAAACAAAAAAAACAAATAAAGTTATATAAAGTCAAAGCGACTTAAAATGAAATTAAAGAAAAATATAATTTCAAATGGTATAAACTTTACATTATTATTATTATTATTATTATTGTACATTATGTTTCCTACTTTGTATCCTGTAGAGCCGGGTTCAAACTACGTTCCTTAGGCCCTATATGAGAATTATTTAATTGATAGCATGTTTCTTAGTATATAGGATATTCCTATTAGGGCGATCTTCTGGGCAACCTGTATGTTGATGTTACCTACAACACTGTCGGGCGCCTCGGCGTGGTGTAATCGTTAGCAAGCTGGTCTCGTTAAAACTGTTACAAAAGAATAGTGAGTTCAATCTTCACTGGGTGCCCCATACTTTCGGCCTTGTGCCACATCTAAGGCTCGCTTAGAAAATCAATACCTACAACACTGTTAGTAGAATTGTCCATTCCTTTTCGTACGGCGCTCAGATTACTTTTGGTATAGGCTCAGTCTTCATTCCCCACATCCTGTTAATTTCGATATCCAGGTATTTGTATTTGGACAATTTCTCGATAATTTTCATGGAGGCGTTTCTCTCAGACGGTACTGCTATGTCAATAGATATACACTTCCTGCATTACTTGTCTTTTATGATAATATCAGCTCTGTTGGTTTTTATTTCCTTGTCAGTTTGAAGTGGCACATCCCAGAGGATAGTTACATCGTTATTTTGGATAAATGTGTCTGCTTGGTGGTCATACCATCACTCAGTGGTTTCGATTTTGTGCTTCCTGCTTATCTTCCATTGCACATATGTCGCTACCGTTTTATGCCTGTGGGTAAGTTAATTTTTTGCCGGACACCCTGAGATGATATGGTCAACAGTTTTATCATATTTTCATCATATCCTGCGTTTCGTGTTAGTTCCATCCTTGATGATTTGACAGTGATAGGATCTGGTTGCGAGGCTTTGGTCCTAAGCTGCAATAATTAGGCTTTCTGTCTCAGTTTTTGACCTGGTGCTCTCCAGCCACTGATGCGTTTTCTGTTGGTCCACACTGCATCTTTCATTCTAATTAGGTACTTACCTTGCCTTCTCATTTTTAAAAAAGATTTTGTAATTTCATTTAGTCATTTTTTTTGCTTTCTGGTTTACTCGTTTGGCGTAGATGGTATTCGCTTCGTTTTTCGATGGTAGGTTTTCAGGTATATTAAGCTGTCTACGGGGAATTTTGGGCTGAGCCTACGGGCTCGTATACTCCACATTAAACTCGGCCTTGTGAAACAGCTGACCGCCAAAAATTCCCCGTAGTTCACATATTAAACGAGGTCGAGTACCTGTTTCCTGAGACGAGACTCTGCTCTTCGACATAGCCTCCTCTGGGGATCCTCCTTGTCCAGAGGTAGAAAGTTTGACAAGCACAGCTGGAAACGAATCTCCAATTGCAGGATATCTACCAACCGCCCCACGCGGTCATCTGTGGCACAAGTCCGAATTTAATGTCGGGCATCCGAGCCCGTGGTCTCGGCCAAAAATTACCCGTAGACCCCGTATAAAACGGTGTCGGGTACCTGTTTTCCGAGACGAGATTCTGTCCTTTGACATAGCCTCGTCTGGGGATCCTCTCTACTCAGAGGCATAGCGTTTGACCAGCACAGCTGTGGACGAATCTCCAATTGTCGACCAACAGACAGTATTTACTATTGTATTTATGTGAATGGGAACACACCCATTATCGTCTGTAGGTATTCTACAACAATTATTATTATTATTATTATTATTATTATTATTATTATTATTATTATTACTTACTACTAATAGCAGTATTAAGAATTTTACAAGAATTGTTAGCATACATACTTATAATTTATTTTTTACTCGGTCAAGTCCGTCGTCAGTTGTCGTAAAATATAAGTTGATTGTCAGAAACTCCGATCAACTTCGCGAAGCACTTCACTTGCCTTATTTAATATTTCAGCGGTTACCTTTTATTTAGAAATCAGTCTCATCGTACATTACCGGCCTATTTTTATCGCTAGAGGCCCGTGAAGAATATTATTTATTCATGAGCTCATTTCATGAATAATTCGGATTTATATTCTCATCTATAAATTCCTCTCTGACTCTCACTTTCATATTTCTCTTTTCTCTTTCCTGATCCCCCTCCCCACACCATTTTTTACAATCTCCTAGCTTTGCAAGTATATATATATATATATATATATATATATATATATATATATATATATATATATATATATATAAAATCAGGATAGTGCTCAAATTAAATCATGGAATAATGATGAAAATATTCAACTCGGAATTTCCAGATAATATAGCTGACACTTTTCGAAAGTTCATTCTTCCGAAAGCCTTACATTGGCATAGGTTTTCGTTCGCTCTCCGAAATAGCGTAAAGCGAAATAGAAATAGGCATGAATCTATACAGGACATATTTTTAGTGTTCCCAGAAACCCCAAAAAGAACTATTTCAATGTTTCCTTGCTCATGTGTCGAAGGTAGAAGTCTATCGTCTACTGTGTCTCTGGTTGTCAACTCTGTCAAATCATAATGAAAGACTTAAAGAAGAATGCATATATATATAAAAGGTCAAAAAAGGACACCTGCTGGATTTCAAAGAATCACGTGAAAATTGAATGTTGTGTGCTTTTTTCAGAATTATTTTATCAACTCATTCGAGCCAGAGAACCCTTTTCTTCTTGAAGGGTTCCATTATAAATTCAATCATATTCAATAAGATGAATGTTCAAAAAAATGAATACCAAAATATAATAATAATAATAATAATAATAATAATAATAATAATAATAATAATAATAATAAGCTGAAACTGAGGGTTTTATCATTGCTGCACAGGATCAATGCTTGTTAACTAGGAATTATCAAGCACATATACTAAAATACTCTGTTAGCCCCAAATGCAGATTCTGTGATAAATATCCAGAAACCATTGATCATCTTGTATCAGGTTGGCACCCACTGAATATAAAACCTGGCATGACACAGTGGGCCAATATCTGCACTGGAAAATTTGCAACTCCTACGCGAAGGAAACTGAAAGAAACTGGTACGAACACCACCCAGACCCGGTTACGGAGATAGGACCTGTTACAATTCTATGGGATTACACAATACACACTGACATAACAATCAAAGCCGACCGCCCAGACATTGTTATTAAAGACCACAAATAAAATAAGTGCCACCTTATTGATATGGCAGTCCCTGCAGACTGCAATGTATCTTTGAAGATATTCGAAAAGCTGTCAAAATACAAGGACCTTGAAATAGAAATCTCAAAAATGTGGCACATGGGAACATCAACAATCCCTGTTGTAGTTGGAGCCCTAGGATTGGTTGGAAAAGATTCCAGTAGGCTGATTGAAGAGATCCCTGGAAGTCCATGCCTCAAAGAGATACAAAAAATTGTTCTGACAAGTACAGCCCACACTTTACGAAGGGCTTTATCTATGTAATTATTTTTTTTTTTTGCGGTGGAAAGTGTCATGATGCCGTTTCTAACCTTAGGTCTCTGGGCGGGACCCGGAAAGAAATGTGTAAACGCCAGAAATCAAAGAAAATAATAATAATAATAATAATACACACAGACAGAACAATTAAAACTAATCTCCCTGATATCGTGATTAGAGACCGCTAAAACAAAATGTGCCTCCTTATTGACATGGCAGTCCCCGCAGACTGCAATTTTTCTTTAAATATCTTCAGAAAAACTATCAAAATGCAAGGACGTTGAAATCGAAATCACATAAATATGGTATATGAGGACATCAACAATTCCATTTGTAGCTGCAGCCCTCGCATTGATTGGAAAAGATATCAATACACTCATTGAAAGGATTCCTGGTAGCCCGTGCCTTAAAGAAATACAAAAAATTGTTCTCACAAGCACAAGCCCACACATTACAAAGGCCTTATCTATGTAAAATATATGTAATTATTTTTTTTTCAAAACTGCTCTGTGGAAAATGTCATGATGCCATTTCTGACATTAGGTCTCTGGTCGGGACACGAAAGAAAATGAGTATACACCAGAAATCAAAGGAAATAATAATAATAATAATAATAATAATAATAATAATAATAATAATAATAGTAGTAGTATTAGTAGTAGTAGTAGTAGTAGTAGTAGTAGTAGTAGTAGTAATCAGAAGAAGAAGAAGAAGAAGAAGAAGAAGAAGAAGAAGAAGAAGAAGAAAATGAACCCAGTAACGCATAGAGTTTCTTTAAAATCTTAGCACTTTTCCTTAATCTACCTTGCTGGTTAATGGTAAACACTCGGCTAGTAGATTTAAAATTTTAAAGAACCCTTTCTCTAAAAAAAATGTATGCCATTCACTAATGGGTTAAATAGTTTCAGCATCCAAACTGAGTGAGAGTCAATTAAACCAAAGCTTTTATAACACTTATTTATTATTAGCTTAAAACCGCCCTATCGGTCCACATTTAAGTTAGCTGCGGAGGAGGGCTCTTCGTTGGGCTTTTGCCATAATAGCTAGGGAGTAGTAGATGCGATAGAAAACAATAAACTGCAGAAGGACTCAAAATTGATTGCTGCATTTAAGTATTGCATTAATATTTAAAATTACCCTTTAAAAGTTCAACGATAATTCTTCTGACGACACCAGACAATTTGATGTACGTAGGTCTTAACTTTCCGTACAAATAATTATTTTTCTTTCATAGGTGACTGTTGCTGGATTTCGCAATTAATTTTGATTATTTCCAGTCCGGAGTGTTTTTAATTTGCTCAGGGCTTCGAAAATTTGTTCAGGGGTTGCTTGATTCAAAAAATGGTATGATGTATTGGGCTACAGGCTCTAGGATTAATGTCGAAAAAACGAACAATTTTAATTAGAAAATCTATAATTTGAGAGCAGTAATTTTTTTCCATTTGACCTTGAGCTATTGAAAGTTAGAGAGTTGTGTCTCTTTAATTGACGTTATATACAGAAGCCAAGATGGCGGTATCCGAAAATAATCACAGTAATGAAAACTTGGAAATCAAAAATTTCGAGTTGCGGATCCGGACCCTTACCCTTACCCAGGTTGTTTTTAATTTGTACAGTTTCAGTCTGATTCCAAAATGGTATATGTTAGGCTACGGCCTCTAGGAGTAAAATTGAAAAAGTGTGACACACTGACATTTGAATTTATTATATAGATTTAAAACCAGATTATGCCCTCATAGATTTGGTCTATATTGTATATAAATAGTAATTTTTAATTTCATTTCCTGTAGATTAATAATATGATTAAAAATGCCATTATTTGTTTACTTTTCAAATTCAAGAAAGCACAAGGGAAAAAGCGTTAAATAAAGGGAAGTTATTTCCAATATGGATGACTGGCAGGCAACCTTAGCTGTGCCTGATGTGCAGTCTTTGAAAAGGCACAATATATATCAATACCACGCGTATATTTCACTCATATGACCTTTATGGATACTGAGAACATCCTTACTTGCTCTGTAACGTGGTGTCAGTTCAAAATCAAATACATACCTTTTTTATGCAAACATAGCAGTGCTGCCAATCATAATGAAAATATAAGCAATCTTTGGCATGCCTACCATTTGGTAGGTATACATACCCGGCTTCGGCTGAGGTATTTTAAAAATAACGTTAAGCTGAAACTCCAAGGGTGTACATCCTTCCCAGGCAGTTCCTCTCCTTCGGGAGAGGACTTCGGCCATTAACCAGCGTCGAGCGGGGCTTGAGCAGTTTTTCCACGGTATTGCGGTTAAACACACTGTAAACCTCGACCGTGTGTCATATTCAGTAGCGACGTAGGCAAACTGAAAAATGCACTTATGTTTAGCAGGCACACGATCCTGAACTTAGACAACGACTTGAAGAAATCTGCTTACTAAATAGAATAAAACCTCACAGACTGAAATAGTGATGCAATCTCATCACAATATTTTGACAAGTCCACTTCAAGCCTCATTGAACAATCGGGTCACTGAAATTGAACTATTTTTACATCTTTATCTACCGTTAATTGCAATTAGGCTGAATACTGAAGGCTGATACAGCTTAATAATAGTTGGAGTTATAATTTTTGTACTAATCTTCACCCAAAACAAGGCACAAGAGCCAGTCAGGTTAGAGGGTTACTGCGTAGTGTTGTATGAATAGGCAAGAAATAAAGTTCATGGGGTTATTCAGGAAAGAAAACGGTTTATCCTAGTCTTGAAACGATCACGTTTATAACGACTGGGAAAACACCCAGCTTCCACAAAGCAGCAGTTTTTAAGAAGTTGTCCGAGTGGAAATTACTAATGGAATACAAATGAAATGCGGGTGATTTACCCCTAGTGTCTGAGGCATTGTGGGTCCTAGATTTAAATGTTACGGTTGATGAGACTAGGGAATGTACCAGGTCAGAACACATGCCAAAAAAATAGTAGCTTTTATTCTTAGTTTTATTTGGAATTCGATAACGTATTTATAGGCGCTGTAGGTAGTTTTTATCAATTTCCATTTAATCGACTATTTTGTTTAAGGAAGTGTCTGCCACCAGGACCATGTGTCCAGTAAACGATAGTCCATCACATTTTCTTTTGTCTGCCTTCGATAGATAGTTCTACTTTATACAGCAAGATTAAGAAAGAAGAATTAATTCGCCGAAATATAGCGTGAAAATCAACAAAAATGATGACACTCGTGTACATTATAGGAGTTTCATAATATTTGGACATAAGGAGTTTATAAGACATAGGCATCAGTAGGACAGAAATTTCACTGTGATTGTTGATGTTAACATTACCAGAATAATATTTGCATACAAACAATATGTGATAGTATGTGATTAGCACCAGAACATACCAGAGATATGAATGGAATTAAACGTTAATTCGAAAAGAATTTGATATAAAAGGAGTTGAGCTGTGGTGACCCAATGTATACTGTGCCTACTCTAAGGTATATTCGTAAACTTTTTACTCGTTGTCACCTCAGAACGTCAACAGAACTAGGTGCCTCAGTAAATTCGCCGAGAAGGTCTCCTGATGACCACCAAGTGCAGAATCAGGTCTAAGGTTGTGCCGATGAATGCGATGGCATAAACAGGAAGTTAAGTTCTTCTTCTTCTTCTTCTCCTCCTTCTCCTTCTCCTCCTCCTCCTCCTCCTCATTATTATTATTATTATTATTATTATTATTATTATTATTATTATTAGGATATGCACGTTTGGGGACACATATCCTGCAGAAACTTCTGTTAATCAAGAATTAAGTATCGTATACTTATCCTACGTTACAAACATAATATTACAGAATTGTCATATATGATAATGATAGCAGAGGCGGTGGGGAGAAAAGCTATCAAATGTTTATATGTTTATAGGCTTAAACGGTGGAGTAATGCTCGAATTGTGGAATTGGAGAGCTGAGTTCGAATTCTAGTTGGATCCATTACATTCCCTTCCGTGCTAATAACCTTGGGGAAGATATGAATCTTCTTCTCCTGCCCCCATCAGTTATGGGTAAATAGCAGGAAAGACTTAGGTGGCAAGCGGTCTAGGAGAAAGAAAACTTTGAATTCAAACCGGCTTGGAGATGGCTATCGCGGAAACGCCACTTCTGCTGCGGTGCTTCTATGACCCTGATGGGTTACGGGATTCGTGATGTTCGTGATCGTGAGGCGTAAAAACGAATGAAATAGGGTTTGAAAATTCGACATGTATCTTGATTTCATTTACTGTAACACTGATAAAAATTAGAGTATATTTGATGATAATGTTAAGCCATATCACACTGAAACACCAGTTCTCGTCGAATCACCAAAGTTAAGCAAAATCGTGTCTGGTCAGTGCCTAAATGGATGACCGCATATGCTGTAAGCTTGAATGTGTAAATGACATAATGGACGACGACTCGGAATGTGTAATCAGAGTCCAAATTCCAAAAGCTTTCGTTACATTTCACTTACATACAAAATACCCTTGGCCGATCATAAGACATAATCGCCCAACCGTGTCACATTCGGCCTAATCAACACATATTGGGCCATCGCAGTAAGATAGCAGCGTATTATTATCCATGGTTTGGCGAAGCCTTAAGTCTAACAAAGCACCTTCACAGCTTGATATCAGTCGGTTATGTGCCATGCGTGATATACGCGTAGGCAATCCTTTATATTTTGATACATGACTGACGAGGTAGATTTTTCCCGCGGTGTGTTGTCATTTCTTTCTGCGGTAGACCAGTTACCATCCAAGGCTATAGAACCCGGTCTCTCCTGCTATTTACCCATAGCTGGGGGGGGGGAGAAGAGGATTCATACCTTTCCCAAGGGTATTATCTTGTAAGTGAATGTAATGGATTTGAATGGAATCAAACTCGGATCTCCGATTCCTCAATCCGAGCCGCATTCCATTACAGCTTGATATACGACGTTAGATTTGAAAAAAAAAAAGTTTTACACTAAATTATTTCAAAATTAAGGAGAACAAGGAAAACGAATTTTTCTCAATATTTTTTAAAATTTCTTCCTTACTTTTTACTCATTTTAAGATTTATTTGGATTTTTATACATCAGACAATATTTGAATATACTTATTAAATATATATACAGGTGAAACCATAGTGTATGAGCGTACCTTCAAATATCTTGATGACAAGTGCCTGGCAGATGATCACCTATCTGACCTAACTCTCACTGCTGAATGGGGTAATATCAATGGGCCGATATCATTCTGTACACCCAAAACTAAACCCGAGCATTCCTAAACCTGCATCAGTTCAGACGAGTGGTCATACTCTTAAAGAAACTACTTGCCTCGAACGTCTATTGAATTTAAAGCTCATTCCCGACCTAAAATGTAACGCGTGTATTAGTAACAGCAACAATAATAGTGTTAAATTTCCAGATTATTACCTGGTTTTACTCTAGCATTAATATTGCATTTAGTGATACATTTTTATGCATAAAAAGAATATGACTTTGATACCAACAACGGTAATGTTTGAGGCTTGTATTTTAAGCAGTAAAAAATGTGTCCTTTCAAAGTAGGTGATGACGACATGAAAAATTTAGAGAATTTTTGTAAGTTCTTAAGCTGTAGATTTTTTTTTAGTAAAACTTACACAATAACCGTTAGGATATCATAATATACTGGAAATACCTGACTTGCTACCCATAATTCACAGTTGAACAGCATATATAAATAGTCGAACTACCACACGAACACGTGAGCTGAATATTGCCTTCAAGCATGAAACAAACTGTCGCTACTCGATGTTGACCTCTGTCCTCATCTATCTTTACACGTGGTCTATCCCTGATATTGAGCACATTTATCCATAAATATAACATACCATAAAAATATAATTTTATCATATATATATATATATATATATATATATATATATATATATATGTATGTATGTATGTATGTGTGTGTGTGTGTGTGTGTGTGTGTGTGTGTGTGTGTGTGTGTGTCAATGAAGAACAATGAAGAATATTAATGGTGCAAGAATTCATTTCAGCAATTTTATTTTACATTCAACCGATGATGTCTGTCTGTTTGATTTTTCTTTTCTTATTTCTGGAAACATAGATATTACGCACACATGGTATATTTTAACAACAGTAAATTTAGCGAACAGCACAACACTTTTTAAACATATATGCGAACTCGAAAGCAAAAAACAAAACCCATCAATCATATGATCAAATTAAAGAAAACAACTCTAGACAACAGCGATATATCTAAAATTTGCAAACTTCGTCTGAAGGAGAAAATAGCTATTGTCGCCTTCACAGGCTAACACAAATTACTGAATAAAAGATCAGAACTTATCTCAAAATGCAGACACGAAAACAAATTGTTTCTGCATTACTTAAAAATAAAAAAATAAAAACGAATATCTTGTAAAACCCCAGTAAGAAAAATGTGAATAAATGCATTATATACAACGCAGATAACAAAATATAATTTAAGCAAAATGAATAACTTTAAAAAACAAATGAGATAACCCCACCCAAAAATAAATAAATAATAAATAAATGAATAATATATAAAATTAATAAGTAAAAAAGAATTCAGTAATTAAAGAAATACATAATGAACAAATCCACAAACAGTACGAATTCATGCTTAACCATATCTTTGTAACTGTAATAATAATAATTAGTAGCGAATAATTAATTAGCAAATACAAAACACAGTAAATTGTACTGGTCCTGTTTAACGCTTAATTGCATGAAATTACTGTGTGGTGATCTGGATGGACTACTAATTGGATAATAATCATCGAAATTCGCAGAACAGATTGAAAGGTTGGGAGAAAGATGGAAAAAGAAACGAGGCAGTAATTATGTTTAAAACAATACAATGGATTTAAGAATGGTTCCAAAGAAGATCAGACATAAAAGAACTAGTCAAGATTCAATTAGTTCTCAAATTAGCCCTCAAAGTATGAGATGATTAATGTGTTGCCCAAATTTTCTGGTGCTGAAACACCAAATTTGGGATTTGTTTACATTAATACTATCCGCCCAAAACGCTCACATTAAAAAAAAAGCGAAAAAAAAGGAAGGCATGTGATTTATGAAAATATTTCTGAGAACCCGAGTTTGGTTTACATTAACAGGATTCGTCCGACACGCTTATATTCTTACAGAAAAAGAGACAGATTTTCTTTAATTAAAGGAAACCATGTAGTTTATGAATATATTTCCTAAGATTTATTAATATCAAGTTTTAGTGGTGGGTATCTATATAAACGAATAACCACAGGCCCAGCAAGAGAGTCGGTTTAGATTTACTCCGGACGTGCAACGCAGATTAGATTGTCGCCGTCACACAACACACACGTAATTCCATGGATGAAGCTAACACATGGACGTAAGGCAGGATATAATAAATATGTGAGAGACGACAGGCAGTGTTGCTTTCACCATATTATGGCAAATACTGCTATATTTCTCAAGCCAAGGGGGAAGAACTTAATCCTTCAGTAGATAATAAAAACATTTTATACTCCAGTTTTAATATACAATAAACTTGTCAGAGATATCAACTTGAGGAAGTTCTTATTCTATTCTTGATTCTCGGTGTTGTCCTCGACACAAGAACCAAACCAACTACGGCCGCAATCAAGAATTGCTCATTTTCTTTCTGCGGTACACAATGCACATTTTGGTCTACAACTAGACATCGCCGTCAACCACAACATCGTAAGATTTTGTGAAACCCGTATCAACTCTAGCGAGAATATAAAATGGCCCCCAAACAAGATTAGCGGAGGTAGCAACGGAAGAAGAGGGTTGAGGGTTACATTTAAAATGTAATCCTCAACATACACACACACACTCACACACACACACACACACACACACACACACACACACACACACACACACACACACACATATATATATATATATATATATATATATATATATATATATATGAAAAAATATAATCTTAAGGTGTGCTATATTTATGGGATAAAGTGCTCAATATCAGAGATAGAGCGTGTGTAAATATAAAAGTGAGCACTGAATCAACATTTAGAGGTGACAGGCTGTTTCATGCTAGAAGCAATCGTCAGGCCACGAAAAAAAAAACGAAAACCGTGGCCTGACGATTGCTTCTAGCATGAAACAGCCTGTCGCCTCTAAGTGTTGACTTCAATGTTCACTTATATATATATATATATATATATATCGTTCTGTACACACACAATATATATATATATATATATATATATATATATATATATATATATATATATATATATATATATATATATAAGCATGGTGCATGTATATTGATCTGACTCATATTTTGATATAGACATTTTTTTTAATTATCTGATTTCGGATCAAAACTTGTTGTGATATGGCTTTTAAAAATACTTTGTTTCATACCAATTTCTTATTTTCTACCGCAGAAACTAAGAAATGTTGTATTAAATTTTGTCAAATGTTGTACAAAACAACATTACCAAAACGTTTCACGATTCCATTCTGGCCTGTCTAAGAGAAGAGAACCCTGTAACAGTCTCTTCCTATATCAGGCTTAAAGCAGGAAAAGTGTCTGATTATCATGAAAGGGAAGGAGGGAGAGAGAGATTGTGTCAGAGAGAGATAGAGAGAGAGAGAGCGAGAGAGAGAGAGAAAAAAATGTAAGACAAGTTATGTATATAAACAGGGAAAGATGACTTTAACAAGTTGACAGTTGCCGAGAAAAAAGTTTAAATTTTCAGAATAAAAAAGATTGCATTTATGTAAGTAGTGAGATATAAAAAAGCAATCGTGTGACCTTTCTGAAAAAGAAAAAACACTTAGCATGTTATGCAAACGTTTTAAAAGAAAATCTTTCACCGAATGCCACACTGAATTAAGTATACGTATCATAGATAAATTCTTTTTTTTAATAAAACTACTTCCTTGATATTTAAAACTCAATATAAAAAAAAACATATGTCTAATATCAGAATATCGAGACACCCAGTGAGAAGAGGACTCACTGCTCATTTAGATGATCTGGCGAAGCGCGCTTGTTAACTAATCGCCTGTAATCGCCACTGACTGTATTTGCTCAGGGTAGACAAGACTCTACCAGAAAAAAACACCCACTTGAATAAGGAACGCATTCTTTACACCAACAATTGTCTATCTTCTCTTAAACTAAACGAATTTTCTGTACTAAGTTTTCTTGGAGATGTAGGCCGATAGACGTAATATACACTTTTTAATGAATAGAAATTGGGCGTCTATTTCAAATAGGAATGTGTCTACTATAATACAATTTGAAGAAATAAAAATGTTTTATTAAAAATAAATCCGTTAATTCTTTAGAAATTGCATTGTTTACGTTTCGGAAACGAAACTGAGCAGAAATGAAATTGTAGAAAAATAATCTGAGTGAAAAGGATAGGATTTCCTTAAAAAAGGGAAAATAGAGTCCTTGCTTACTGTAACATTGTTCGTGGTCTAGCGGTAAAACACACTGATCGAACGGTCTCCCTTAGAAACTGTTTCCCCTACAAAGGGGGACGCTGGTTCGATCCTTGTCGGAAAACACTTTTTTTTTTTTACTAGGATTTCCCGAATAGGGAGGCTGGGTTTATTGCCCGTTGCCTGAGGCGTCCCCCAAAGGTGAAGTGGCGAGGGGGCTTAAGCAATTTCCCCCACTGTGTTTCCCTTAAATCCACTTTAAACTGACTTTTGTCACATTCGGTAGCGACGAGGGCGCACTGAAAAATACATATACAAAAGTCACAAACTATGAACACGTGAAACCTATACATCTACTGAAAACAAACAGAATTGAGTCCGAAATAGCGACTATTCTCCTCGATTCGCTCCGTCCCAAAAATGTCTGATGAGACTAAAATAGAGACACATGTCAAATCTATAAAAGTTTTTTTTTTCCTATTTGTTTGTTATTTAACATTTAATAATAAATCCATCCATCCATCCATGCATACATCTCGAACATTAAGACTGGTAGACGAACATAATCAGATCTTGTGCTTAACAAAAAAATAAACAGTGCATTTACTCAAGTAAGGGTATTCACTAAAAACAACGTTTAAAGACATATATATATATATATATATATATATATATATATATATATATATATATATATATGCACATTTCATTAAAAACGACTGACAAGGTGCTTTTATTTAGTTTTTTATATAATTTCTCGTGCGATCTAATAAAGTTTTTCTTTTCAGAGGATAAATTATATAAAAACTGTCCGAATGTTCTTTTTATCCGAGCGCTTTCGGCTATACATTTAGCCATTTTCAAGGATTATATTTCAACTGTTAGAAGTAGAAATAGTTTGTTATATGTATGTTTTATAAAGTGATTCATTTTTTTGTTTCAAAACACGGTCAAGATAATATGTTCATGTTCAAAGTTATTAAGTGTTGGTTTGTTTGTTTTTATTAGTAAGGCTTCCATTATTTTTAGCCTTTTTTTGCAAGTGGATGATATAATCCTTGAAAATGGCTAAATGTATAGCCGAAAGCGCTCGGATAAAAAGAACATTCGGACAGTTTTTATATAATTTATCCTCTGAAAAGAAAAACTTTATTAGATCGCACGAGAAGTTATATAAAAAACTAAATAAAAGTACCTTGTCAGTCGTTTTTAATGAAATGTGCATGAAAGAAGGCTTGCTGCCTAAATACACAAATATATATATATATATATATATATATATATATATATATATGTATGTATGTATGGAAATTTCTCTGAGTTAACCTGTAGAAAAGACAATATTTATAAATATAAACGACAAATAAGAAAACTGTAATAGTTGCTGACGTATTTCGTCCAATGTGGACTTTCTCAAGGCAAAAAAAAAAGAGAAGAATTTTTCACTTAACAGTATGAAAATAGCGTCGTCTAAATTCTTCCAGTTGCTAAGGACATTTTGTTTATGTTATTATTAGTTACTTTGTTTAAATAAATTCATTTCGTTTTTTGCCTTGAGAAAGTGCACATTAGACGAAACGCGCCGGCAACTATTACAGTTTTCCTATTGTTATATACAAATATATATATATATATATATATATATATATATATATATATATATATATAGCTGGCTACTCGTATTCGAGGATACACGAATACTAGGGCAGCTAGCCAATCCCTATTGCAGATGCTTGTCTCAGGCACATTTATGTTTTTTCAACACACACAGAGCCTACCTGCCTCACGCTCAATCCCTAGGCCATGATGACTTGTGACTTCGTGCTAGCACGACTATTGACGGCCCCCAATACACACACACACACACACACACACACACACACACACACACACACACACACACACACACACACACACATATATATATATATATATATATATCGGCTATCACCATATATATATATATATCGGCTATCACCAGCCACTATATATATATATATATATATAGTGGCTGGTGATAGCCGAGTATAGAACGACCTGAAATAGACTATATTATGTTGTGGTAATTTTTATTTTTTGCTGTAAAAATGCACATGGTCTGTTATAATAAAGACATCGAGCTTTCTGTGGATCCGTTTTAATAATTATTATAACTAGGATACACTCGGATTATATACCAACGAATCTATTACCTGTACTATATATATATATATATATATATATATATATATATATATATATATATATATATATATATATAGACAAAGATAAATTATGCCGAGAAATAAATACATGGAAGTTTCTGCTGGAAGTTAAATATAATGATAATAAGAAAATAAAAGACAACTAGAAAAAAAAAGCAAACAAACAAAAAAAAAATCAAAGAAAGGTCTTTGTTCAAAAGCACTAATTCGGGCTTTGCCGTGGCTGGTAGATTCTTTGTGGACGAGGTCGAAAGCACGTCAGATCTAATGATGGATTCCTCTATGGGAAACACATGTTCGAATCCTCCCGGAGAAGGCATATATTTCTAATAAGATTTCTCGAACATTCAAACCGGTAGATGGAAATGAATAAGTGTATTGTTAATAGATAAACAAAGCATCTACTCAAATATGCATATCCACTAAAAATAATTCTTAACCAATAACCAATAAATTCATACATATATATATATATATATATATATATATATATATATATATATATATATATATATATATATGATAGAAATTAGGAGGATTTGAGATCATTACAATTATGCAATTGAATTTATTTGAGATAATTATAATTATGTAACTGGATTACTTAATTATAATTATCTCAAATCCTGCTAATTTATATCACTTGTATATCCCTGCTTGCACCGGCTTCTAATGCACTGGATGGCTCGGCTTGGTGATTGTAGTCGTAGCTCGTGTGGGCACAGTCTTATGGGTAAAAGACAAACTCGGATGAGTTCGACCACAGAATATATGATCGACCGATGCTATCTCGAGTCTGATTCGCTAACTTTTCGCCACCGGGGCCCGTTGGAACAAATGGTATGAACCTTGCCTGATAACGTCACTGTCCGGTTTTCAATTCTCGGTAGTGTATGCGCACTGGTGATGAGTCCCAAATATAGACGAAACGGCCGTCCAGTGCTTTCAGTTGCGGTTTCTTCTAGGCTCTCTCTCTCTCTCTCTCTCTATATATATATATACACATACATACACACACACAAACAGTGTGTCCATAAAGTTTGTGTTCACTTTAAAAAAATTATAACTTTATTTGTATTTGCGATAGAAATAATCTGTAAAAAAATGTTATAAAGTTTAATGTACCTAGTTTTAAGTATAGCTAAAATAACTAATGTGATTTCGGGCATTACTGTAAATCAGTTGACAAAGGTTTTACGTGAACTGCAAAATCGTATTACCCTTTGTAAATAAAATGTCAATAAAACTTTACAAAATATAGATTTACTTCTTTCTAATACTTTTTACAAATTATTTCTATCGCAAATAGAAATAAAGTTATAAATTTTTCAAAGTGCACACGAACTTTATGGACACCCTGTATATATATATATATATATATATATATATATATATATATATATATATATATATATATATATATATATATATATATATATATATGCGTGTGTGCGAACAAATATAAAAAATACCAAAAATTACAGGTCTTTATACAACCTTAGAAGAAGATAGAAATATTGTTGAATATTGCTTTCTCTTCTTAAATCGTTCCCTTCTCTAAGCGTTTTTGAATCCTATGCCACCAGCTTAAGTGATGTAATATAAGCTTAATATTTAGTATAATTTTGTCATGTGTATATCTCGAAAACTTTGCGTACCAGGTCAGTTTTATTACAGTTTCGCTACCAGCGCTCTCGATCTAGTGTAAAATTAGGGTAGGTTGATTTTAAACGTTTTCAGAAAAGCAAGATTGCACTCAATATCTAAGATGCAGTTTTATATGGTATGAACTGATACCAAAAATTATTATCATGACTTTTACCAAATTTTGAGCATTTACTTTTAAAGATCGTCTGAAAAATGTACAGAAATACATAATTTCCCCATGTTCACAAACTGACTTCAAAATTTTACTATTTCAAGAATAAATCCAAATACAGTTGATGTATTTTTATTGTATACATTGAATGGAAAAATTGAAACCTAAATTTTAATTATGAATCACCACAAGCAAAATATGCAATTTCTTACAGTATTCGATATGTAAAACTGTGTAAATAATTATAAAGTTTACAAAAAAGGCTACTCAATGTTCGAGCATTTTTAGATCATTTTTAGATCATAATTTATAAAAGCAAAAAATAGTTAAAAATGTATATAACCTTATAATACAGCTGAAATCAAATTATAAGATAAAATGTTTTAAATTCGCATTGTTTATTGAAAATCTCACTAAAACTACTGCACCTTATAGCAAATTACATCATAAGATATGTACATTGCCCAGTATAATTTCTCTTTGAATTAAATGAAGGTCTTATTTAATGGCACAATGATTTACTAATAATGTGTTTGTGTTATGCGTCTTATCCATATAAAATTTATAAGGTTTAAATTTTAAAGGCTGTCCTATAAGGCTTTCACTGATCAACATGATGAAATTACAACGCTACGTTTTTTAAAGTAAACTTAATCATTTAAACTTGTTTCTTTAAAAACCGGTAAGTATTTGGAAAAAAAATTTTCTGTCAATATTTATCATGCCAAATCTCATCTTCCAAATTTAGTGCAAATTAAAAAATACTAAAATTGGAATTCTAAAATCGACCTGACCTCCTGTACCATCAATTGTCTCGATATTAGATTTTTTTTTTTAGAATTTTCAAACGGGCAACAATCTATTCCTTTTGCAAATTATTAATAATAGCTATATCCGGTTTTTGCTCTAGATGATGTTTCCGATTTATTACTAAAACACATATCTACCACCGAACTACACTTCTTTTATATGCCATATCCCTTCAGGATTTGGGTGATAATGGTTCTCCACAGCTTTCTGTTGTTGTTTGCTTCTCTAAAAAGCTTTTAATTCTTTGCCACCCCTCTTTGTTCATGTTTTGCTACTCATTGCCATAAACATAAGTTAATTTAGGTAACCCCAAGAAATCGCTAAAAAATGGCATAGCATAATAAAAAAGACGCCAAACTTGACTAAAACAAAATTTTATCGACTAAATGCTTATGTTATTATGAAGACGAAAGACCAAAGTTTTTTTTAATTATATTTTAAATTTTTTACTTCTTTTTGGAACATTCTAAATTTTGATAAAAAAAACTTGTTTCTCTTTGTATCCCCGGAACTACTAAATAACATATACAATATGTAAAAAAAAATACTTTGATCTTTCCTCTTTAATAATAATATGAACATAGGCGATATAATTTTGTTTTCGTCAAGTTTGGCGTCTTTTTCATCATGCTATGATTTTTTGTTTACTTTTCGTGGAGGTACCTAAGTTAATTGCACCCTGTTTCCACCGGCTTTTCAAAAAATTTTAATGCCCTGTCAGTGTTAAATTCTTCTGGCCATTTTCCCCTTTATGTGTTCGAGAAATTTCAAAATTACACGAGATGGATGCTTTCACTACATTGGTAGGAATGTCCGTTTTTCTTTCGGTTAGCGTACCCTGGTCGATAAGCTCACGCTAAACTATGTCACGCTTCATGTTCTCTCTGCTGTGTGCATTGTTTCTCTCTGGTAGCAATGATAAGTTTCTTGTAGATCCTGTTTCCTTTTTAAGTTTCTTTGTTGTTCAGAAGTGCTGCTCATTCGAATCTCGGCATTCCTTGGCAAAATCACATCTCTGTCACTCTTGTTTGTATCCTAGAGGAAACTTCCAACACTCACTGCCATATAAGAGATTAGGTAATGCATAGCAATTCCACTTGCTTTCCTTGTTACCAATGAAAATTTCCTATGCCTTAATACTTTGCTTAGCTTCTACTACTGTAAAAGACATATACTCTGATTTAGCTGAAAGCTCAATTGGTATCTAGATTTCTGGTTTCCACTCAAAGAAAAATGGTTTATTACATCAAAGCACTGGCTAAACGTGGCTCGCTACCTGAGATCAAACCTATGTTAGGTAGTGCAAAAATAGTTTAATTAAGTAGACAAGACAAATTATTCACGGTATCCAAATGGCAATGGAATGATAAAATAAAATCTGTGCTCCCGTTGATTGAATAAAATGTTATGTTCATAATTCCCAGAACGATATCACAATGGCCAAATTTTTTTCAAGTGAATGAATCCTTTAGGCCTTAAAGTTGACAATTCTTCATTAGATCCTATATACTGGCGCTACAGAATCAGAACGCAAGATCATTACCGAACCACACATCACTTGAAGACTTTTAACAGTAACAACAACAGAAATGGGCGCCCATGTAACTGAAAGACAACAAGTAATCATATAATCAAGATGTTAATTTTCTATACGACATGAAAAATATTTTGGAAGGTCGATAGTAATATTTTAGTGGTCCATAGAGAAATTTCACTTCGGAAACGTTGTTTCAACTGTGAATTGGAATTTCGACAGTAATCTACGCCATATTAAAATACTAAAAATAGAAAAAAAACTTTAACTAACAGAAAGCGAGTTGAAGCGATGTAAGTTAGTTTCCCTTTTACTCGACCGGATTTCTTGTTTGTAAAAGTTGAATAAACACTTAGAAGGATATAGAAAGGAAGGATTATATATATAAAGGAAAATGATATAAATATTATAATTTATTATATAAATTAATTTAATATATTAATAATAAATGATAATAATAATTTTAAATATTAATAGAATAAAGTATTAATATAAATTAATTCATATAAAATATTATATATAAAGTTGAATAAAAACTGAGAAGGATATAAAAAGGAAGGATTATATATAAAGGAAAATTATATAAATATTATAATTTACTATATAAATTAATTTAATATAGTAATAATAAATGATATTAATAATTTTAACTATAAATAGAATAAAGTATTAATACAAATTAATTCATATAAAATATTATATATAAATTTGAGTAAAAACTGAGAAGGATATAAAAAGGAAGGATTATATATATAAAGGAAAATTATATAAATATAATTTATTATATAAATTAATTTAATATATTAATAATAAATGATAATAATAATTTTAAATATTAATAGAATAAAGTATTAATATATTAATATACATTAATTAATATATTAATAATAATTAATAATATCAATTTTAAGTATTAATAAAAGAAAAATATTAATATAAATTAATTAAATATGAAATTTTTTTAAAATATTAATAACAAAATTAATTTAATATATAAATTATATAAGGATTATATATAAAGGAAGCATATACATTTACTATTTCTATAATAAATTCCTAAACTTATCAATTAGTAAAAAATAAAATAAGCTTATTTTCATCGAATGGTCATGGGTCTCCACCAAAAAAAAAAAAAAAAAAAAGTGCTTCTTGGGTAAAAAAAAAGTCTGATTTAGACGGTGCAAGGCTGGAACAGAAAATCGTCTGGGGTTCGTGCTGCATTCTTTTCGGAAAATAAACTTTATTTTTCTTGGAATCCAAAAGGCGTTGGTTCTTCCGAAGGTTTGTTTAAATCTAATCCATATTTCAAAAGAGCTGATCGTCACTTCCCGCCATTTTTATTGCTCATTACTAAGTACAAACAAGCCACTTAAAAAAATGCCAAAGGCTTTTTGGACGTGAGAGTATATTTTCTAAATATTATATTTTGACAAACAAATATAATATAATAAAATATAATATAATAAAATATAATATAATATAATATAATATTATATATATATATATATATATATATATATATATATATATATATATATATATATATATATATATATATATCTTTAATCTCTGCGAAAAGCGAGTTATTTTCTGCAATACTTAAAAGAAGCTACGTTTCTTTAACCAATCAGGAAAAGGACCGCTTCGCACCGAGAAAGACAAGCTAATAAGCAAGAAATCGCGCGATGCCTCAGGGCTAAACAAAGCGAACTTTGCTTTCGCTTAAAAATAGTATATACATGTATATATATATTTTTTAATCATTACTGTGTGTAATAAGAAAGAAATAATAACAATATGATGAGAAATTATAATTGGAATTTATAAATGGAAATAATAAGCAACAATAATAACAAAACAATATTAAGAAATAATGACAGGAAATTAAATGAAATGAAGAAGAAAAGTTAACGTAAAGTATGGGAGGACAGATTTGATAAAAATAAGATGGATTTGAAAATTTACGTATATCAACAAAACAACAAAGGAAAATCTATTTCAGATAGAGCCTGGTAACCCTACGCTTAATAAATAATAATTGGTCTCCTTGGTAATTCATCATCTATATCTATAATTCTCAAAATGTGTGTATATGTGTGTGATCTGATGTTGTTTATACGTTTCCACAGTTTTCATCCGATTTCGATGATTTTTTTTTGTTTCATAGATAATTCTTCATTGCCGGTTTTGAGTCCAAATTGGCTGGAAAAAGTAAAACCTTGAAAGTGAAAAATCGAAAAAACTGATTTTTTACACTTTGCGCAAAAACCAAGTCTGTAAAAAACAGCGTAGAATCAATTTAGAGAGTTGAAATCTAACGCAAAAGATTATTAGAATTATAAAAAATATATATATATTATAAATAAAAAATGTCCTGTTCATTCTAAAGTCTTCTCATTCTCTTTCACTCACAGTAACGTCTTAAGGGCATTATAGCCTTGCTTGGGGTGAATTTGATATTTTTTTTAAAAAAAAGAGTTAGGCCCGACCGAGTTTAGAAGTGCTTTTCTAAAGACGGGACGTTGCTAACCTCTCGCTGCTCTACCGTTATTTTCCTGATATATATTCCGACGGACTTCATTCTTTGGTTCCACCAGATATTCATAGCTAGGATCGGCCATGTCACCTCCACTGAATCGACAAATATTTGTAAGTAGTAAGTTCCAATCAATTTTTCCCACAGAACTTTTACAATGTGGACTAGGTCAATGAGCAACGAGGACTGACCTAAACAAAACTGAAAATACACGGGTTTTTCTCATTTTGTCCGTTTTCTCTCAATCTCTGACGAAGCTTTAATAAAAGTGAAACATGTTAGATTGTTAAACGTTTCCTATTTGTTCTTTGTCTTATCACCTTGTCGTACTTTGAAGCCTTAATAATAACATTATTACCTGCTATAAACACACGCCTAAAGCATTGATTGCATTGTATTGCCATCCTTTGTATTCATTCTCAGAGAATCTAACTTATATCTATCTACTACAAAGAGTACGTATATAAAAGAACATTCCCAGATTAAATGGAATGCTACCCCACTGCGCCGAATGATCGCACAAAGCTGAAGACATTAGAAACACATGCACAGTTACGAACACACATTAATATCTGATGCCTGCTTAGACATACTAGAATTTTTACAAACTTACTTATATATAGAATTAACTACAGTTTTAATGCACGTAATACATGACTGACCGATGAGAATCGACCAAAACAATATTAAACATACCAAAGTTCTGTCCTTTTGTCTGTTTTCTTTCAATCTCTGGCGAAACTTTAATAAAAATTAAACATCTTAGATTTTTTTCTTTATTTCATCATATATATATATATAATTAAGTAATTCATTGAGT
Source organism: Acanthosepion esculentum (assembly GCA_964036315.1). Classification (NCBI taxonomy): domain Eukaryota; kingdom Metazoa; phylum Mollusca; class Cephalopoda; order Sepiida; family Sepiidae; genus Acanthosepion; species Acanthosepion esculentum. Next base: position 75,205,420 of record OZ038488.1, read on the forward strand.
CTGAAAGAAATCTCAACAGAATGCAGAAAGCACTGGACAGCCGTTTCGTCCTATATTTGGGACTCATCAGCTGTGCGCATCCACTACTGAGAATTGAAACCCTGACAGTTGAGTTATCAAGCAAACGTCATACCAACTGTTCCAATTGTGCCCCCTGGAGCCACGACTACTATCACCAAGCCGCAAAAACTGAAGCATTAGAAGCCGGATCAAGCAATGATATACATATGATAGAAATTGTTAGGAGGATTGGGGCACAAACCGATGGTTACAGAGAATTTCAGTTGGGTTCCACCACGAAATATGTGAGCGAGCAGCGCTATACTGAGTCTGATTTGCTACCTCTTCGTAACCGAGACCCGTTTCGATTTTCGTCATACAGCTATAAGATTAATAATTGTATTTCTCTTAAACCATTTATGTAACACGAAGCATAATCGACCATGCCCTGAAAAGAAAAGTTATACTCAAATTAATGACTATTTAACTCCTGAATTAAGTATTCTATATCCCTTCAGGACATTGCCGATCATGACTCTCCATTATTTTCTGTCCTTTGTAGCTCTTAACAACTTTTATCTTTTTGACATCTTCTTGCATTTCGACTGCAGTGAATGATCTTAGCTCGGATTTTTCTGTTGGCCGGCGAACGCAGATCGTTTCAGTCCGACAATGAAAGACTTCAACACAGAGAATATTAAGTCAAATACTTTAACTAATCATGTCGACATGTAAATTATCTAACTATCCAGGGAGACTCGCCCTCACACCACCACCACTGGGGAGCCGTTCCAGACACGAAAGAGAACGCGTCTACATAGCATTACAGTTAAGAATTAACTTTCTGAAACTTTTCTCCTGTCTATCTTTCCCACGCTAGCTAAGCCAATCAAAATCAACTTCCCTATTATGGCTCACATCTGATCCCGGCTGTCAACCATCGGAAGTCGCAGCAAAGATAAAATTCCTCTAAAAATAATAGTCTGCTAAACCATGATTTAAAAACAAAAACTCTTAAAAACTTGCACTGCCATCCACTTACTCAAGCGCGCCACGTAGGTTGTGTGTTACTTTCCTCTGTTACTTTCTATCAATCTGTCCTGGGAGTATCTAGTTTTCAAAGTTTTCTTTCCTCATAATGCGCTCCAGAAACTTCAACTTTCGCTTCCTGATGTTAAGTATAAGTGGCTTTTTTCTTGTCATTGTCTATAAAGCGTTGTCATTTCTGACACGTTCGGTCCATGGTATTCTCAGCATCCTTCTGTAGAACCACATTTATGTTGCTTCAAGTCTCTTCTTCACCTTTGAGGAAATTGTCCAGCATTCACTGCTATACAGGTGAACTGATATGAAGTATCAGGTTAGTACTCTTTTCTAACGGTATTTTTTCCTTTGCTTAATACTTTGCTCAGAGTTTGAAAGGCATCTTTAGCTATCCCAATGCCCCTTCAGATTTCCGTGTGGCACCTTACTGTCCTCTGTTAATACGCCTCCCAGATATCTAAATTGTTGCATATGTTTCATGTCGATATCTCCAATCTATAATAGGTTAGGATTTAATACATAGGATTAGGCACATTTTAACGAACGCCGATATGTAAAAGAAGCCATGTGATGTGGTTCGGAAGTGCTTTGATATTTGTTCCCTACTTGATATATGTCCATTGTTGTGACGAAACTATAGTAGAAGTAAGTGACCAAGCATTTTTAACGTTTAATTCATCTTTTCGGTACTAAACACTGTTATTAACTACTGTCCCTTTTCGAAATTTTATTTACGCATGTTTCGCGCGACCAAAATTGCAGCCTTCAATAAGTCTTTGGTATAATGAAGCCTCTGGTTGATCTCCCACGCGAAAGCACCACAGACATAATAATCTGAGGAATTCACATCAGGGGAGCTAGAACACCATCTCTTGTGCGTGACATGATCCTGAATATATATATATATATATATATATATATATATATATATATAAGCTTGGGTTTGTAAACAGTGACTATTAAAGCAAATATAGCGTGACTCTTCGGCAGAATTGAGTAACTCGCCGTCCCTGTCTGTTTATCTAAATCTAAAAATAAATACGCTAAAACGGCTTAGTGGTAGAATTTCCGACTGAAGCCAATTCAGTCGGGTTTCGATCCTAGCTAGAGGCAACCGGACGTCTAGCCACACTGATGAGCTGTGATACAGCAAAACAGTCTGTCTGTGGATGACAATAATATATATATATATATATATATATATATATATATATATATATATATATATATATATATATATATATAGAGAGAGAGAGAGAGAGAGAGAGAGAGAGAGAGAGAGAGAGAGAGAGAGAGAGACTTCGTCGTAGTGTAATGGCTAGAAAGTTTCTCTCCCTAGAACAATTACGACTGAGTAGTGAGTTCGATCCTCACTCGGTGCCCCTACACTTTCGGCATTGTGCCACATTTGAGCTACGCTTGGAAAATCAATATATATATGTATATGGGCACCTCGTCGTGGTGTAATGTTTAAAAAGCTTGTCTTGCTAGATCAATAACGACTACGTTCGATACTCACTGGGTGCCCCATAATTTGAAAATCATTATATATATATATATATATATATATATATATATATATAAGCAAAAACGGGTAACGCTTAAATAAAACAGGAGACTGTGTGGCAGCCAGTCTAGGATAACTACTCAACGCATGTGGCCTCTCCTGAGGCAGACTCTCGATGTAATTCTAGAAGATCATGGCTAGCATATTTATGAAGGTTGTGCCATTGAGACTGTGGAGTCAAGAAGTGGTGCAGAATTATAGAATATTCGATGTCCACGACAACAACAGTTGACCGTAGATATGCTGCACAGCACCACTAGATTTACGTGGGGCCCACACAGATTTATGAGAATAATTCAGTCCTGTGTTTTTGGCATGACGTGTCCTAGCTCTCAATATTTCAACTGGTGGAATTAAGGAATCAATCTATCTCTTGACCCATCCCAAGAACTGACACTTTATGGAACAGACTCAGATGAGGTTACACGCTTGAACACTTAATCCTGATCTCTTCAAGTCAAATATCAGTCGACATTATTCTCAACCTAATAATCTTCATTTGTTTTTAAATCACGTTCTCTTCGATTTATATCACACACTTCATTCATCATTGTCATTTTTAACTGTAACCATCTACGTTGAGTGGCCCTCGAGCCATGTACAGAGTGAAATATAGCATATAAAAACCAGCTAACACTTAGATTACACACGAGACGGCGGCAGCTAGTCTAGATCTAAACAAAATTCAGCAGTTCTGAAGGAACTGTCAAAATTAAAATCCGCTGGATAGACAATAGAAGACCAATCTTCGATCTTAACGCAAGTCATGGTAAAGCATAAAGAAAATATATTCTGTGGGGATCCCTGATCTTCTACGTTATGAAGGGATATGTCATAAAAAAGAAGATAAATTAGCTTTTTGGGGGATTGAACCTTGCATTCTTAGCCCTCAAATGAATAATGTAAAGGGTAACAATAATGAGTTTAGAAGGAATTTTGAATTAGAAAAGCATAAAAACATTAAAAAAAATGTGTGTGTGTGTGTGTGTGTGTGCGTGAGTTTGTGTGTGTCCGGAAGCAGCACCCCCTCGGAAAAAAAGGGCGTTATTTCGGGAAGGTCAAGCGAAGATTCCCCAGATCTGTATTATGTGTGGAAGGACCAGTGATTTCAATATTTCTGACAAAAAAAAAAGCATATATATATATATATATATATATATATATATATATATATATATATATATATATATATATATATATAAACAACTTGAACAAAAGATGCAAAAAATCTTTCAATTTTGTCCACTTTACGTAAAAAGTTTCCTTTTTGTTTGAATGGCATGCGCACAAGCGACAAAAACGCTTTGAAATGCTAAAGAAAGATAGACATTTCTTCTTTTTACTCTTTCTTTTCTTCTTTTCCCCTCTTTCATCAATGCTTTCTATCTATCTTTAGTTCCATTTTGATTGAAGGCTAATATTGGACGGCTTTTCTATATGTATGTCTCTCATTTCTATCTCCCTCCTTTTTCACTATATCTGTTTCAGTCTGATCATGTCTGTGTTCTGTCAATCTATAGATAGATAGATGAACAGACTAAGATAGATAGATAGATAGATAGATAGATAGATAGATAGATAAGGAACAGACTAATATAGATAGATAGATATATAAGAAACAGACTAATATAGATAGATAGATAGATAGATAGATAATGAATATAATGATAGATAGATAATGACTATATAGAGAGATATAAATAAGGAACATACTAAGATAGATAGAGAGATAAATAGATAGAAAAAAAGAAAGAAAGAAAGACACAACCAAACATTTACGGCAATTTAGATCTTGTCATTTCGTATAAATGTATTTACTTTCATACTTTTTGGCAGCGTTGATATTCCGCGTGAGTACGTGTGTATTTCCCTTTGTGTGGGCATCTCCTCCCTTAGTGTTTATGCGTGTGTGGGTGTATGGGTGGAAAGATGTTTGTGTATCTATAAAAATTTACATTTTTTGGCTTTTTGATTAAAAAATACAAGAACAAATCTTAACACTAAAATACAAACATGTTTCTTCTCAGCCACAATAGTTAACGCAAATTCTGTATTTCGTTTGTCAGAAGGTCAAGTGAGATCGGTGCGTCAGCTTGAATGAAAAAAAAAACGTCAAGGAAGGATAAAAAAAGGTTGCCTTTTGTCCATCCCTTTAGGCAGGGGGACCAGAGATATTATTTATTTATTTATTATCGGTATTGTTGTTATTATTACTATTATTATCGATTAGAATTTTTTTTCTGATTTCAAAAAGGTTTGAGGTAGTGAACTTCATGGCTGGATAAAAATGTTGAAATGACAGAGAATATGGCAAAGATACAGTTATCAATGTTTCCATCTGTTCCTAACAATTTAGTCCTAGATCGTTTCCTATCTATCTATCTATCTATCTATCTATCTATCTATCTATCTATCTATCTATCTATCTATCTATCTATCTATCTTAATATATTCCTATCTATCTATCTATCTATCTATCTATCTATCTATCTTAATATATTCCTATCTATCTCTCTATCTTAGTATGTTCATATCTATCTTAGTATATTCTCCCTAGCTAGCTATCAATATGTTCATATCTATTTATCTATCTGTATGTCTAACTATCTATCTATCTATCTATCTATCTATCTATCTATCTATCTATCTATCTCTCAAAATCTATCTATCTATCTATCTATCTATCTATCTATCTATCTATCTATCTATCTATCTATCTGTCTATCTATCTGATTTTGTTCATATGTATCTATCTATTTATCTATTAATTGTGAATATGTATAGATACCGGATAATGGAAGTTTGTTAAAGCCAAATTTAACACTTGACTTTGTCGGTTTACAACCTATCGAATAATATATTTATAGATTTACAATCGATCAGAATAGAATCGTTTTGTTGCTTTTGTGTAACAACGACAAATGGCTGATTAAATTATTTCCTTCGATTCCCATCTCTGGCGAGGTTCTTTTTTTTTCTTTGGTGCAGCACAATAACTTTTTTTGCAAATTTCCCCACCTTTGATGTGATAAAGATTTTAACGATCGCTTGAATCTGATTTTCATTACAGAATACTTTCCCAATCAAAACGTTTTGCAGTGATACTAAAAGGTAATAAATATTACCTTTTAATATCACTGCAAAGATGGAGATTAAGTAACATTTGGCGACTGCGATTATAAATCGCGAGGAGCTGCACAATCTTCACCTTCCAGCCTTGATAGAATTCTAAGCGTTTCCATATCTTTGCTGGCAAGTAATTATTTTCCACCATATACCACCTTTCCCGCACATGAAACTCTAACTATTCTATCGCACTTTCCAGAAGAAATATTCAAACGAGATACACTACAGGCAACAGTCTGGGATCACCCTGCATTTAAGAAACCTTAAAATGATGTATTTTTGTATTTTTTTAAGTAAAAGATAAAATTTCAGTAACTACAGTTTATTTGCTTTTATTTTTCAGTCTTTCTCCAGGATCGTCTTTTAACCAAAATATTCAAATGTGGTTTCGTCTGTCCACAATGCATTTTGATAGATTATGAATATTTTGTATGAAAAACATTCTATTTTGTTTTCACCATTAACTCTGCTGTAGAAATTTGAGATTACTAAAATTTTCAACTAAGTTAAATGTTGGTACAGATTCTAAATGCTAATTCAGCACTGAGTAATGTTCCCTTTGAAAAAAGAAATTGTGCCATCACGATAGTATTTTAATTTTTTTAAATTTTTAATTTTAATAAAGATTATACAACTGGAATAAAAGCATGTGTTTTACATTAAATCCAGTAAGTTGATTCTGAATTCTTTGTTGGAATTGTTCACTCTGGATTCTGCCTTATATATGAAACAAAAAAAATATTTCTGTTTGCTACTGAGACAAATAGACAAGACTAAATTGAGCATTATGATTCAGAATTTATATTCTGAATTGTCCAAGCCTACCAAATTTTAAAAATATGCAGATTGCATGTTTATGTTCGAGGTAAATATTAATATTATATTAGTATCCACGTAAACTGCAAGCTATTTGTCAGAAATTTCTAGAGTTTTACAGAACTGAAAACTCTGCAGATTTACTAAACATGTTAACAGCATAACAAAGAATGGGATGTTGGAAGTCTTTTAAAAAGCACTTCTAGCATCCTCATCTTGATCCCCCCACTGGTTGCAGGGTGGCCACAAACTTTCTGCTTGTAGTGTACTACAGGCAATGAAGTTTGAGGTCACACTGGATTTCTTTAAGAAAACAACTTACAATGAGAGATCTTTCTATTTTTTTAAGTAAAGAAATAAATAAAATTTCATTAACTACAGTGTATTTGCTTTTATTTTTCAGTTTATCTCCAGGATCTTCTGGCAACCAAAAAATTTAAATTTGGTTTCGTCTGTCCATAATACATGTTGATAGATTATGAATATTTTGTATGAGAAACATTATATTTTGTTTTCATTGGACATTCAGTAGACGTTTTTAGATTACCAAAATGACTGAAGATTTGATTCAGGTCGAGGGAATCATGAAAGAAGAATAATGTCATTCGATTTTTCAAAGACATACTATAACCTCTGGTTTATTCATACTTGGAAAAAAAAAATTAATCTTTCAGCAAGTCACTACTTTGTGCCAATTTGCTCCAATTTATGGACTCGATATACATCAGCAATGGTTTACCCAGAACTGGTTGACAGCGCACTCTTGAAGCTTCCGATGGATAGAGTGGCTACTACGTTCACCCGACAAGAGCCCAATTGAGTATTTATGGGATGTGGTAGAGAGAGATATTCGAACATAATATCCTCTACTTTCAAATTTTCAAGGAGCAGTGGATGGTATCAAGTTGTTTCATCGAATAGTTGTATTTCGTCGGTCGGGATGGGGTTGATTACACACACACACACACACACACACACACACACACACACACACACACACATATATATATATATATATATATATTATAAATTAATTGATTTAAAATATGGGTTTTTCGCTACACAGGGATAACCATGTTTCAAAAATGGAAGCTAAAGCCCTTGAATTTAATTTTGTTATTAAACCAAAGACATTAGTTCCATTTCCTCGTCAAGCGAATTCACCTAATTTATTGAATGACCTTCGTGTATATATATATATATATATATATATATATATATATATATATATATATATATATATATATACATATATATATATATATATATATATACACACACAGACCAACTAGATTTGGGCATTGATATATATATATATATATATATATATATATATATATATATATATATATATATATATATATATATATATCAATGCACAAATCTGGTGGTTTATGATTACAGAAGAAATTTCGAAGCATAATGTTCCCAGAGCAAGAAAAGCTCATCAAGCATAAATTGGAGTTTGTTACCAGGTTTAGATATAACACGTTTTTGTTGACATACTTAACTCCTGAAAAAATTTAAAAAATATATAAACTGTATATAAACACGCAAATCTATCAATCGATTAATTTTGGGATTTCATTTGGTTCAAATAATTTTGTCTGCGTTTTTACTTTCGTGTATGGCAGCTGCCTTCGGCTACACGCCTTCCGAGAGGTCACAATTCACGTGTATAAATAGATCTCTGCATTTTTAAACGTCTGATGATCGGTTTATTACCGCGAAACTTTTAGATTTACGGCACGTTTATTAAAATGTGTCCTGAATATATATATATATATATATATATATATATATATATATATATATATATATATATATATATATATATAAAATGAAGAGGTTATAATGATTCCAACGGGAGAAAAGTGTGTATATTAAAAAGAAGAGGTACCGCAAACTTTTTGGTTGTAATAGGTCATCCCATACGTTCTGTACGAATTTGAACTTTTTGTTAAAATGAACGAAATTTAAAGAGTATTTTATAATGTCTAATGGGGCTGAGCATTTTTTATGTTTAGATGCATTTAAACTGATCAAATATTATTTCAGAGAACAATAAAATTAAATTTTGTTTGATTAAAACCCTGCAAACATGGAAGTACCCAAGAATCATTTGAGGCACATAATGTTATGAGTTCAAGAAAGGAAACTCAGCAGTCGAAACGGCTGGAAACATTCACTCAGTTTATGGAAAGGAATGTGTAAATGAAAGAACTTGCAGAAGATGGTTTGCAGAATTCAGAAGTAGAGATTTCACCCTTGATGTAAAGATCGAAACGGACGTCAAGTTGAGTTTGATGAAAGGTTCTTGAAGCGGCCCTTAAAGAAAATTCTGCTTTATCAGTTGAGGAATTGGCAGTGGTTCTCAGTTCAAACCATACAACTGTTTATCGTCATCTTCAACAATTTGGAAAAGTTCCTAAACTTGGAAAATGGGTGCCTCATGAATTGTCTGAAAACAACCTCAAATCCCGAATTGACATCTGCTCTTCTCTCCATTCTTGCCAACTTGTTTCACCTTTTTTAATAGACTTGTGACTGGCGACGAAAAATAGATCTTTTATCGAAAAATTAAGCGTCGTATACAGTGGCTTGGTAAAGGGGAAGGACCCCAGCCACAGCCGAGAAGGGAACTTCATGGGTAAAAGGTTCTTCTTTCAATATGGTGGGATTGCCAAGGAATATCCACTTTGAATTCTTACCACCTAATGCAACAATTAATGCTCAAATATACTGTCAGCAATTAGAGCATTTGAACCAAGCTTTGAGGAAAAAAAGACCTCCTCTAGTGAATCGAAAACGGGTGATGTTTCATCAGGACAATGCGCGACCACACACAGCAAGAATCACGTCACAAAAGATCGAAGAACTTGGTTGGGAGAAAATTCCTCATCCACCTTATTCTCCCGACCTTGCTCCTTCAGACTACCATTTGTTTCGTAGCTTACAGAATCATTTGGAAGACACAGCTTTTGTAACACAGGAAGAGGTTAAAACTGACATTTGTGAGTTCTTCGAAGCAAAATAATTTTACAGTAATGGAATTAGTAAGCTTGTTAATAGATGGAAGGAAGTCATAGATAATCAGGGAAAATACATTGTTGATTGAATCTGTAATTAAATGTAACATTTGATCACTTGTTTTCTTTATTTAAAATTCGTACAGAACTTATGGGATGACCTGATATATATATATAGCACGTGCGCGCGCGAGAGAGAGATATATTCCATACTATTTCTATTCTTTTTGATAACGATCGAGGGTAATGATGTATGAGCGATGACATACTCTATCCTAATTGAACCTTGTGACCTGGTTAATATTTCTGAAGCGGACTCATCTGCTTACCACACTGACACGAAAATTATAACATCTTTTGATTATGAATAAAGCTGCTCGATGCCTTAGTATTAATTATATACATACATACATACATACATACATATATATATATATATATATATATATATATATATATATATATATATATATATATATATATATATATATGGTAGTACACGTTTTGAAAACTTTGGATAGCTCAACTTGCAGTAGAACAAGTCGGTATCCGAGGAAAAAATTGGAAATAAAAAAGAAAGAACCAAGAACATTAAAACAAGACGAAACCAATCGTCAAGTGCTTAAGCTCCAAGTCCAAAGAAAAGAAAAAACAAACGAGTAAAAGGACAAAAACATAGAGTACTCAATACGCTAAGTAGAGCGATAAACTAAAATAATCCTAAAGAGCCAGGCAAATCTACCTAGTTTTCATCGTTTAGGTGAAACCTAGGAAGGTTTGCCTGGCACCTTAGGATTATTTTAGTATATATACATATATATATATATATATATATATATATTACTCCAAATATTAATTTAGTGTTTGAAATAGAGTCCCATACTTATTACGTCTATCGGCCTGTACACGAGAGACAAATTAATACATAAATGTGTGTGTGAAATCAAATAAAAATACGATCGTCTCTTTGAAACACGTGTCCCCACTAAAAATAATATTTGAAGTAATAACAATGGCAGATTAAAAATAAATCCATTAATTCTTTAAATATATATATTAGGTTAGTGCAAAAATAATGTCGTTTTTTGACGTTCAACTTCATGTGAGAAAACGACATTTTTTTTGCACCAACCTAATATATATATATATATATATATATATATATATATATATATATATATGTATATATATATTAGGTTGGTCATGAAACTGACTGTCGCCTCTAAGTGTTGACTTCTATGTTCACTTTTATATTTATATATATATATATATATATATATATATGTGTGTGCGTGTGTGTGTGTGTGTGTATGAGAGAGAGAGAGAGAGAGAAAGAGATAGAGAGAGAGTGTACGTGGCAAAAGTTTCCCGGCTGGACCTACCATATTTTGAACAAGTACCCAAATATCAGGATTTTTGAAACCTCATTTTGATAGGTCCGAGAACTTTTCAGTACACATCTGTAATATTCACACACGCATATATATATATATATATATATATATATATATATATATATATATATATATATATATATTCGAGAATATAGTTGATGTAATCATACATCATTGGCATATTTGGATAGATATACGTACATCAGAACATTTTTAGAGAATATACAGTCATATACGTATATAAAACGCATACACACATATCGAGAGAGACCTTTTTCAGAGAATCAACTTACATTTTTTACAAATTTAAAAACTATAAGCTCTTCTATAATATATATTTTTTTGTAAACCTAACCTTTTTTTAAGTTTCATTTGCTCTGCAAAAAAATAATACATAAATGAATAAATGCCTTCATCATCGTTAGATTTGTCGACCTTTCTCTTAACAGGATAAGCTTCGGTTTAACGACATATCTTCCCGCTCATTTACCATATTTAAAAAAACAAATCCAACTCTCGGAATCAGATGAAAGATGCTCTCGCAAATCACAAGTACAAATATCGTAAACGAATCTCCCGTTGCTTTTGGCTCGCATCTTAATTTTTTGCCCTTTTCAAAAATACAAAGTGCCTTGTGATTTTTTTACTCGATCTCACTTATTTCTTTCATTGTAAATACAATAAAAAGCGCCATTCTACTGTTCTTTTTCATTCACACAAGAGAAAAGGTTGAAGCAATCACCGAATTGTTGAAGTAATAACCTTAAGAAAAAAAAACAAAAAAAAAACTGAAGCCGAGATCGGAAAAAAAATAATAATAAAGAAAGAGAGAGAGTGTGTGTGTGTGTGTGTGTGTGTGTGAGAGAGAGAGAGAGATAGAGAGAGAGAGAAGTGAAATGAAGATGGTGGTTTTCACGCACAACTTCGCATGTTATATTACAGCTTCGGCTCGCGTGTGATACCAAAACAAAAGTTTCAAAGGCCATTTTATGCGCGTTGTTTTTCTATGTGCGAAGAACCAGCATGAAATTTCGTAAACACGTCGCAAGATGGCGCATTTAGAATCAGTCAGGATTCACGAAGAATAAGAAATAATTTACTAGCTTTTAGCTCGCAAAAAGAGATCACTTTGGACATAATCCGGTAAAGGTAGCCGTCAGATTTAATTTAGAATATTTATTCTGATAACTTTTATTCAATTTAAAAAAATATATATATATATACATATATATATATATATATATATATATATATATATATATATATATATATGTGTGTGTGTGTGCGTGTACAAATATATAATTTTCAACATGTATGAAAATCTTGGATAAATGCAGGAAAAAAAAGCATCTTAACATATACAAGCGATCATAAACATTACGTAAATTTATTGGTTAGTTTTGTCTGATTCCCATTATAATCAACCTTTTCAAAGGGATTTTTTTTCCAAATAAAATTCAATTAAAAAAATGATTCTTTCAAGGAGGTTTTATTTTTCTTTAAAAATCAGTTAAAAAAAATAATAATGATGTAAAACGTTTCAAGGTTGCTACTTGAGGTAATAGCATTTCCTTATATTTTTTTAATACTAAAGTTCACTCAGTACGTGGCTAGGGTGATGTTTAAATTAGAGGATGACGTTTAAATTGGTCATGATGAATACCTTTTACAGGGTCTGAACTATAGAAATGAAGAAAGCGTTGCTGCCGGATGTAGTTTATCGTCATATCTGGGACACTATATTAAAGTGGAAACTTACGTCAACATTAAGCAGTCTGAACACAATCTTCAGGCATGAAAATTATGTTGAAATAGGAAACAGACTGTCGCCGCTTGTGTTGATCTCAGTGTCCACTCTTATATTTGCATACTGTCTCTGTTATTAAGCACTTTTACTCATAAATATAGCATACCTTTAAACGGCACACACACACACACACACATACACACACACACATACACACACATACACACACACACACACACACACACACACAAATGTTACCGGAGGTGGTAGAAAGGGATGAAATATGATGATAAGGAGGCTGAAAAACGTTTGATCATTGAGGGGCTGAAGATTATAGCAGTCAAGAAATCATCCACGAGGAAGTCTATTCCACACACGGGAGAAAGGCGTTAAAGTTGAACTTTCTCCATATATTTGGGATACGGGAGAAATGCTGGTGATTCGGCTCTGTGTATG
>OZ038488.1:75223598-75238598 GCA_964036315.1 Acanthosepion esculentum
TTTACAAGGGCATTTACGCGTCAGTTAATGCAACTAACCCGACTCGAATTCGAACACGGCTCTCCAATTTCTCAATCCGTGACGTTACCCATTATAATGCATTTCCGTGAGCTAATTCCATAATTATTGAAAGGGGTGTATGTGATCATTTACTGTATAATTTCGCTCTGTCACCTAAACATCTTTAATAAACTAAAACACTTAATCATAGTATATATATATATATATATATATATATATATATATATATATATATATATATATATATATATATATATATGTATATATATATATATATATATATATATATATATATATATAAATCTTCATTATCCTTCGACCTCCCTGTGGTTGGACGGAACTCTGTTGACCATGTTCACCATAGTCTATGAATATAGAATCCAGCGCAGTACGTAATCTGTTCAATGGAACAACGTTAAAGATTAACACTCCCGACACAGGCACTCTACTGAATCTGACTATATCGCCAATACCACCAGCAGCTGTTCCGTAATTCTTCAGTCTTCGATATCAAAGGCTGGCAGTAATATTTAGCCCCCCTCCCCACGAGGGTTACATGTGGCACAAGGCAGGGTTTAACGTGGGTTTTCCGAGCCCGTAGTCTTGGGCAAAAATATTCCCTATTGGAACCAGTAAAAACGGGTTCAGGGACAGTCTACCACCACGAACGAGACTCTGCCCCTCGGCGGAGTCTCGTCCGGGTTCCTCTCTGCCCGAAGGCAGAGAGTTCCACTGTTCAGAAATCAAAGGCTGGCAGTGCATATTCGGGAAAAACATGGCCGCCTTTGTACACGTCCCATTGAATATTTTGAGCCTTCTGATTGGTTAAAACTTCTATTGGTGAACTATAAAATGAGTCAGCTCATTTTGGCTGGCTCACTAATACACCAGGGTACCCAAAAACTCCAACACACTCCATTAACAATCTTTTTCCACACAGTTTGGTCTTGCATTGCTTTCCACAGATCTTCAGTATTCAACCCTGAGTCCCGAGCCATGGTGTCTGGGAAAGTCAATTTTCGTAAGAACCTTCCAGAAGGATCACATAGAAGTAAAGATGAGACGCAAGTTGCAATCGCTTTCGTTTGAGCTTAAGAGAGATCGGTCGCAATTCTCCGTATATTGTGTTGAGCGTTGCATGAGATCTCCAACTGATGTTCTGGGTTTTTCTAAGGAGATATGCATATGTTCCATCCAGTCTTCTTCCATGACGAACAGATAATGTCCAAGTTTCTCTTTAGACTGCCTGCATTTGGTTCTTATTTCTTTATGTAGCGTTCGATATTCTGTTCCCTGTCTTGGCATTGTTGTTTGTCTCCTTTTCATCTTGTCGAGAATTTCATCTGTCATTCATTCATTATTTTCTTCGTCTCTTATCTTTCAAGACGATTTTGATTGCTGATGTTACTAAAGCTTCTTGTGATGTGTCCCACTCCGAGTTTCCATTTTCATTTTGTTCCTCGTATCTGCTTTTGGCACTGTTCATATATTTCATATATTGGTCTGGTTCAATTAGTGTTCGAAAGGTTTAGACTTTTGAAGAGGAGAGAAGGTTCGAGCGCCAAATCTTGTGAAGTTTCTTACACGCATCCCATGCCATAGCTTTGCTGATGTTGAAGTCTTTTTGGGGAATCTATTATGCGAGATCCAAGATATTTGAAGTCATCAACTCTTTTGATGGATGTATTATTGAGTGACTTCAACTCGGATGATTCAGGGGAGGTTATAATATATTTTGTCTTACTCACATTGCACTAGAGACTAGAGTGATTGCGACCAGGACTCTGCATCTTTGATACATTGAGAAATTAATGCAAGATCATCGGCAAATTCAGGCAGTCAGCTATTGCGGAGGGTACCGTCTACTCTGGTGAGGTTTCAAAAGGAGCCCTTTTTTCTCCATGTTGTTGAGAGAAATACGCAGAATGTATACCAGAACAACTACAAACAGAAATGGAGAAATTGCGTCGCCTTCTACAACTCCTGCTTACACTTTAAATGAATCAGTCTCGCCATTAGGTGATATAATGGTCGCAGTGGTGTTTCTGTACTGAGCTCTCTCTCTCTATATATATATATTGTAATTTTATCATATAGACAAAACCATTTTACTCACTACAAAGATTCAACTTGGTTTCAGTGCATTTCAACTGCACTTCGACGGGTGAGAGTCGAAAATGGTTATGAACAATCCTGCTTGTAGGCAAGCCGTATGTATGCCTATTTCATGCTAGTGCAATCGTCAGGCAACTAGTTGCCTGACGATTGCACTAGCATGAAACAGACTGTCGCCTCTAAGTGTTGACTTCTATGTTCACTTATATATATATATATATATATATATATATATATATATATATATATATATATATATATATATATATATAACCTGCGCACTCAGGGCAGAGAGAATTACTGTTTAACTCTTAAACCTTACCAACATATACACGGATAACAGAGAGGTCAAATTTTGTACATTCAAGCGAAATTTCTTTTGTCCTAGATCTCTCGATGTTTTCTATATCTATACAGTTTTTTATTCAGACGTAAACAAAGAGAATTTTAAAATGGATTTATTTTTATTAATCAGACGGATTTTTATCCTTTTAAACATTATTTTTAGTGGATACTCATATCTGAGTAAGTGCTCCGTTTATTTATCAAACAACGATATATTTATTTATTTCGTCTACCAGACTGAATGTTCGAGAAATCTTATCAAAGACAAATTAGAGCTCTCCGGCAGGAATCGAACCTGCGTTCCTTAGGGCAGAGGCCGCTACCGTTTAATCCGATAGGCCTTTTTTATCGCGAAAATATTTATTATTTCCTTAAATAGGATACATGTCAACATCTTAATACGAAAAAAGCCGGAGGATATCCGAGGAACTTTTCGACTAATCATTCGTCAGAGAAAATCGTTGGCAAGATTATTATTAATTTTTTTTTAACAGGAATAACGAAAAACATTTTCAGGGGACTAAATGTGAAAACAAAACCGGTGCACGATTAAAATATAAAATCGTAACAAGCAAATTTGGTAAATTACTTCAATTTGTGAAGATGAAAACGAGTATAATTTAAATTACTGGTGTAACAGAAAAGTTCTACAAATCATGTAAAAGCAAATTTATCCATTTGTTAGATTAAGAGTGAACCGTTGTATCTTAGAAATGATTAAAAATATGCTACTGGAATTATCCGCTGATTTTATGACACTATTGGACTCTACGTTGAGCAATAAGAATGTATAATTACTCTCCAAGCTTAACAAAAGAATTGTGATGAAATCGCTCGTAATCGAAAATGACATGTTCATCATTAATTAATCATAGCTAAGAATCAGAAGCTCATGAACGATTGAATTTAAGTTCAAATATATTATTCCAGGATCCTGGAGAAACAAGGCGCCTAGCACGTTTCAGGTAAATTTTACTTTTAAGTCTTCTTCACTGCTCTTAGGACTGTCATATCTGAAACTCCTCTCTCAAGTGCCAAACGTTTTATGGATTGAGTTGGATTGTTGTAATTGATCTCTTTAGCACTAAGTGGAAATGATGATCCCTATTCCTGTTGTGACCTCCTGATACCGTTTTCCTCTTTCCTGTTTCCTATGTTTTAAACTTATTTACCGTTCTCTTGATCGTTCTTGAATGGACTTTGAAGCTGGAAACCAGAGTAGGAATGTTGTTACCATTACTGAAGGCCGGAATGATCTTTTTCCTCGCACCGTTGCTCATTTTGGAAGAAAATAGGGCTAACACAAAAACGATCTAACCTGTTCTTTTTCTAACCGAATAATTCAAAGGGTTGTTAGGTGGTTCTTATGACAAAGATGACCAAACGACTTATCTGAAAAGATGGAAAAAAGAAATGAATATTGTTTATTGATTTTTTAGACTCTAAATATTTTGTGGGATGGACAATTATGCTGTAACACGATTTTTAAATTTTTTCTGTTACACCCGGTATATATATATATATATATATATATATATATATATATATATATATATATATATATATATATATATATATATATATATATATGTAATATTAGTGGTCAATATATATATATATATATATATATATATGAATACACACGCACACACACACACACACACACACACACACATACATATATATATATATATATATATATATATATAAATATATATATATAAATTTCCAAGAGAATAGAATCCAGGTAGAACTCAATGTCCAGGACAGAGTAAGAATATAATATAAAAAAGTTCAAACACTAATATTGTATGGTTATAATTTATTACATTGGAATCGTAATCACGATCTAATTCATCAGACCTACAAATTAAAAAAAATAATATTAGTGTTTGAGCCTTTTATATTATATTATATATATATATATATATATATATATATATATATATATATATATATATATATATATATATATATATATATATATGCACGAACTATGATAATGTCGAAAGTTAGTAGGGATTGACCGATATAAATATATTTAAGTTTAAAGAAAAATGATAATTATCTCTCACTTTCTTCACTTTGACATTTATTCAATCAATTTTACTGCTAAATCATTCGAGATACACGGTCGTCTCCTAACTTATATTTTCTTTTCTTCTTCTGTTTCTGATTGACGTAAACCACCTGATTTTCTCTGCAAGTCTTTGCTCCAAAGTTAACAGAAACTTCCCTATAAATTTTGGGGAAAATATCTTTTTGCCACCTCCAACTAAATAAGGTGATGTTTTATGAAACCTGGGCCATAGATTTTTACAGAGTTGTATCATTAAATCATGCTCATCTCAAAAGATATCTTTCTAGCCCGCTCTGTTCGTTTTTTATTTTTTTGCCTTCCATTTTATTTTTCTCTTGGTTTAGCTACCGCTGAAGTGGATTTTTCTGTTAGTGTTTCATTCATTCATTCATTCATATATATATATATATATATATATATATATATATATATATATATATATATATATATATATATATATATATATATATTAAAATGTTTGTTTTTCTCCATCTGTCGATTTCGTTTTTGTTTTTATAAGCTGTTCTCTTTCTTTCTTTTTTATCGTTTCCTTTTTTTTGTCGTTCTCGAGAATTCTCGTTTTACTTCTCGTTCTTCTTTTTTTGTTTCTACGCTTTTCCCGCATTTCTACGCATTTCCCGCTTCATTTTATCTTCTTTCCTTTTTCTTTTTCATTCAATTTTACTGCTAAGTCTATTATTATATTTATAACTATCATTAATTGCATTCGGGTTTCGGTTTCGTTGTCCAACTGCAAATTGTTTCCCTCTTGTTCTTTCTTTCTCATTCATCAGTTTCCTTTTTGGCTCCTTCTTTTCGAACAGTAATATTTCTAATCTTTTTTTATTCTTCTGTTTACTCCTTCTTTTCGTTCTTTTTTTACTTTCACTTATTTCTTCTAAAACATTTTCCCCTTTCCCTCCTGTATTCTCTTTTCCTTAACCTACTATATTTCTCTTTTCAGCAATTTCTTTCTTTTTATTGTCCTCCGACCCAATCCATATCTCTTTTTATACCGCATATTATTTTGCCATTATCTCCATATTTCTCCATTTTATTTTTTCCTCGGTGTTCTTTCTTTCTTTCTTTCTTTCTTTCTTTCTTTTATTTTCCCCTTTATATTCCAATCCTTTAATTTACATGGTGTCTTTTGTTTCTTTCTTTCCACTTATTTTTCTTTCTTTCTTTCTTTCTATCTTTTTCTTTCTTTCTTTCTTTCTTTCTTTCTTTCTTTCCTTCTTTCTTTCTTTCTTTCTTTTATTTTCCCCTTTATATTCCAATCCTTTAATTTACATGGTTTCTTTTGTTTCTTTCTTTCCACTTATTTTTCTTTCTTTCTTTCTTTCTATCTTTTTCTTTCTTTCTTTCTTTCTTTCTTTCTTTCTTTCTTTCTTTCTTTCTTTCTTTCTTTCCTTCTTTCTTTCTTTCTTTCTTTTATTTTCCCCTTTATATTCCAATCCTTTAATTTACATGGTTTCTTTTGTTTCTTTCTTTCCACTTATTTTTCTTTCTTTCTTTCTTTCTATCTTTTTCTTTCTTTCTTTCTTTCTTACTTTTATTATTTCTTTCTTTCTTTCATTCGTTTTTCCTTGCACATCCTTTAATTCTTTATGGTTCCTTCTTATTAATTTTTGTTTGTTTCTTTGATTGCTTCTTTATTTATTTCTTTATTTCCACCAATTTGTCTATTCTTTTATTCTTCAATGCATTCTTTCTTTCTTTCTTTCTTTCTTTCTTTCTTTCTTTCTTTCTTTCTTTCTTTCTTTGCTTTTATATTCCAGTTCTTTTATTATACATGATTTTTATTACTTGTTTATTTGTTTCTTATTCTTTCTTTCATTCATTCTTTCTTTCTTTACACTTACTTTTCTATTCTTTTATTGTTTAGCTTTTATTTTTTATTTTTGTTTATTCTTTTTTCATTTTTCTATCTTTGGCCCCATATTTCAGTTCTTTTATTTTCTGTTCATTATTTTCCTTCCTACCGTTTATTTGTTTCTTTCTTTTTTCTTTCGTTCCTTTTTCACTTATTTTTTCCAATCTTTTATTTTGCCAGCTTTTCGTACAATTACTCTTTGCTCATTTTATTTATTTCATTTTCACTTCCTTTCTGCTTTCTTTTTCTTTCCTTAATTCCGTATGAATTTTGCCCTTCATCACACTCGCTTTCTTTCTTACTCTCTGTCTACACATACGTAACTTAACCCTCCGTTCTCACACACACCTACCCCGTCCTTTGCGATTCAAGCGAAAACTTACATTTCGCACCCAGCTACACCATTTCTTCTTCAATAATAATCCAAGAAAAAAATATCGCTTTCTCTTCTCCATTTTCCAGCTCTGCAGGATTCTCTGTTTCAGCAAGACAGAGAAAGAAAGAGAATGAGGGAGAGAGAAGAAAACGACGGCTCTAAAAATGTTTTCGATTTTGCTGCCCTCAAGCGATGGAGAAGGTTATTAGGGCTAGCCCCAGGATAATTGTGGCCGAAAAGAGATTTTCACATATTATTGACGTGTTTTCGTGCGGGCGCTCCTCACTAAGCGCTGATGTGTACATTCTTTTCTGCGAGGAAATATCTTTGCGGTTCTCCGTTTTTCTCTGCGTCTATGAGAAGCGAACAACTTGAATGACAAAGGTGTACAACTATCGCGTTGGATCTTCAGTTAATTCGATTAAAAAAATCCTCTTCTTCATATGATGCCCGTATTTATTCCGAGAGGGAAGAGAGGGGGTGTATACCTGTTTTTATATTCATTTCCAGTTTACCTGTTTATCTCCGAAACTAACAATTAGTCTCGGAAAAGGTAATATATATATATATATATATATATATATATATATATATATATATATATATATATATATATATATATATATATGCGTGTGTGAGTTTGGGTGTGTGTGAATCAAGGAGGATAATCTTACACATTATAATTGTAAATACTTAAAAACAACATTAATATTTTAATATTTTTATTCATATATATATATATATATATATATATATATATATATATATATAAATATATATATACACGGCATTCGTTCATGCATTAATTATTGCTACCACATATGGCCTGGTGCTTCTGCTATGTATTTACAGAGTCTTGATAGAAAACAAAGGCGAAACTGCAATGTTGTCGGTCCTGAAATGGCATCTCAACTTCAGTCAATTTCCCACTATCGTAACGTAGATTCCGTGTAGTTTTTTTAATAAATATTTTCATGGTAATTGTTCTGATGAGTTTTCTTTTAGATTTTACAAACATAAGCACAGTACTAGATTGGCGGCAAGATGTAACCATAAGTTCTATGCTAACAGTTTATTCTCACCCATTACACACTTGCGCGACTCTCTTTCGACCTCGTGACTTTATGCCAATGTGTGTGTGTGTGTGTGTGTGTGTGTGTGTGTGTGTGTGTTTGTTAATATAAAGCAAATAGAATATAATACTTCTGCAATTAAACCTAAACTTATTAATCTATTATACCGCAATTAAATTCATACTAATTATAAACAAGATGAAAATATCCTAAAAAACTAATAAATACTAATAGATCCACCACAGATCCTAGTAAAAAAAATGAATGAAATAAATTATATACTATACTAAATACAATATATCCAATTTAATCATTCGTAATGACTCCTCCCCACCAACTAACGTGTTGCCGAAAACCAAGAGTGCATATAAATTTAATCTCAAAAGGGAAAATAATATATGTTGGCCATACCACTCCTACGTTGTCTCTAAGATTTAGTTTTCATTTGAATGATGCATCGAACATCTCCCAACATTTACCAAAGCATGCCTGATCATATTCGCAATTTAGGAATTTTTTGCTCAAAAGGCATCTCTATTTTTCATGAAAATAATAAATATAAACTAAAAATTCTTGAAGCTACTTATATTAAAAAAATGAAAAAAACAACCATTAATAAATCAATTATGAATACTGCACAATTTTAAAAAAATGTTCACAGTAACTAGTTTAAAATATCTTGGTTTTAACTAATAGTTTTAAATATATATATATATTTTTAATATTTACACATAGTTGACGTTTGCACGTGTGACTACAGGACAGAATTTAAAATTGTGCAGTAAATAACATTATCGTTTTTCACTTCAAGCGTAAAAAAATTAATTTTCAGATGAACACAAGAATTATGCCTTAGAAAAAAAACAATGCTCTGATGACGACATTGTGCTAATATCGAAAGTACACGAAATAAAATGAATATGCATCAACATGGTAATTATCTTTCTTTCTTTAATAAGGACAGTAAGAAACATGTCCAGAATTAGGAGAAACTCCTATTAAAATTAAGTAGATAAAACTTTTTAAAATTATTCAATGAAACATCATGCCGTAATATATATATATATATATATATATATATATATATATATATATATATATATATATATATACATATATATATATATATATATATATATATATATATATATACATATATATATATATATATATACATATATATATATATATACATATATATATATATATATATATATACATATATATATATATATATATATATATATATATATATATATATATATATATATATATATATATATTGTTACGAACTTGTAGCATATAGATGAACCACGGGTTTAAAAAAAGAAAACGTGGGATCTTTTCTCGGTCTTCACTCAGGAATGCAAGCAACACAAGGGAGTCAACGAAGAACAGACGCAAGACGATGGATTTCAAAATAAAACATTTATTTATAAATACAAAAACAGGTAACGAAAGAAAAAAAATTTATTTAACAAAGGGGAAGGGGACCATGATAGAACAGAAGATGCAAGCGAATACATACATATACATAAAAGAAAGGTCAAGCCAAGAGAATCAACTTATCTGTCAGTCCAGTTGACGTTTCCATCTAAAGTTCTGATTCGCCGAAGCGAGAGTTCTTATGTTAACACAATATTTTGGCCGGCCGGCAATTTTCCTGGGTTCCCTTTCCTTCGGAAGTGTTCGGGGTTTGACAGCATCTCGTACAGTCGTTTCGATGGTCGATTCATTTTCGTATCAGCACTTTCATCTTTAGCCGACATACTTTGCTGTCTTCTTCATTTCAGTGGGCAGTCCATTTGGAATCGGGACGATTTTGCCAAACGACGTTCATCTGCACTGGTCAGACGGAAACTGTAAATCCTTTTTTAGATTTTTGCTGTCCCCTTGACCGGGTACACGGGAGGATGGGGCATAGATCACGCAGTGTTTGTATGATGGCCAAAATTTAAGTCAACGCTTAGTAGGGTCTGATCACGTGAATCACAGCAAGGAGATTTTGATGGTGCCTGGAATTCACCTA
The DNA here is from genome assembly GCA_964036315.1 of Acanthosepion esculentum. NCBI lineage: Eukaryota > Metazoa > Mollusca > Cephalopoda > Sepiida > Sepiidae > Acanthosepion > Acanthosepion esculentum. Next base: position 75,233,514 of record OZ038488.1, read on the forward strand.
TGATCAACCGCCTGATAGCTGCTAGATTTTGGAACCAGGTCATTTTCGCGTCGGGTCGCTTCAAAGTTCATGGACCCGTGGCTTGTGGGTGAAAGAGTGGGTAAAAAGGGAAAGAAGTTGTGAAAAGGAGAGGAGGGTATGGCTGATTATGGAACATATTCGCTCGCAAGTTGAAAGCACTGGATTTTATCTATTTTTATTTATCTATTATTTTTGTGCCTAACCAATTTTCGACAAGAATTTGGGATTTTTCTTTGGGAGTGTTTTTTTTTTTAGCCTAACGCCTATATGATTAAAGAAATCGTGTGTATATCACACCTCCCTACCAAAAAGAAGAAACATGTCATTAATGGCAGTTTTCTAAAAAGAAAAGAAATGGTTTTCGCCTCCTTTAGTTACTCATCCTCGGACCTCCGTGGACTCAGGTTCAGGACTATGTCCACTGGTCACCACTACAAGGTTGCTTTTTCCCCGTTCATAATAAGGTTTGATTCTATCAATGTGGCACATTCGCCTCCGTTTACTACGGTCAGGAGTTTTCACAACGATGTTCAGATTACTGTTTCTTTCAAATGGACCATGAAACCGATTTTTAAGGCGATGTCTGGGCAAGGGTGACAAAACTAGAACTTTGTCCCCGTCACAGGAACTCCACTCAACTGTGTCTCGATTATAACGACCCTTCATCTTATGTTGTGCCAACTTGTGATTTCGTGAGTCATGTTACATGCACTCATGGGTATCTCTTCGAGAAGCCTGATCGAGTTGCAAATGGTTATTAGCAGATAGTGGTTCCCAAACTTAGTTTTGGGTAACGGGCCAACACAGTCTAAGATAATGCGACAAAAGGGCTCCTCGAAGGCAGGAATGGAATGTAGGGGTGCGATGGGGATTTGCTGATTCGGCTTCTTCACTACCTGGCGGGTGTGGCAAGTCCGGCAATTCTCAGACACATCCCTCCGGATACCCGGCCAGTAAAAATGTCTGATGATCTTATCGTGTGTCTTGTTAACACCAAGGTAACCCCCCAGGGGGATCTCATGAGCCGTTCTCATTACCTCCGGTCTGTACCGTTTAGGGAGTACTACTTGGTGGACTGTCGAACAGTCTTCGGAAGCTGAGATGTGTGGGGTCTCCACTTCCTCATTAGTACCTCATTCTTTATAAAATATCCGGTGGGAACTTTCTCTAACTCATCCTCGGGCAATATGTGACGGAAGAGTGGTGTGAGCTCAGAATCTCTCCCTTGCTCTGTTACAAGTGCTCACCTCGATAATGGAATGTCCATAGCGGGCTCAACAATACCATCGCTATTCCCAGTTGGGGGACTATCGGGAGGATGACTTAATCCCATATCAGGATTCATAAATGTTTGTGATAGGTCAATCACGTCGTCCTCTGTCCTATCGATTTTCATATCTTTTCATCGGCCTTCTTTCCAGCCTGTGCTCTGGTCACTGCACACGAGGGAAATATACCGGGATTCTCTTCCTCGATATTTTCGGTGTCTACCGAGGTAAACGGTTCCAAAACTAATTTAGGGTGGGGTATCACCATTTCGACCGCCAATTCATTTCCTAACAGCATGGATATGCCCTTCATAGGCAAACTAGGCACGACTCCAACCTCGACGGGGCCGGACACTAACCCAGACGTAAGATGGATTCGATGAAAGGGGACGCTAACAAAGCTGCCGCTATATAATAACAGATTCGCCAGTGGCCGAATTAGATCCACATGGCACGGAGCTCTCCACAATCAGGGACTGAGTCGCTCCAGTGTCTCGCAAGATCTTCACGGATTTCTTCTTCGTGGGGTTACCCACGGGGGATACAGATCCATTAGACACAAATGGCCTATACTCCTCCCTCACATCTTCATCATTGGACTTCCTATCCATGGTAACGTTGTTAGAAGAAATTAACCCTTGGGGTCTGTTTTGACTTAGGGCTTCGGACCCGTATTTCCACATCATCCAACAATTCGATACGAGGTGTCCTACTTTATTGCGCTAGTGGCACATTGGGAGTTTCCTCTCTCTCCTATTCGTCTGCCGATAAACTGGTGACTGAGGACTACGGTTTTGAGATTTGGTATCTCTCGGACTGGATGGTTGGCCTGAACTAACCGATCGACCAGACTTCGGATTCGGACTAGAGTCTGACCCACGTCTTGGGTGTGGACCGCTTCCAAACTCGGATGGGTTGCTATGACTGAATGTACACCCCTTATGCGTTAATGCGTATTCGTCGGCGAGGGTGGCCATCTCATATAAAGTATCTACCCTTTTTTCATCGAGGTAGGTTTTTAAATCATCAGGGACACATTCTTTAAACTCCTCTATCAGGATCATTTCCCTCAGCCTGTCATGATCTCCCTCAATGTTTTTCGATAAGTTCCATCTATCGAAATAGGTTTCCTTTTGTCTCGAAAACTCTACGTAGGTCTGTTTGTCTCCCTTTCGGTAGGCTCTAAATATTTTGCCGGTATGCCTCGAGTTGGGCCTGCGAAAGTTCTGATGTGTCTATTGATAATTGACGTAATTCTTCTACGTCGAAGACATCGTTATCTACCATATGTTCAGTGACTATTCTAACTAGCTGAGGTTTTCTCAAAGACTTCCTTATCTCTAGTTCTAATTTCTTCCCTATTTCAACTATATCAACTTTTTTAAGCTTACATAATCTCTCTATAGAGGGTGATGCGAGAAAGCTATCTATAACTTGTAGCAGATAGATGAACCACGGGTTTAAAAAAAGAAAACGTGGGATCTTTTCTCGGTCTTCACTCAGGAATGCAAGCAACACAAGGGAGTCAACGAAGAACAGACGCAAGACGATGGATTTCAAAATAAAACATTTATTTATAAATACATAGACAGGTAAAGAAAGAAAAAAAGAAATTCATTTAACAAAGGGGAAGGGGACTATGGAAGAAAAGAAGGCGCGAGCGAAAACATATATATACATAAAAGAAAGATCAAGCCAAGAGAATCAACTTATCTGTCAGTCTAGTTGACGTTTCCACGCAAAATTCTGATTCGCTGAAGCGAGAGTTCTTATGTTAACACAATATTTTGGCCGGTCGGCAATTTTTCTGGGTTCCTTTTCTTTCGGAAGTGTTCGGGGTTTCACAGCATCTCGTACAGGTGTTTCGTTGGTCGATTCAGTTTCGTATCAGCACTTTCATTTCTAGCCGACAGACTTTGCTGTCTTTTTCATTTCAGTGGGCAGTCCATTTGGAATCGGGACGATTTTGCCAAGCGACGTTCATCTGACATTGGTCAGATGGATACTAAAAATCCTTTTTTAGATTTTTGCTGTCCCCAAAGACAGTCACGTAGGTTTTCTTCGTCCGTGACCGGGTACACGGGAGGATGGAGCATAGATCATGCAGTGTTTGTGTGATGGCCAAAATTTAAGTCAACGCTTAGTAGGGTCTGATCACGTGAATCACAGCATGGAGATCCTGATGGTGCCTGGAATTCACTTATGGACAACCGCCTGATAGCTGCTAGATTTTGGAACCAGGTCATTTTCACGTCGGGTCGCTTCAAAGTTCATGGACCCGTGCCTTGTGGGTGGAAGAGTAGGCAAAGAGGGAAACAATTTGTGAAGAGAAGAGAAGGGTATGGCTGATCATGGAACATATTTATCTATCTATCTATCTATTTATTTATTTATTTTTTTTATACCTATCTAATTTTCGACAAGAATTTGGGATTTTTCTTTGGGAGTGTTTTTTTTTAGCCTAACGCCTATATGATTAATGAAATCGTGTGTATGTCACAATATATATATCCGTAATTTATGTATAAATAAATACGAACACACATAAAAACAGACACACGCAGACACACACACAGACATATATCTATCTCTCACTCTCTCTCTCTGTCACTCTCTCTATATATATATGTATGTATGTATGTATGTATGCATGTATTGCATTAATGCGTTCAAATATCTATTTATATAGCTATCTCAATTCTTTATATGTATATAAGATATATAAATATTAATTCCTAAAATATTTGCCGTTCATATTTTCAAAAAGATGATACAAACATTATAGAAATATTATTGAATTGATTTTTACATTAAAAAGTATCTTAACACTAGTATTATGATCGAAATAGAATTATGTGTAATTATTTCGCACACACACACGCACATACACACATATATATATATATATATGCATGTGTGTGTGTGCGTGTGTACAAGATATAATTTTAAAGTATGCTATAAAAACTCAATATTAAGAATAGAGCATATATAAATATAAAAGTGTGTCTTGCGTGGTGGTATTATACATTAATTTGATAATCAATTATAAATAATTACATATTAATGTTTATTTATTATTGTGTTAATATATATATATATATATATATTAACACAATAATAAATTTATGTTTATACATTCTTTTTATAGATACAAATATTTAAGTAAATGTTCTGTTTTATAATAAACAGTATTAGACAACATTTACCGGTCTGCATGTCCGAGAAACTTTCATAGGATATGTTCGTCCTCCGACAGGAATCGAACCTGTATCCTATACGGAACCGTCATATAGCCTGACGTGCCTTAACTGTTTCGGCCACTGAGGATCCTTCGGTTAGCAAGGTCGATTTTACTGCTTATAAACTTTAATCTTCCATGATTCTCTCACGTACATTCATATCTGCTCATGGCGTATCAAATGTAAACAAATGACGTCACACATTATGAAATGGACAAAGTCCAACAATTATTATAGATACAAATATTTTAGTAAATGCTCTGTTTTATAATAAAATAATTGTCGGACTTTGTCCATTTCATAATATATATATATATATATATATATATATATATATATATATATATATATATATATATATATATGTATATGTAAATATATATATATATATATATATATATATTTACATATATTTACATATATATATATATATATATATATATATATATATATATATATATATATATATATATATATGTTGTTATCCGGCGAGCTGATAAAATTAATATTTTCGTTATTTAAAACAAACGTTAGTACCACTCAAAATTACAGTCCAT
>OZ038488.1:75243598-75256098 GCA_964036315.1 Acanthosepion esculentum
CCACATTTAATTGTTCAATAGATTGGGTGCGATGCGTCTATCCCTTTGATTTCAGGTAACTCCACAAATCAGGTGATCGGTCGGGCCAACGGTCTTTGTGTTGCAATTGCTAGTTAATTGTTCTTGATAAACGTTTCCACAATGAAAAACGCTATGCTCGCCCATCCAATTCATGTTGGCAACTGAAAACGAAATGAAAGAAAATGGCATTATTTGTACATTCCGATAATAAAAACACTTTTTTCTTTACTCTATTTCGCTTTTATTAAGCCTATAAATGTGTCAGATCATTATGCCGCACCCTTTACATTAAAGGCGAGAAAGTTTATTATCAATTATAAACACTGTCACAATGTGATGACAGTGTTTCAGAATTAAAACATTTCTATTGCTCAAAAGTAAAAGCTGCAATTAGTAAAATTCTATTGCTATAACGACAAATGCAAACATCATTGATAATGGCTAACAGATTAGGTAAAAGCACACGCATCCAAAGATATTTAATCCCCAAAATTAAATAAAATCTTAATCGCTGTGCCTTGTCCTTCATTTCCATTGAAACCTGCATTTACACACACACACACACACACACACACACACACACACACACACACACACACACATATATATAAATATACATATATATATATTTATATATATATATTAAAAATTTTTGTTGTTTATACGTTCTTTTTATATATACAAATATTTAAGTAAATGCTCTGTTTATAATAAACAGTATTAACGACATTTACTGTGGCTCAATCGGTAAAAGCACGGCAGGCTATATGACGGTTCAGTATAGGATACAGGTTCGAATCCTGTCGGAGGACGCATATTTTCTATGGAAATTTCTCGGACATTCAGGCCAGTAAATGTCGTTAATACTGTTTATTGTAAACAGAGCATTTACTTAAATATTTGAATCTATAAAAAAAATGTCTTAAAATAATTATCGGATTTGTCCATTTCATTATATATATATATATATATATATTTGTCTGCAATTATGATACATTTGTCGCTTACATGTTTTCTGCAATCGATAATGATGATCTGCCTATTTTCCGATTTATCGTGACATAAAAAATAACTCAACCAGCTCCACCCTCTGAGCTTACTTTTCTATTCAGCGTAGATCTGACATTTAATTGGTTAATGAAGACACACCCACAAGTCTATTTTTAAGTCTGACCATATGTTCCCCACCTTAAAAAGTAATGAAACAGGCAAGCAAATTCATAGGTTCAGCAGTTGCAACGTTTCCATAAACTTTTGGCGCAAAATCTACTGTTCTCGTCAATAGACGAATGCTAATTATTTAACAACGTATCATATATTAAGTAAAACACAAGAACGAATTTTCCAACTCGAATGGTTTAGTCTACACCACCCGCCATATTAACCTGACGGCAATGTTAGACCTTCTTGCCTACAAATATATATATATAGATAGAGATATATATATATAGCAAAAAAAGGAATGTCAAAAGGACGTTTTTTCCCTTAGCGCTGCTAATATTTTAATTACCTTCACTCCGTTTAAAACAGTATTTATTGTTAAAAAAAAACGATGGTTATAATTATAATAAAACTTAAACATATGATGAAAGGGAATTTATACATTTTTTTTACCTTTAGAATTTACAACAAAAATATTAAATATTATATATTTATATTAATTATATTATATAATTATATATTAATATATTATATAATTATTAATATATATTATATAATTATTAATATATTAATATATTATATAATTATTAATATATTATATAATTATATATTAATTATATTATATAATTATATTAAATATTATATATTTGTTTATCATTGTTTATTTAGAAGAATAATTTTATATTTACAACATTCCAAAAACTAATACAATTGTATTAACACTAACACAATATTTATCAGTTGCCATTTTATAAATAAATAAATTGGAAAACAATAATTTATTTATAAATTTGTAAAATATTTACTAAATTATTAAAATATGTGAACCAACTATAAAGAAATATTTTTTTACCTTTTTATGAAGTTTAAATCGATTGGCAATTAGCCGATGTTTTGTCAACCATTCCAATAAATAAGAAACAAATAATGTAAATATTCACTATTTACATTATTCGGACTATTGTCCTCATCTTTGTCGGACTGAACATAACGGCGTTAGTTAGATCCAGTGACAAGACCCAAAGAATGTGAGTTCAATACCCGGTTAAGGCAGTGGAAAACTTGGAAAGGTGAATTAACAGGAGATAACTGATAAATGACATCCATTAAACATGGTACGTGGAACTAGAACAGTCTACCCGAGTGAGCGAAATAAAGGGTTCTGTTCGACATTCCAACCACCTGAAGAAGGCCGGGGCGTACAACGGCCGAAACATTGTAATAAATATGGCGACAAAGATGAGGACAATAGACCGAATATTATAAATAGTGTACCTCATCTCAGAAATATAGACAGATAATATAAATATTGTTCTCAAGAACAAATCATATGCTTAAATTCACTCATATGTTTAGGTTTTATTACAATCCTAATCATCGCTTTTTAAAACAATAAACATTACCTAAGACCGATGGTAGTTTAAATAATAGTGATGTCAAGGGAAAAACCATACATTTGACACTGCTTTTCTTTTTGCGAGCACGAAGATCCAATATTTTCTACTTGACGTTGCACAAAACAATTATTACCTTTTCCGAACTCTGCAAAATGCTTTCATGGGGAAAACTGTATTTTGCAAAACTATTATTTAGCATGATTTCGTCGTAAACATTTTGACATTAGTACCTGCATATTTTTTACACAAAAGGAATCGTAAAGCTATTTGATAAGTGGCAACAAGTCATTGACAAATATTGGTGAATTATAAGTGAGTAAATTGTAATTCTATTTTTTTTTTTTAAAGAAAACAGAAATTGTACACCCGTCTTTGTTTACAACTGAAAGGCGTCAACGCCTCCAAGCTCGTATTGAGGAATCGGAGAGCGAAATTCGAATTCCAGTCGAATCCATTGCATTCACTTACGTACTAATACCCTTGGGAAAGGTATGAATCATCCTCTTCTCCCTCCAGGTATGGGTAAATAGTAGGACAGACCGGGTTCTATAGCCTTGGATGGTAACTGGTCTACAGCAGAAAGAAATGGCAACCTACTGCGGAAAAAAATCTGCCTCGTCACTCATGTATCGAAAGATACATGATCGACTAAACGTGTATCACGTATGGCCCATAACTGAGTGACTATGGATAAATAGCGGGACAGACCAGGTTCTATAGCCTTAGATAGCAACTGGTTTACTGCCGAAAGAAATGGCAACCTACTACAGGAAAAAACCTGCCTCGTCACTCATGTATCGAAAGATACATGATCGCCTAAACGTGTATCACATATGGCCCATAACTAAGTGACTGTACATTTAATCAAGCACACTATGGGTAAATAGCAGGAGAGACCGAGTTTTATAGCCTTGGATGGCAACTGTTCTACCGCAGAAAGAAATAGCAACCTACTGCGGGGAAAAATCTGCCTCGTCAGTCATGCATCGAAAGATACATGATCGCCTAAACGTGTTTCACGTATAGCACATAACTGACTGACTTAACAGTTCTACATATTACTGCTTCCTGCAATGTGCATGTGTAAATAAAGTCTTGTAACACACATATCTGCCAGCAATCCTTTCTTTACGGCGAAAATAGTTGCATTACAAAATACAGAATTATAACAAAGCCATGGGGTCTGGAGAAGCGAGTCGCAAAAAGCAGTTTCTATTCAAGTTAGACCAGCCATCCTAGGATTATCGTCAGTGAGAAGTTATTAAATGATCAGATTGTAAAGACATATATAAATTACTATTGTAAAAATACAGTAGTGAGGTCCATATGTCATAACTCAGTCTCGACAAAAAATAAGAATATTATCGGGTATCGCCTTGGAAACTGATGAAGTCCAGAGCGTCTTCCCAGACAGGATCTCTTTTATGAGAGAATGGTAAGGTTAATTTCTGGCACCGGAGACGTAACCAGAATGGAGATGCTGAATGCGTTGAATTATTGCTGGCCACTAATCCCATCTAAAAAGCAGGTTACCACCATAAAATCGGCCTTGTGCCAGCTTTCTTCGAGTTCACGTTCGTCTAAAAACCGCGTCCTGGGGGTTGTTATAAAACCTTGTGCAAAATCTATAAAATTTAAACTTACAAATGAATGCATTCTTATCTTCCGTATTCTTTATATCCTGTTTTTATATTGTTCACAATCATTCACAATCTTTTTCTTTTTCTCATATTCTTTCTCACTCAGTGTCTTAGTGGCTTCCTTGCCTTACTTATGGTGAAATGTATGAAAAATGTTACCGCATCAGATGCGTGAACAGAAATGCATTTTAATTGCTTACTACAGACACTATTTTCCTGTAACATGAGGGTAAAAATTTCAGAGATGTTCTTTGATTTCGATTCTACCTTTGGTAAAAATGCAGAATAACACCCCCCACCTGCGCGCATATTCCGGATACTTATCCATTTAGAATTGATTTTTAAAAAATCAATACACCCCAAACAAGGCGATAAAGCCACTAAGATGCAAGTGGCTACTGGGAAGGAAATATAATGAAAATACTTTAGAAAGAACCGGAAACCAAATCCTAAACAGCAAACAAGGGATGAACCTCTGCTCCTGTTCAAAAGACCGAGGAGGAGTGTGAAACGGATTATAGGCGAATATATTTTCTCATATTGAGGTGAATAAAATATTAGTAAATAAAATTTCACAGTCTAGACGGAGACGTTGGAAGTATAAAGTTGAAATAGACATTATAAGGAACCGGAAACCTAATCCTAAACAGGAAACAAGAGGTAAACTTTTATTCCTGTTCAGAAGACCGATGAATGTGTGAAGCTGATGATAGGCGAACCTATCTACTCCTATTATTTTTAAAACAGTATATATATATATATATATATATATATATATATATATATATATATATATATATATATATATATATATATGCATGTATATAAAATAGTAATTAGGAAAAGGGAATTTTATAAGATTTACGGAAATTTAAAGTCGATCAGTAACTTTTTAAAATTTTACAATATAATTTCAACACTTAACATTTACATATGTAAAGATGTTTTAAGAGTAATAAAATCAATTGAAAGTTTAATTAAGTCAATTGAAAGCTTAATTAAATCAATTGAAAGTTTAATTAAATCAATTGAAAGCTTAATTAAATCAATTGAAAGTTTAATTAAATGAATTGAAAGCTTAATTAAATCAATTGAAAGTTTAATTAAATCAATGGAAACTTAATTAAATCAATTGAAAGTTTAATTAAAACAATTGAAATTTTAATTAAATCAATTGAAAGTTTAATTAAATTAAACTCTAAATTAGAAAATAAAACTCGTGATATTTATATTTATGTTTTTAATTTAATTTTTTTAATTTTAATTTTTTTATTAAAATTCTGTTGATTTTGTCAGAAAATCGGTGATAATTTTATAAAATATTTATTTTCTTTTATTTAAATGCTAAATGTTTGTTTAATATTTTAACTCTATTCTTATTCTGGACACATCTGAATTGTTGTGCTTCAATAATTATATTTATGATCTGAGAAATATAACGTTTAATAAGGAATCTCCAAATATTTACTGTCACAATTAAAACAGTCAAAGAAATGCATTCGTTTTAATTTTGTATTTCGCATACGCGCACGGGCGGGACGTTATTCTGCCTTTTAATCCTATTTTTCAGGTACAAGATATGATAAGATAGTGAAGATCAAAAATGGATTTCTTAGGAGAAACGAAGGAGGACAACTTTTGACGTTTCAACTTTATCTGGTAAAAGTGTTCTTATTTACGTGAAGTGGGATTCAAAAACTAATTTCTTATTACGGATTACCAGAACTTAGACACTTATTGATAAAATGTTCAGTGAGCAACTTGCTCGTTTGAATAAGCAAAAACAATCATGGAACTTGTGAGAAGTCCTCCTAAATAATCTTCACATTTTTCACCATCATATTGTCCCATCACATATTTCGTAACCAATTAGGACCGTAAGAGCATCACATGTGCTGCAACCGTAGCAGCAAGGGCGTATCTAGGGCAATATAACCTGATGGGAGTCATCCCTCTTCAGCCGGGTTTGGAATTCAAATCTTTTCTTCTCCTCGATTAGTTAAAGACTCAAGGCAAAAAAAGTGTAATCTGCTTTACTATTTAACTTATAACTGAAAAAATGTGGATTGCTGCCTTTTACAAGAGTATTAGTGTGAAATGAACGCGACAGAAGCGACAGGGATTTGAACTCGACACGCCGATTTAGCTTTCCGTGTTGATAACCGTTATATTATCCATTGGAAAGATATTGTAACATACAGTAAAGAATTTCTCGCTTTCATGAAGAAATGCAAAACTTAATGGAAAACTGGATGGGAATTCATAGAAATTCTGATAAAATAACTGACACCTGAATAATAATAATAATAATAATAATAATAATAATAATAATAATAATAATAATAATAATAATTATATATATATATATATATTAAATAGTTTCTCTAAACATTGGTGTGAAATATTTGCATCAATTTCGGACAATTTGAAATGGATCATGAGGAGTAAATGTTTATTTGTGCGTGCGAGTAAGATACTGTGTCGATGTACAGTTGAGTGCGATCGGGTTGTCACTTAACAGGAGTGATTTCTCCGCCCGCGTTTCTGCTTCAAATGTTATGAAGAAGGGGTTTTTTTGTGCTTTTTACTTGCTTTTCTTGATCCTTTGCTGAACTTCTTTTTCTGAAGGTTTTCATCTATCTTCTCTTTCTTTTGGCTAGTCGCCAAATAATGTTCGGGGGTCGCTATGTTGGTCAAAGTACTTTCACCTGACCGCATTGCCTTTTTGCCATTTTTGAAGCCCTATTTTATTTTTATTTTATTTTATGTTTTTCCTCCTGACAATCACTATCGCCAGGAGAACAGAAACCAGTGCACGACTCCAGAACCCGAGAAAAGGTGAGTGGTGTAAATATCGTGAAGGAGCATATAGTGAATCTTTGCTTCTATCGGATCTTTGTTCTCTTTCCACAAGAGGTTCTGATAAAAAGAGACAAAAAACATAAAGACAAAGAGAAATAATAAAAAAAATAGGAGCACACTTTTATTGGGAGAGCCAAACAGAATTTTGTCACAAATTCGGGAGAATGAAAAAGAAATGAGGCTAACATACATATATATATATATATATATATATATATATATATATATATATATATATATATATATATATATATACATATATATATCATAGGATATATGGGAGGCTGAAAAGGAAAGAAATAATTGTTGTTAGACGTAAGCATATCATTCTCTCTCACACCCCCTTTCCCTCTCTCTAATCTCTCTCTCTCTCTCTCTCTCTCTCTCTCTATATATATATATATATATATATATATATATATATATATTGCGTGTGTGTACAGAACGATAGAGACAGAAAATAAAGAAAAAGTATATATACCCAATATTGAGCAATTTTCACACATAAATAAGCCATATTTGAAACAGCAATTATATATATATATATATATATATATATATATATATATATATAGAGAGAGAGAGAGAGAGAGATAGATAGATAGATAGATAGATAGATAGATAGATAGGAGAATTATGATATATAAACTACATGTATAATTATATACATAAACTATATAGATTATTAGTGGATATCTATCTCCTCATATATATATATATATATATATATATATATATGTTGAGAGAGAGATAGATAGATAGTTTTTCCTAAAATATTTATGATAGATAGATAGATAGATAGATAGATAGATAGATAGATAGATATTTTTTATAGATACTCAAGCATTGGGGAATTGCGCAAAAACTATGGAAGAGACCTGAAGGTAAAGTAAAGTGGAGATTGAAAAAAGTTATAATGACGCAGGTATCTTTGAAGAAGAAGCAGAAGATAGGAAAATACAACAGTGACGTGACAATGAGTGAAATACAAAAAGTCGGCTAAAATGGACACGAGACAAAGAAAGAAAAAAGAAAAATGGCGTAATTTTCAGAGATACAAAAGCCAAAAAAAAAAACATCCGATGAAGCAATGCTGAGTTAAAAGTGCGAAGAAAAGTTAATGTGAAACACATTACTTAAAAGAATTAGAGATTAATCGACCAGCTGTAACCGCAAGTTCTTTTCTAATACTCTCTTCTTTTGCACTCATCGCTTCTTACTTTTCTGGCAATTACAATCTTTAAAAATGTAAATGAAGCCGTCAATCGGACATCTGCTGTCTTCTTTAATCCTGTTCTCTTGACCCTTTCTTACTCCTCGGAAACTATTTCTCAGTTTCTTCCCCTTTCAGTACAACCTTGCATCTTAGTTGATTTATCGACATGCTTGGGATGAAATGATAAAATTTAACATAGGAAACTTTTTTGAAATAATAAAATCATAAACGAAAAAGAATTAAAACGTATTTCTAAAAATCTTGAGCAATATTAATGATGGATTATCTTCATTGTTTCTGTCTTTTTTCTTTTTTTTTGTTTTGACAATTCTTTCTTTCTTTTTTTGTTTCTTTCTTTAATTTTTCAATTAAATCGTTCTTCTTTCCTTTCTTTATCATATATTAGATTGGTGCATAGTTATCGGCCGTTTTTAAATAATATTTATTATGAAAAAAGAAACAACAATTCAACAATAACATTTTTAAATGAGTATGATTATCAACATGCATTTTTACAACCTGAAAATAAAATAACATTTTTATTAAAAAACGTAAGCAAAATTCCAATTGTTATTAACAAATAACTCGCCTACAAAATGCCTGATAATTATGCACCAACCCAATAATTTTTTTTTCATCTCGTTCTTTATATTATTATTTAAGTTTTTCATTTTACCTTCTTATTTTTTGTTTCATTTTCTTTCAGTCTTTTTTTTTTTCATTTATTACACTTTTATCTTCTTTTTATACTGTTTTTTTTTTACCTATTATATTATTCTTTTTATCTTATTTCGTTCTAATTTTTGTCTTTCATTGTCTTTACGGGCTTTCCTTCAATATTCGCTTGTTTGTTGCTTAGTATCTTCGTATCTTTCTTTTTACGTCTTTTTAGCTCTTTTTCTGGCTGACTTATCTTACTTCTGTCTTTTTATCTTGCTTCTTTCTTTCTTTTTTCTTTTTTCTCATTGTATATTTTCTTAATTTTTCATCATATTCCTTCTTTCTCTTATTATCTCGACTATTTCTTTCTTGTTATCTTATTTCCTTTTGCCTTTTCTTTGATCTTTCTTTATAAATTTTTAAAATTGTTTGTTTCTTTTTCTTTTCACTTTTATTTACATATTTTCTACTTATATCCTTTTTATTGTTTTCTTCCTGTTTTTTTTCTTTTTATTTGCTTTTTTCTTTCATTCATTTTATCTTCTTTCTATCACAGTATTTTTCTATCTTTATCGTTCGTTTATATTTTTCTTTCGTACATTTTATCTTCATTTATTCCCTGTTTTTTTTTCTCATCATTTTCATTCCTTTCATATTTTTCATGCATAGTTTATATCATCTTTCTATCCCTGTTATTTTTTAAACTTTTCCTTTTAAATCTTTCTAGTACTCTTTTTTATCGTCTTTCTGTCCCTGTTTTTTGTCTTATCTCTTTCTTTTCTTTTACATTTTTCTTGCATTCTGTTTACCTTATTTCTCTCCATATTTTTTCTTTTAGTTTTCTTTCCTTTTACATTTTCTAGTATCCTTTCTATCTTTTTTGTCCTTGTTTCTTAATTCTTTTCTTTTCTTTTCTTTACATTGTTATTGCATTTTCCCTTCTTTCTATACCCGTTTTTCGTATGTTTTTCTTTCTTTTTATATTTTCCTAGCTTTCTTTTTATTTTCGTTCTATACCTGTTTCTTCTAAATTTTACGTTCATTTTTTTATTTTAATTGCATTGATTTTATCTTCTTTTATCGTCTTTTTTGTTTTAAATTTTCTTGCATTTTTTTAATCATTTTCTCTCCTTGTTCTTTCCTATATTTGTTTTTCCTTTTATATTTTTCTTACATTGTTCTAAACTTCTTCAGACCACTGTTTTTTACTATCTTTTTCTTGTACAATTTTGCATTGAGTGAAAAGTGTAAAAAAAGACTAGCATAAGAAAAAGCAAGGATAGAAAGAAGATATCCTTGCTTTTTCTTATGCTAGTCTTTTTTTACACTTTTCACTCAATCGTTTTATATTCTTTCTATCGTTTTAATCATTTTATTTCCTTTTACATTTTTCCTTGCATTCTTTTTATCTTATTTCTGTGACTGTTTTTCTTAACATTTCCTTTCCTTTTACATGTTGCTGCATATTTTCCTCTTATTCCCATCCCTTTTTTTATCTTTTTCTTTCCTTTTACATGTTTCTAGTATTTTTTTTATTTTTTCTATCCCCGTTTTTTTTCTTTTACGTTTTTCTAGTATTCTTATTATATTTTTTATCCCTGTTTTTCATGTCTTTTTCATTTCTTTTAAATTTTTCCTTTTTTCTTTTTCTCTTCTTTCCATCCCGGTTTTTTCATTTCTTTTAAATTTCTTTTAAGTTTTTCCTTTTTTCTTTTTCTCTTCTTACCATCCCTGTTTTTCATATATTTTTCATTTCTTTCAAATGTTTCATTATTTCTTTTTCTCTTCTTTCCATCCCTGTTTTATCTCATCATTTTCTATTCTTTTACATTTTTTCTTGCATTTTTCTATCCTTGTTTTTTCCCATCTTTTTCATATCTTTCGCATTTTTATTTGATTTTCTTATCTTCTTCCGTGTTTTTCTTAACTTCTTATTCCTTTTCCTATTTTCATGCATTCTTTTTATCTTCTATCTCTGTTTCTCTTTTTTCTTTCTTTTATATTTGTCTTGCATTCTTTTATCTTCTTTCTATCCCCATTTTTCCTCTCTTTTCTTTCCTTTTAGATTTTTCTTGCGATCTTCTTATCTTCCTTCTGTCCCTGTTTTTTTTCTTTCATTTTACATTTTTTTCTTGCATCCTTTTTATCTTCTTCTCATTTTGTCATTTTCCTCTTTGTTTACTTACTTACTTTTTGTCCTCTATCTTTACATCGTATTTCTTTTCATTTTTCTTTCTTTTTATCTTCAGTTTTTCTTTTAATTGACCTTGTGTTTCTTTCACTTTATATTTTTCTTTCTTTTCATTTTATCTTTCACTAGCAGCATGGCCCGGCGTTGCCCGTGCTTGATTCAAAAATCGTACGACTCTTACAGCAATCGCTATCACTTGACTTAAAATTTTTTGCTCTTCCTTTCCTTTAAAGGAGTGCCCTTTGCCGTACTGATGTTGCTACATACCTTACTTCTTGCCTATCTCACACTGCGAATTTTTTCTAAGCTCTATACTAAACAGTAAATCTCTTACGAAAAAAGAACTAAACAAAATGAGCACAAAACGATCAGCTTTAAAAAAGACTCGTAACTGGAAAAAAAGAACGAATGAAAAAAGAATGTTAACAAATACTTTTTCACACCCAACCCAGTTCTGCGGAATCAGAATCAACGTTGAGTTTAAGCAAGCGAATGAGCCAATTGGAGTGAAGTGGCATGCAGATTTAAAATTTTCCCACTTGTGACGAATGCAGCTATCGATTTTTTTTTGCATGCTAGCATCCTAGTTAACATTCGTGTCAGTCAGCTGTTGGCTATCACGCTGGCCATTATAATCTTCCTGCCTATTCCTGGAAGCCAGCTATAGGCTCTCACTCTGGTCAGTAGAAAATGGCCGCAAACTACATGAAAACTGCCGTAGAAGCATGAAAAAATCGATTATTTCCACTATCGATGGGAGTTGGGAAATGCAACGTCGGTCTTGGCCTATTCACTAACTTGGAGCATGTAAATTTTGTTGCAAATCCATCGAAAATTGCGGCCCTATATTCGTTACACACACACACACACACACACACACACACACACACACACACACACACACACACACACACACACACACACACACACATCCTGCCTTTGATAGATAGAGATTCATTCTTTCTATCTTTTTCTGTTCTATTTTATTATCCGCCACCAAATATATACATCTATGCAATCTAATTAATATCATCAGTTGTGATACGTCCTTTCGTCTTTCTCTCTTTTTCCACACACACACACACAAACACACACATATATGCACAATTACACGTCTTTCAATGACAACCATTTTAGGTTATTTAAAAGGGTAATATAGTTTTGATTGTAAGAACAATTCATTTATTTTATGCGAATGAACATTGTAATATTTTGGCGAATAACAATGATTTTCCAGATACATGTCTTACTATTTAACCCATGACTTGGCGAGAAGTGATGAATTCATACCTTTTCCAGCGTCAAGTGTAAATGTACCAAACACGACTGCACTTCGAACTCGGGTATCCGAT
>OZ038488.1:75261098-75266098 GCA_964036315.1 Acanthosepion esculentum
TTATCCGGTACATATATTGCATACGTATATACCGATAGACGTAAATATATAGATATAGATATAGATATTCAGAATATATTTTAAGTTTATATATATATATATATATATATATATATATATATATATATATATATGTATATATATATATATATATATATATATATATATACATATATATATATATATATATATATGCATATATATATACTTATATATTTCTTCGAAATTTCTTACATTATATTTTATTCAATATCTGTCGATATATATATATATATATATATATATATATATATACATAAAGTGTATATATATATATGTATGTATGTATGTATGTGTGTGTGTGTGTGTGTGTGTGTGTGTGTGTGTGTGTGTGTGTGTGTGTGTTATAAAGTGGACAGGAACGAAACAACATAAAATTGATCCATCTTGAAAAGAACACAGGACAGTAAGGAATAAAGTGATAAGAATCGTGACAAAAGCTGACAAGAACTGTGAAAGAAAGTTTGCCTTTGAGGACTTGGCTCAATGGTTAGAGCAACAGACCTGTGATCAAAGAATGCCCTCTTCTATCTTCTATAATTGTGTTTTGAACTTCCTTTTTTACAGGCGCGGTTTTTTCATCTTTTATCCCCTCCAAGACTTGAACGAAATCTTATATTTGAATGTTTTACTTGTAAAATCTATCCAATCACATGAGATTAAAATTTGTCAACAGCCACATATTTATACTATATATGTGTGTGCGCATATATATATATATATATATATATATATATATATATATATATATATATATATATATATATATATAAAATATGAAATGGACTATGACCGAAAATTATTTTAATATATTTTCTATTTAAACGTTATTTTTATAGATATACTTATTTACGTAAATGCTCTGTTTATAATAAACAGTATTAATTATATTTACTCGCTTGAACGTCTGAGAAATTTCGTAGAAAATATGTCTCCTCGGACAGTAATCGAATCCATATCCTATATGGAACTATCATTTGGCCTTACCTGCTGTACCAGTTACCTACAGTGGAAGGGTTCCGTTATCAAAGTGAAATTACTGTAAGATACATGTACTATCATACCCAGCGTGCGTTTGTTTATTTATTTATTTATTTTAAATAATATAGCGTTTTTGGGGGCGGGGGTTGTTTTTGTTTTTTAATAAAGCGTTGGGAGGGCAACTGACGCCTGAGTGTCGCCTGAGTTGAAACCAAAGTAGCCGAAACAACTGATGTCCTAATTTTAAAAGAATATATATATATATATATATATATATATATATATATATATATATATATATATATATATATATATATATATTTAGTTTACGAAAAACTAGGTAATCCGTATGGGTAGATCCAAGGAGGATTAAATCCAGAGAGCTCAATGTAAATCAGAGCTAATAATTTAAATAAAAACAGATTGCTTTAAGGTTCCATATAATAAATTATTTCATCACAGTCCTTTTAAAGGACAGTGGATCATCAGATTTATTTCCAAATGTTGAAATGAAAAAATGAAAATAAATTTACACATTTATGACGGGCAATAATAAGGAAATTAACGAAGTGGGAGAAGTGTAGGGGGTAGAGAGACAGCATTGAGTTAGATGTAACATTTCCATTGTTTCAAATTTAAATTTTCGCTGAAATCTAGACATTGACACGTTAAATCTGTTAACGGAAGTTATATCTTGATATGGGAGTGGGATAGACCAAAAAAGCATAAAAAGAAAAAAAGAAAAAGAGAGAAAAAAAAGAGATAATTTCCTTATAATTGCCCGTCATAAATGTGTAAATTTATTTTCATTTTTTCATTTCAACATTTGGAAATAAATCTGAAGATTCACTGTCCTTTAAAAGGACTGTGATGAAATAATTTATTATATGGAATCTTAAAGTAATCTGTTTTTATTTAAATATAAATATATATATATATATATATATATATATATATATATATATATATATATATATATATATATATATATATAAATAATAGGAAAGAACAGTCAGATATATAATCCAGATTTGTTGCCATTTATTTTTATTTAACCAAAACAATGCTCGATAGAAATTAAAGCATAATATTATAATTATTTGTTTAAAAATATGTTTCCATCGCGACGCAGAAATTACTGTTTCGAAATATATATATATATATATATATATATATATATATATATATATATATATATATATATATATATGAAGAAATACAGTTTTAAGGTGTGCTTTATTTATGGAATAAAGTGCTCAATATCAGCGTATGTAAATATTAATATAAAAATGAACATCGAAGTCAACACTCAGAGGCGACAGGCTGTTTCATCCTAGACGCAATCGTCAGGCCGCCTGACGATTTCGTCCAGCATGAAACAGGCTGTCGCCTCTGAGTGTTGTCTTCAATGTTCACTTTTATATTTTTATTTATATATATATATATAAATTATTAATAAAAATATAAATTTACATATATATATATATATGTATATATATATATATAAATATATATATATATATATATATATATATATATATATATATATATATATATATATATATATATATATATATTACGTTTTATTATATAATGTATATGGGGAGAAACAGACAGACAGACGGAGACAAAGACAGAAACTAAAAAAACTATGCTATTGATGACAGGATCCGCGAGTGTTGCCACTTTTATTGCTGCATAAAATCAAACTGAATGAGCGACTTCAAGATCTGACCGAAACTGTTGTATTCACTTCATGTTTGTATGTATTTGTCTTTTTCCTCCTGTCACTAGCTCAGTACAGCACAATTCTGAATTCATAACTCTTGAGAAAGCAACCTGAAACGACTCTACAGTTTGGGGCGTGACTGTTTTTTACCTTGCATACTAGCCTTAACGTAAATTCCGACTTGAATAAAAAATTTGACTCAATGGAAAAAACTTTATAATTCAATCTCATTACAGTATTTTAGCAAGTAAACCACAGACCTCATCGAACAATCGGATCACCAGAACTGAACTATTTTTCTTTCTTCTTTCTTTTCAGTGCGGTTTCCAGCGATCACAGCCCTCCACATCTTCCTGTCCTTTTTAGCTCTTAATAACTTTTTGTTATTTCTCCCATACCCTGTTCTACCAACCATTATCTCAACCTCATTAAGTATGTTACACACTGCTCTCTTCTGAGATTTTTCTCTCAATCTGACCTATGAGTATCAGTTTTAGCAAACCCTTTTCCCTGATTATGTGTCGCACAAATTTCAACCGCCTATTCCTGATGGTAATTATAAGATTCCTTTTTGTTTCCATTGTATATTAAAACTCGTTGTTGCTAACATGTTCGGTTCATGGTATCTTCAACATTTTTCTGTAGAACCACATTTCTTTTGCTTCTGATCTCGTCTTCATCTTTGATGCGACTGCCCAGCATTCACTGCCATACAAGACGATAGATATCACGTAACAGTTCAGTACTCTTTTCATTGTTTCTAACTGTTGTGGATTCCGGGACGAAATCCGGTATCAAATAATAACAAACGCCAAGAATGAATATAGAAAATAAATGTATTAACGTAATAATACAAACTGGTAATACAGGTTAGTAGTTCCAGGAATGCGGGTTTAGTAGACAAATATATATATATATATATATATATATATATATATATATATATATATATATATATATATATATATATATATATATATATATAGTCTTTGATATCGACGTATCGCTGTATGCCTTCTTACTGAGTCTAAGTGTTCGTTACTGTGACTCTTGCCGCTACGTTATTCTACTCGACCGACTTAGCTCCTACTACTACCGTTCGGGTATTCACTGGCAGTAGTATATGTATACCCTGGGTGAGTCCATTTGTGTAAAAAGGGGAGAGCCCTCAACACTAACGATTTTTTTTCTCTTAATAATCTGCCTTACTTTTAGAATGCACTTTGTCCATTGCAATACGTTTGTATTTAGGCTGAATATAATTGCTTATTGAAGTTGGGATGCATTAATATATTAGGTAAGGTTATCTTATTTAAATTGTCCTTTGCTATTCTTAGGTTTTATTTTCATTAAGCCTTCTCCATCGGGATTATCAATACTCTCCATGTGTTTATCAATTCCCTATAGTGAACTGTCTCCTTCAAGCGGCTGTCTTCCTCCAGCATGAGATGAGAACTAGGACGCTCCTATTCCATAGTTTAGCTTTTAAAGTGAAGGAAAACATTACTACACTCTTTGGTGGTATGCTTGTCTAAAACATTTATGAGCCACTTAATAAACATCATTCGGGAAACCTGCGAATATCCAAGTCAAAATAATCTGATAATTGCGAAACGGGACTTCCATAGATAATAAATCCATACTTTAAATAAAAATATGTAATTCCTCCTTTGGCACTTGCCATTATCGCAGACGAAATAATGGAACATTTCGTTTAGCTTTCCCGAAAGATCTGAAGAAAAATCAAAGAGGCTGTTTGAATTTAGTGATTAAAAGAAACAATACTACTAATACAACTACCACTAATAATAATAATAATAATAATAATAATAATAATAACAATAATAAGTATAAAAATACAGTGGAACCTCGGGCCACGAATTTAATTCGTTCCTGAAGATTGTTTCTAACCCGAAATTTTCGTAAACCGAAACTGTTTTTTTCAATAGGATTTAATGTAGAGGAAAAAAGTTACAGTACAATAAAATTAGAAAAGAAAACCACGGCACAACACACTAATGTATACAACACGGTGGTCGACACAGAAATGATTCCGTTCGGGCTAACTCGGTTCGGTTATGTTGTTCGAGAATCGAAATTTTGTTCGATAACCGAGGCATTTTCATCTCGAATTTTCTGTTCGAAAACCTATTTCTTCGCCATGTGAGACGTTCGAGACACGAGGTTTCACTGTAATGGTCATGTTAATATTAGCCGTTTTCTGAAACATTCTGAATTCATAAACTGAGCA
>OZ038488.1:75271098-75353598 GCA_964036315.1 Acanthosepion esculentum
GTAGAAAAATAGGAGAGAACACGTTAGGTAAATAATAGGGAAGTTCTTTAGTATTTTTGTTTTTATTTTTAAAAAAACAGTGCTCCATACAGAAGTAGAGCTTAAAATATAATTATTTAAAAAAAAATATGATTCCTTCGCTACATAAGAGTTCTCATGTTTCAAAAACGAGAGCCGAAACCCTCAATATAATTATTAAAATTAAATTGGATTATGGTATCAAGCCCTGTTTCATCCTCAAACGAAAATTTAAAAATAACTAATCTTGAAATTTACGCATCTTTATAAGCATGTTCGTTCGCAAAATTAATTACTAGGGAAACGGCTGGGGTGACCATTTTGATAAGGGGTCTAACAGTTAATTTTTATCCACATCTCAGTCGCCTTCGGAAAGACGTCAAGCCGAGGTAGGGTGAGGTATCCATTCCAAAGCGAACGATGGCATTCATGTACGCATATCGATCTGGTCAGTCATAGCGAAAGATAGCTTTTGGCACCATGATATGTCGTGAAGTGTCTAGAGAATTTTGTTTTATTTTAGTTTATCTATTTATTTATTTATTTGTTTGTTTTAGTGGCTACGCACTAACCGGACGTCTAGCCACGCTGATCAGCTGTGATACAGCAAAACAGTCTCTCTGTGGATGACAATATATCAACTCTGGCTTGAGGCATTCGGACAGTTTAGTCGCACTGAGGAGCTGTGATACAGCGAAACAGTACTGTCTGTGAATGACATAATTTAGCTCTTGAAAATACATTTCAATTGAGTACTGTTGAGTGTTAAGCTAATTCTATAAACAACAGCCACCTGCACTAATGCAAAGCTCTTCAGTAAAATGAATGGAGCACTTTGGCTGATTGGCATTTGTTTGCATTTGTAAAAAAATACGCTAGATTTAGTTGCGTAGCTCTACCGAGTGAAGATAGCTCTGGCTGACACAAAATTAGTTGTGTTTCAATCCTGGTTTGAGGCATTCGGAAGTCTAGTCGCACTGAGGAGCTGTGATACAGCGAAACAGTACTGTCTGTGAATGGCATAATATATATATATATATATATATATATATATATATATATGTGTGTGTGTGTGTGTGTGTGTGTGTGTGTGTGTGTGTGTGTGTGAGTGTGTGTGTGTGTGTGTGTGTGTGTGTGTGGGTGTGAATCGATAGATAGGTGAGATAGACAAAAATTGGGCACTGATATCAACAGCAAGCGGTGACACTGTGTTTCATGCTTTTTCGGGTCGTACGTGTTGTGTTTACGACATGAACTAAGTAGGATAACCCATAAAAATGATATACGCCTCAAAAGGGACTTCGATATCATCGTTCTAAGAAACTGTAACAGGCATAAAACAGACAAAGCCAGAAAAATAATCGAAAAAATTTCCATCGAAATAGACATGAAACCCAACATAAAGTAGTACATTTCGTATATCTCACAATCAACTTTAGAAATGGTAAAAAATCAATCCTACAGAAAACCCAACTACAATCCACTTTGCATTGACACACCTTCCAACCATCCAACAACAATAATCAATTTGCTCACATAATCAAATAACCTGATAATTATTACAAAGAAACCATCTTCACCGAAGCTAAAATGATTACGAAACAGACCTCCACAGTATATTCAACAGAAATACTGTAAAAATCAGCTAAAATTACACCGAGAACATGACACAAAAAATAAAGAAAACTCAACAGAAAAATAACCAATGCACTATCCACACAAATCAAACTTGTAACTGCAGAGCGAAGAACGAATGTCCCTTAAATATCGATTGCTTGCAAAACAATATAACAAGCCACTGCAAGATCAGAAGATAACGAAGAAAACATATGACTGAAGGACACTGGACAAAAAAAAAGAAATTAAGCACACAAAACAACCTTTAGAAACAGTAAATACAAGAAGAGCACAACGCTTTCTAAACGCATTTGGCAAATTAAAAGAAAAAATACAACAGCCTATAACAATAAATAACAAAAAAGGTAAATTGTAAGGTACGTTGAATGATTAACTGATCATCAGATCAAATGAAGGGATAACTTTGGGCTTACAGGTTCGATTCCTGTCGGAGAAGCACATATTTTCTACAAAATTGCTGGAACATTCAGACCGTTAAATGAAATTAATACTATATATATATATATATATATATATATATATATATATATATATATATATATATATATATATATATATATATTGGCAGCAGTTCATTATTTAAACATATATTGTTAAATAAACAGACAATGAATGTCTATTTTGTTATGTCCGATCATCAGCCGTTTGCTTTAATTTCGGGTGAAAATAAAGGCAAAAATCGTCCACCATTTGGATATTTTTTTTTATTAAGTTGGTCCTTAATCTAAGCTTTCGGCTTAAATGAGTCATCTTCAGAGTGGTTATATATATATATATATATATATATATATATATATATATATATATATATATATATATATATATAGATAGATAGATAGATATAAGGAGAGAGGGTGATGATCCCGATGCGAGCGCGAGCCGACACAACAATATATATATATATATATATATATATATATATATATATATATATATATATATATATATATATATATATACAATATATATATATATATAATATATATACAATATATATATATATATATATATATATATATATATATAAAAATATATATATATATATATATATATATATATATATATATATATATTGTTGTGTCGGCTCGCGCTCGCATCGGGATCATCACCCTCTCTCCTTATATCGTTTTCTCTGCCATGGTGGCAGTGGTGGTGGTGGTGATGGCTGTGGATCAAAAGCGAATTTGACGAGGCCATTCGCATGCATTTGATTTTGTTGGACAACTCTTCGTGACAGAGAAGCCCAAGAGGAAGAACTAGACTGAATTCGAATGAATGAGTTACTTTCGAAAAGAGGGTAAAAAGTAAGAAAGTAACTCATAATTTTTGATACAGTAGTTGTCAGTGAAAAAGAATACCCTACCACCCCTTGTCAAAATGATTGTATTTCACCATATCCATAGAAACTAATATTATGAATGTATGTGCTTATAAAACTCATTAAAGGGGGTTTTATTACTAACATTATTTTGTTTTATTTTTATGTAAATAGAATTTAATCATATTGTATATACTCATTGGGGATTTTTAAATTGTTGTTTTATTCCCCACCCCGCACAGACAATGAAATTTACATATGAGTACTAGCTAGGATTTCATAGAGACATGAGGTATTATGGTGGATGTTGTAAGAAAGGCATGTGAGAATATGCGGTTTTGGCGTCAGGTCTATTGTTTGTATGTTAGGGTCAGTGTTTGTGGCTAGCTTAGTTTGGAATTAAGACAGAAAAGAGCGTCCCCAATCCCCCTTTTGGCCTTTTGCCACATATTGTACATAGTACAATTAAATATTTATTCCGAAATTCGCTTCAAAATGAAACAGAACTAGAGACTTTAAATTAATTCTATAATTGAATTTAATGCTTTTAGCTTCTGATTTTGAAACATGGTAATTCCTGTGTCGCGATGGAACCATATTTTTAAATAAGTAAATTTATAATCTATCTATCTATCTATCTATCTATATATATATATATATATATATATATATATATATATATATATATATATATATATATCAAAAACGCATAATTAATTTATTAACTAATAATATAATTTTAATTATCGCTTTTGACTATATAGTGGTTAATATTATCAGTTATCTCTAGTGCAAGATGGCGTTTTTTAAGGTCGTTTTTACAAACGTGACAAGCATACGCGTTATTAAACATAACTAAAAGATTCATTTAAAATCGAATGCGTGTGTGTGTATAGAGAGAGAGAGAGTGAGAGAGAGAGAATTAATACTGATATAAAGAATTTCACTTAGCTGATTATTGTGCTGTTATCAGTACCCCGACTCCAGAGTTTCGTGGGTGAATGCACCAACACTCAATGTTACGTTGCAAACCTCACACATATAGATGTGTGTGTGTGTGTGTGTGTGTGTGTGTGTGTGTGTGTGTGTGTGTGTGTTAATATTATTTTGCATATTACAACAATCTCCAGAATTTGGGATACATCTTTGCGCTTTGTCCTGTATAAATTTTTGGTGGTATCAACTAAACATTTTTCTTATGCTAATATTTTGTTTATTACAACAACCTCCAGAATTTGCAAAGAAAAACTTCAAATTCTGAAGGCTGTTGTAATAAGCAAAATAATATTAGCATGAGAAAAATTTTAGTAGATAACACCAAAACTTTTGTATATATATATATATATATATATATACATATGTATATATATATATATACATATATATATATATATATATATATATATATATATACATACATACATATATATATATATATGTATATATATATATATATATATGTATGTATATATATATATATATATATATATATATATATATATATATATATATATATATATATATATATATATATATATATGTAATTTCTTGATACCTCAACAGAATGGTTTTAATGACTTTCCGGAAATCTTTTACTTTGTATTTTTTCTCAGGTTCTTTTATTACAGAAAATAACCACCAATTTGCCCAGCGTCTTGATTCTTTTTTTATCAGCTTTTCTTTCACTTTGCATCCATTTAAAAGTCGTGAAAACAATTTTATAGAAACTATATTGAACATTGTCGCCTGGAGCTATGAATCCACTCTAAGTCATTCTTCCATTTTTCCCCCAAATCGCTTTCTGTTAATCAAAATTTTTCAGTCATTATTTATTTATTGATTCTTGCATTATGATCAGCAGGATGAGGGATTAACGCAAATCTTATATGAATCCCTTGAATTCAAGCTGAATTAACGGAGGTCAATTTTTAACATTCTGTCATCCTAAACTGAAAGAGACCCCGATGAAAAAATATACTTGAACTGGTTCTTGCAGAGACAATTGCATAGGATTTGGGTGGCTATTATATAAGGTTTTTAAAATTAACAAAAAAAAAACAAAAAAAAATGCAGATTCAGGGGTCCTGAAAGTGCATATAGAAAAAAAATATTTTCATTCCTGAATGCTGGTGGCTAAATTGAGAAACCAGTTGTCTTCATTTTTCTTTTAAATATTTTATGCTGAATTTAAATATTTCATGCTGAATTTTATGCTGTATATCCGTTTGCACAAACCTCTTGAATACGATAAAAAATAAAAACGAACAGAAAACAGAAAGAAAAAGTTTAAACGGAGATTTTAATCAAGATCGATCTCTTCATTCGCAGTCGAAAAAAACAAAACAAAAACAAATCCAAGCTTCTTGCTAAATATTTTTAGCTATAAATATAATAATAGAATAAATAATAGCTGGCCACTCGTATTCGAGAATATCTGTCTATTAGGGCGGCTAGACAATCCCTATTGCAGACTCTCCCTCAGGCATATTTGTGTTTGTTCAACACCCACAGATCCAACCTGTGGTTTATACAGTTACAGTTACTGGGAGAGAATGTGTTATCTAGAATGATCAACATTCTGAACAACACACTCAAGTTCTCGGTTACGATGACATGTGACTTCATGCTAGCATCAACGGTCCCAATTGTTCCGTTTTCCCAATTTCACTCACAAGGCTTGGATCAATCAGGCACTTTCCAAAGGTGCCGCACGCTGGGATCATCCAACTTCCAGATCTTAACATCTGGAAGCCTGCCAAATCGACTATGGTGAGATTCGAACCTGGGTCTCATGGTCAGAAAGCGAACGTTCTAATCACCCCGCTATACGCCCATAAATATATAAGCCTATATACATGCTAGTAGGATACAGAATCTGAAAAAAGTGGAAAGCTTAGTGTGCTACGTTTCCCCTCCAAGTGCTAAGTTGGTGTCTTCTTGGATAATATCACCGACTATTGCAAAATGAATGGTAACATAATTCCGTACAGGTGCTAGGACAGAAAATCAACGAGGTATACACGGATTGGGCTTATTTCAAATCCAGCAGGAGCTAACGGCTTTAATAAAAAAAAACAAAAAAAACAGTTTTGTTCTTTCATTCCGACCGGAAGACGCCAACCCAAGAAAAAATATTATCGGATTTGATAAAAAAATAGTTTTCTTTATCATTCTGACCTGAAGGTGTCAATCTATGAGATGGTTTCCCTGCAAAGGGAGACTCAAGTTCGATTCCTTTCAGAGGTCGCCTTTTCTTTCATAAGTTTTCTCAAATATTCACGCTGGTAACCGAAATAATATACAGTTTAAAATAAACGTAGCCTCTACTCAAATAGGGGTATCCACTAAATGTAACGTTTAAATAATAAAACTATATATTTATCTGTCTATCTAAGACTATTATCTTTCTCTCTCTTTTTCTATTTATCTAAGACTGATATCTCTTTATATATCTGTATCTACTCTCTTTATATGCATAAACATTAACATAATGAAATCATATCCGTGCATTTTCGCTTTAGCTTGAGAAATTCTATTATGTTTAGATTTGATTGGATTTTCTTTTAATCTTGAATCAAAGCTGTGGTAAAGTGAAACGTAGTTATGAGCGAATAAGCAATGACACCATCTAGTGGTAGATCTTTCCCGCTCATCATACAGAATATTAAACCAGTACGAGACAACATAAACTACTGTCACGATTTAGCGTCTCCAAGAAGGACAAAAAAATGGTTTCATGTAAAGAGAGGAAGACATTTTTCTGGTTCGTATAAGTAATCTCACCTGCAATGGACAACGTATTTCCTCTTGAAACGACAAAGACAGACACTGATTTTTTAAGAAATGCATAAAATGAACTTTAGAGAAGGTAATCGTTTCAACAACAAAAAGCAGATAAAGTCAGCATAAACAAAAACAAAAGAAGGTATATTATAAAAAAAAAAACTAAGAAAATAAATAGATTTTTTTAAAATCGTTTCACCCTAAGTAAGGTGTTAGCAAGCTTGTCTCGCTAGAACAGTTACGACCGAGTAGTGAGTTACTGGATGCTCCATATTTTCGGCCTTGTGCCTCATCTATGCTATGCCAAGAATATCACTACGCTAAGCAAGGTGATAATGCAAGGGGTAACTGAGAGTGAAAGAAAATTAGGAGACGTTAGTGAGGAGATAGAACAATAAAAGTGCAGGTATCGAAAAGACGGAAAATGGTGATTAATGTTACGTTTAGATACATGAATGACGATAAAATATATGTCTAAAAAGAAAATTGGGACGTATTCTTTTAAATAGAACAAGAAAAAGCCAGGTTAAGAAATGTCTTTCAAGACAGTAATATTCGTCAAAGTATTCGAGGATTTAATAAATGCTTAATTGGTTAAACATCTTACCTATCACGAACTACTCTCTGATAAACAATATGGCTTCCGTTTTACCAGATGTGATAACGGCCACCATTGAATATGAATATCAATCTCTTGATAAGAAGGGCAAAGCTCAAGGCTCTCGATATGTCGAAGGCGTTTGACAGGGTTTAGCACGCTGGTCTTCTACGTAAGCTATAGAGCTACGATAGAAGACGTTAGCGAGAAGAAAGGACAATAGAAGAATAGGTTTCCGAAAGACAGAAAATAGCGATGAATGCTATATTTCTATAAACGAATGATGACAAAATATATAAGTATCTAAAAAAGAAAATTGATATGTACTATTTTAAATAGAAACGGAAAAAACAGGTTACGTCATGTGTTTCAAGACAGCAATATTCGAGAAAACCTTTTTTTCAAAACGAAAGAAAGCAATAGGAATAACCATTCACGTAATAAGTAATGAAGAAGATTGTTAGTTGTTATGGCATTGAAAATACGTATGAGAAAATCTATAAAAGAGACAAATGCAAAAATAAGAGAGAAAAGTAAAAAGAATAATAGGAAAAGGGAGTAACTGATCTTATGATTGTAAAAAGGGACATGTTTTTTAAAAATCTGATGGCAGGAATAGAAGACAAAACAAAAAGAGAGATAAAACAATGGGAAATGCTTAGAAATAAATAAGCAAAAATTAAAATAAACAAATCTATATTAGTTAACAAGTGAAAACGAGGTCAGATTTATTGACAAGTGAGATTTCTAAAGAAATGCGTAAGAAGACAAAGCGGCCCAAGTTAAAAACAAAATATATAAAAATCAAATCAAATCATATAATTCATAACAAATGAAAACGAGGTCAGATTTATTGACAAGAGAGGTTTGTAGAAAATGCATAAGACAAACAAAAAAACTAATACATAAAAATCAAATTAAGTTATATAATTAATAACAAATGAAATTGAGTTTAGAATTATTGACAAATGAGATTTGTAATGAAATGCATAAGAAGACAAACCGGGGCAAAATAAGAACTAATATATATATATATATATATATATATATATATATATATATATATATATATATGTCAAGTCATATAATTGATAACAAATGATACTGAGGTTATAGTAATTGACAAGTGAGGTTTTTAATTAAATGTTTAAGAAGACAAGATAAAGTTTAATGTTTAAAAACAAAATTATGTCATATAATTCATAACAAATGAAATCGATGTCGGACTTATTGACAAGTGAGGTTTGTAAGAAAATGCATAAGAAGAAAAAGCAAGGCAACATAAGGACTAATATATTAAAAATGGTAAAACAAACACTAGCTGGATACGTCTAAGTGCTTGAATACCTTTGCATTTTAAATCAGCGCCAGTGATCTTAACTGTTGCAATAACATTTTCCTTGTCTTTATTCTTATCATTAATTCGACTTTGTGTCTTAAAAGCAATGATTAGTAAGTATCAATACATAAAATAAATAAGAAAAACACAGAATTTAATGTAAGAAAATAAAATTGTCCGAGTGATTTGTTGTTTTACTGTTTATCAACCCTTTGTTGGTTATTTAAAGCCGTATCATATTTCGGATTGTAAGTATTTGGTGTTTCCAAGCGGTACCCGACTGCGTACTAACCGGACTCAAAAATGCTTACCAAAAGAAAAGAACATTCAAGGGAGAGGAAATGAACGAAAAAAATGTTCAAAGAAACATGGCAATAAATAGGAAGAATCATTCCAACAGAAGGAAAATTTAAAAAGAAAGAAATCCATAAAGAAAAATTCGAAAAAACAAAAAATAAATTCCACGACGAATGAAATCTAAAAGAAAATACCAAAAGAAAAAATACAAAATAAAAGAAAAAAAGGAAAGGAAAAAAAATCTAAAAAGAAAGAAAATGCAAAAGAAAATTTTCAAAGAAAAATGTTTAAAAAATGAAAAATCGAAAAGAAAGAAAATTAAAAAAGCATAAGAAATTCAAAAGGAATAACAAATAATAAAAAAAGAAACTTCTAAAAGATATAAAAGTTACGAAAATCTAAAATGAACGAAAATTCAAAATAAATTAAAATTAAAAAGGAAGAATGAAAAACTAATAAGAAAGAAAATTAAAAAATTAAAAAGGAAAAAATTCAAAAGTTAAAAAATAACTACAACTAGGAAAACCTCAAGAAAGAAAAAATGAAGAAAAATCGTCATATTAAAAGAATCTTTGAAAGAAGGGAAGAAAATCCGAAAAGTAAGAAATCTAAAATGAAAAAAATATCAAAAGTGAGAAGGAATAACAAAAGATGGAAAGAAAAAGTCAGAGGTTATTATGAAAGAAAAAAATATTCCAAGAAACAAAGATAATGAAAGTAAAGAAAAAAGTCCCAAAAACGAAAACATAAAGTAACAAAGAACATCCACAGATAGAAAGTAAGAAAAGGCACCGAAAAACAATTGGTAGCAGAAATTCAAAATAAACGAAAAAAATCAAACGAATGAAATAAATTCAAAGAAAGATAATCGCAAATATTAGAAAAAAATCTAGTGAAGGAAATAATATTCAAAAAAGAAAAATTAAAAAAGAAAATAATCATCAAAGAAAGACTGAATGAAAGAAATTCCAGAAAGAAATTAAAAGACAAAAAAGGAAGAAAGGACACTGTTCTAAGCTAAGCATTGTTAAAATCAATCAAGAGGCCAATGAAAAAAAAAGAAACAGTAGAAAAAAGGAAGAACTGAAAAATATATTTAAAAAAAATGACGTTGACGTCCACAATAATGTTAAGTGGTATCACAGTCTCTCATTCTCATTCTTAGAAAAAATGAAAGTCATGATTAGAATAACGAGAAACAATCGAGCGATACATAATGCTAACAGTTAAAAAAAGAAAAGAAAACCAGAAAGATATAAAAAAAAGAGTTCGTATTTATTTTCTCTATTTTTCTTGATTTGAAGATCAATGAACGCATCATCATTCCGCTTTCAATATATGCATTGCTGCTGTCCAATATAAAATGTCCAGACACCGGTGGTCGAGCGACAGAGAAACTCACGAAACAGGGAAAAGCATGTCGCTTTGAGTCGTGACTTCAATACATGAACAGAGACATATGGCGACATGTGAAAAAAAATGCTCATAAAAAAACGTATTGGAAATTGGTATCGCCTAGAACAAAAAGAAAAGTAAAACGAGAAAAAACAAATGGCCGCTTATATGAATTGGTGTTAAAAGCAGATAGCTAAGAGGCAATTAATGACATAAAATTGATATAAAAACCTACGAAGTATAAATTTTTTCAATCCCCCAAATTTATACGTGATTTATTCTTTATTTACGTCTAAATACCATTTTCCTGCTAGAAATTTGAACAATCTAATTTTTTGACCAGAGACAAAATCACGTTTTTTGATTTCCAAAGGAGTAATGAATTAATTTCTTTAATCCATTATAATGCTATTATACAAGAATAGTTTGCAATAATTCCTGATCACAGACAATCCCTTTCTTACAGATATTTAAAGAAATTCTCTAGTAACATCATTAGAAATATATTTACATTATGCACATATTACCTAACTCCAGTCAGTATCTCTTGCATTAATTCCTGATCACAGACAATACCTTCCTTACATATATTTAAAGTAATTCTTCAGTAACATCGTTAGAGATATATTTACATTATCCATATAATACCTCACTTCTGTCAGTATCGATTGCAATAATTCCTGATAAAAGACAATCCCTTTCTTACAGATATTTCAAGTAATTCTATAGTAACATTATGAGAAATATATATACATTATGCATATAATATTTCACTTCTGCCGATATCAATTACATTAAATCCTGACCACAGACAATCCCTTTCTCGATTTTCAATGAAATTCTATCGTAAAATAATATACAATGCATTATGATTATATTTTCAATAGCACTATTTTTTCAACAATATTTCCATTAATTCCTGACCACTGATAATTCCTTTCTTCCTGATTTTCGCTGTTATCCTATAGTAAAGTCATTATTAAGATTCTATCAGTATCACTTGTATTAATTCCTAACCCCAGATGATTCCTTTCTTCCTGAATTTCAGTGAAAACCTATGGTAACATAATCACAATTGGATATTATTTGCTTCATACATATATTAGTCCTGTAACCGATTATGTTCGTAGGCGCACCACGCTTACTGCGGCCATAACACTAGTGATATATAGTGCTTGATAGCTTGACGGTGGCCAACCGACTTCGGGCTGGTTTTGATATCAGTTTTCCTTCTCACTCATTCAACATTTGCTTGTAATTTATTTGTTTTCACTTTTTTCTATCTATCTATCTATCTATCTATCTATCTATCTATCTATCTATCTATCTATCTATCTATCTATCTATCTATCTAACTCAGTCATTTCATTATCTATCTATCTATATATCTATCTATCTATCTAAGTCATTTCACTATCTATCTATCTATCTATCTATCTATCTATCTATCTATCTATCTATCTCAGTTATTTCATTATCTATCTACCTATCTCTATCTCAGTCATTTCATTATCTATCTCAGGCAGTTCATTATCTATCTATCTATCTATCTATCTATCTATCTATCTATCTATCTATCTATCTATCTATCTATCTATCTATGTGAGTTATTCCATTATCTATCTATCTATCTATCTATCTATCTATCTAAATAAATAAATAAATAAATATGAACTTTGCGTCAGTGGTAACCATGTGTCTCGTAATTCATTAAGTTCCTAGAGTCACTACATATACTACAGCCGGATTAGCAGTGGTGTGTCTCGGGCAAGATAACCTGACGGAGCCCATAACTCTTCAAGCTTATATTGAATACAGAATTGTTTTCTTTTATCTCCTAGACTGATTGCCAGCTCAATTTAATAATTTATTTGTTATACATATAACAATCCTATTCTGTCAGTATCGCCAAGTAAATAACAACTTGGAGGGGGCAGATTCATCTCTTTTTCATAGGCATATGCGTGGATTGAACGACACAGGATCGACAGGAAATTGAACTCAGCACGCTATATTCATTTTCCGCGTCGGTAAAAGCTTCTTTTTTTCCTCTCAATAAAGAATAAGAACATTTGGATGCGAAGGACTTTCAAATTAATGTGGAGGTTTGATCTATAAACGGGACTTTTCTTTCCCGTGACAGATAACAGTGAAATCGATCCCTTTTTGGGGTCGCTACCGCTAAGGCCAATTTAGGTTAATCAACTTGACGCTTGTTGTAGAGTGAAGGTTAACAATCTTATCGCACAAGTCCTAGTTTATAATCGTAATCGCTACTAGATCCGGACTTATACCAGTCTAGACAAACCTAGAACTGGATTCCAGAAGAACGGGGATGTCAAGCTAGCTAATTCCACAGACTTATGTTCAGGTTTCTGTTTTCATTGAGACCCCTAATTTGATGTCTCTGTACCGTATATTGATTATACAGGGCAATTCCATTGCATATGCAGCTGCCAACGATTATCTATCTATCTATCTATCTATCTATCTATCTATCTATCTATCTATCTATCTGTTATTTCATTGTCTATCTATCTATCTATCTATCTATCTATCTATCTATCTATCTATCTATGTATCTATGTCTCAGTCATTTCATTATCTATCTCAGGCAGTTCATTATCTATCTATCTATCTATCTATCTATCTATCTATCTATCTATCTCAGTCATTTCATTATCTATCTATCTATCTATGTCTCAGTCATTTCATTATCTATCTCAGGCAGTTCATTATCTATCTATCTATGTCTCAGTCATTTCATTATCTATCTCAGGCAGTTCATTATCTATCTATCTATCTATCTATCTATCTATCTATCTATCTATCTATCTATCTATCTGTCTATCTATCTATCTATCTATCTATCTATCTATCTATCTATCTATCTCAGTCATTTCATTATCTATCTATCTATCTATCTATCTATCTATCTATCTATGTCTCAGTCATTTCATTATCTATCTCAGGCAGTTCATTATCTATCTATCTATCTATCTATCTATCTATCTATCTATCTATCTATCTATCTATCTATCTATATATCTATCTATCTCAGTCATTTCATTATCTATCTATCTATCTATCTATCTATCTATCTATCTAAATAAATAAATAGCTTCGTGCTATCTACTACTTGTTAAGCTATTGTGCAAACTTTTATTTTGTAACGGTTTTCTCGGAACGGCTCTGCGATCTTGACAACAACAAATTCGGCAAAATATGCCTGCATCAAATTTTACGTGAATCTTCACAAACCTGCCCCCTAAAGGTTCTTCAGACTGTTAGGAGTACACTCTTTTTTTGAATACAACATAGTGAGTGGCCTTTGCTTTTCAGGGTCGATTGAATGTCGGTTCAAGATTATGAGAGTTCAAAGCAACAAATCACCAATTAACTAATCCTAGAAAATGTGAGCAAACTTCGTGAACATATCCATGAGTCTGCTAATTTGAATAATATATCGAATATATAATTTAATGGAATATAGGCCTAACGGTTTTAAGCCTAGTTAGAGAACATACTGATATCACCTCGTGTCTAATCAACTTATATCTATCGATGGGTTTTAAGTTCGGTTTACTGATGTGCGGAAGAGGTGTCTTTTTCGTCTTGATTAGACACACTTGATAAAAACCTAACGAAGCGACCAAATCGGTGTTCCCGGCTTGAAACCCGATCCAAGAGATTAAAACATACTAATAAGAGAGAGAGAGAGAGAGAGAGAGAGAGAGAGAGAGAGAGAGAGAGAGAGAGAAGGAGAAGGAAGGGGGAGATCAGTGTGAATTGGGATTCGAATAATCTAACCGTTTATCTATTGAGCAAATCAAAGAGATGTAGATATGAAACCATCAACGTTCATTTGTGCCTATTAATATTTCATGCCAGCACTGCGTGCAATGGACACGCTTCAAAGATTCATAAATCGGTTTCCCAAAAGGTCGATGTTAAAAAAAGGAAAGAATTAAAAATAAAGGAAATATAATTTTTATTTATAAATTCATTTAGTGCACGATATTACATCTTAGAACAAATGGAGGAAAGAAGATTATGCTGCGCCAAAATCTCAAGAGAGACATACAATTCAACATTGGTCTAAAGATCGGATTAAGCCATAAGACTATCAGGAACTATACAGAGTTTATTCCTACATCCACCATCTCACATTATCTATCTATCTATCTATCTATCTATCTATCTATCTATATATATATATATATATATATATATATGGGTGTGTGTGTGCAAATATATAGAAACATAGGAAAGAACACGTTAGGTAAATAATCCGAAGTTCTTTAGTATGTTTGTTTTTTATTTTAAATAAACAGTGCTCAATACAAAAGTAGAGCCTAAATTATAATTATTTTTTAAAATATGATTCCTTCGCTACAAAAGAGTTCTCATGTTTCAAAAACAGGAGCCAAAATCTTCAATATAATTATTAAAATTAAATTGAATTAAAGATATTTTAATTCAATTTAATTTTAATAAATATTAATTATATTGAAATTTTATCATAGTTACAATAAGTTTGTCTTTGGAATTTTACCCTGAAGATGATTTTGGGAAGAATCAAAAGTACTTGGGTTACCAAAAACTACGACGCCTTCAATATGTCCTGTGAGTGTTTCATACTGCCATCAATGTTGCCAGAACGTTCTAGAATTTTTTAGAAGCTTCTCATCTTGAAACTTCTAGAAAGTTCTAGAAAATTCTGCTTCAGCAACTCAGCGATGAATCTGTCCGGAGTATAATGGAAAATCGGTTAATTTCAAAACATCGATGCTCAGAAAACAGAAGCAACGTTTGAAGGGAATAATAGTCATTTAGTTTGCTTTTTATAGAGAAGCAATTAAGAAATAACACTTACTGACCAGAGACAAAAAACTCAAATTTTTGTTACATAGTATTATTGACTTGCTTGGGAGGAAATGATTACAAAAATTATACTGTTATAAAAGTTCTCTAATAGAAAATGTGTTCGGTTTTAGATAATCCTTCATTTAAGCAATCTAAAATAATCTGTCAAAGTTCTGCTTCAATTTGTAGAGTAAGCGGAAGTGAACAGAATCAAATCATAAGAGAAAATAGCACAAGGGCTCCGCGCAGCCATCCGTATTTCAAATGCGCTTCAAATTTTCAATTTAAGGGAAAAATAGCCAATAAAATCTGCTCCCGCCAACAAATAAACACAGGTTTCTGGAGCCAACACGAGCCTATAAAAAAAACATTCGTTCAACTCGGCTGAAGGACTGATAGCAGTAAAGAGACACGAGTCAAACTCGTCGTCCTGACTTTCTCCCCAAAGCAACAGTAGACTTCCTTTGATCTTTTCTCCCAACTCCACTTTCTCTCTTCCTCACTGAAGGACTATTCATGTTCATTTTCTTACAGAGAGAACTTTCTAACTTTCATTTTATGACAAGCATTTAAATTTAAAATTTGTACATCACACGCTTAAATAAATATCATCATTTTGTTTGAACACACGAAACTCTTTTCTCTCATTTTTTATTCAACAAACGGTGAGCCATGCAATCTTTCCCCAACAACTTAGCCAAATCGCGCGGTAGACCAAATGCCCCACAGTCAGTCGTGGGTGAAAATGAATAATTATCACGAGGAGATATTTTGCAAGAAGATTGTCGCTTACTGGAGTCTGGCAATTATCTAAGGGAGCCTATAACTGTGTTGAGTTGATTAGGCACAACGAGGGGTTTTTCGAAACAGCCTATATTGCAACCAGTACAACCGACCATTTTGGACTAAATGCATATCAAGATGCAACAAATGGTTATCGCTGACAGTCCCGTGTTTCCAGCATTTATTTGCTGTGTCGTCCGCCATTACCCGTTGTAATAATGTTTAACTGTAATAAGCATATACAGGTTGATCATTGAGTTTACACCGTTCGGCGAATAGCATTTTATTTTACGCCGCTTAAGTGAAGGATTACCCCATTTTTCTTTCTTTGTTGAGAATTTTCAACTTTCCATTAAACAAAGCCTTTTCCAGTTTCTTGTTGACATATCTGAAATGCCACCATTACTTTTGTTAGAGTCATTAGTAACTATTATTTCTTTGCTTATACGAGGTCTGATCAAAACGTATCGGAACTGGAGCTATATAAAGAAAATTACATCACATGTCAATTCGGCGTTTAATTTCCTTCGAAATAGTCCCATTCTGAAGCCAAACACTATATCCAGCGTCGCCTCCGTAGATGGAACCAACCCTGGAGATCCTTTTTGGGGGTAGTGAACTGCTACCAGTACATTTCTTACAAATAGTAAAAGATGAATATTAGTCATAAAGCAAGGACAGTTTTTATCTCGAAACAATATGTATGAATTATTCTTTTATCTTCATTTCCCCGTGTAATACATGTTTAATGTAGTTTGAATGTAGCAATCCGACGTAGGAAGTAATTTGTTCAATGTAACAGCACCAATGTCTCGTAGCAGCTATTTAGGAATTCTTAAGGTCTTCCAGATCAGAGGTTGGCAGTGGATATTTGGAAAGAGTAGGAAAACGTAGTTCTGCAGGTCTCCTCAGCTGACAGGTTAGCAGTGGATATTCCGACAAGAAAAGAAAACAAAATGGCCGCCTTTATACACATCGGATCAAATAATTCAAGTCTTCTGATTGGTTAACCTTCTATGGGTGTACTATAAAATGAGTCAGCTCATTTTGGTTTGCTCACTAGTATATACGTACACAAAATAACGCAACACCCCGCAAGCAAGTCAATAAAGTTACTAAAACGCAAGGGGTGATACTGAATGTTAAAGAACATAAGAAAAAAAATCACTATTAAGGAAAGAACAATAAAGGAACAATAATTAAAAAGACAGAATATAACAGTTTTTTTAAGAAATTCACCCTAACAAAGGCAGTAAAGCCACCAAGATACAAGGGGTTACTGGGTGTGAAATATTTCGTAAAAAGAATCATTAGGAAGGAGGGAGAAAAAAAGAAGAGTAATCAGGAAGACATTAGATAACGATACAAATTGCATTTAAATTTTTGAAGATCAATGTTGACCGGAAAGCAGGCAGCCGGAAGTGAGATTCACAAGCGAGAAGTGCGAGAAAAGAAACTGTTACCAAGGATGATAGTAAACGCTATATATGGCCTATGTGTTTTCCTCCACATAAATGCATATAATGACGTTCAATTTGTAAATTAAGTGCAGATTAACGACAATAATTAACGACAAAGTAAAAACAAATATCACAATATACTGAAATAAAAGTTTTGCGAGAAAGATAAATTGTTAATGTATGGATTTTTCTTTCCTTATGGTAGAACAGACACTTTTAGAGTGAAGAAAGCGAGAAGAAATGACTAAAAGTCAATTGAAAGAAAACAGAATACATGATTGGCAACAAAAGGAACTGGTCAACATGCAAATTACAAATTGGAAATACCAAAATCAAACAAGTGCAATTTAAATATCAGAGAAATATTTTAATAGAGGACGGAAAGTGCGGTACTGAAATTCAAAAACTCATTGAGAAAGCGAAAGATGCCTTCCAAAAGCTGAGCAATGTAATAAGAAACAGAAAAATTTCGTTAGAAACAAAGAAAAAAGTACGGAACTATTAATCAGTATATACCAATATGACAGTTGATGATGGACAACCAGCTTACAGATGAAGAACAGACTTGAATTAACATGCGATTCTAAAGAAGGATGCTGAGTATACAATGAACCGAACATATGGGCAACACAATGTTACACAATTAAATAGGAATGTAGTAATTTATTCCACGTTCTTCCGCTTTTGCTTTAGCCCATATAGTGACTTTTTGAGTTTCCATACATAATTATCACCTTTTGCAAAACCTTCAGGCGTTTCTATGTATATTTCATAGTCAGTCGGCGCATTCAAGTAGGCCGATTTCACATCCATATGTTGTATATCCATACCATAATTTGCGGCCATCTGAATTAAAATTCTTATTGCTGACATGTTTGTTGTTGGACTGAATGTTTCTACATAATCTTCGCCGTATATCTGCCAAAAAATCCTCTAGTTACAAAACGAGCCGTATACACTGGCGAGTCATCCCCAGTTCGTTTTACAGTATAAATCCAACGTCTGCCGATGATATTTTTATCATCCGGGGCTTCTTTTCAATTCAAAAATATCATTTGATACTAAAGATCCCATTTCTTTTTTTTTATGCATGGCAGCTATCCATCTTTCTGAAATTATCAGAATTTATAGCTTTAGAGAAACAAAAGGGCCATTTTACTTAACGTCAGTGTTGTGAGCGACAATATTTCCCTACAAGTTTGGACTTGGCCTCGGAGAAAAAAGACATAAAATACTCCTACATCAAGAGGAGTAGCAGGAGGAGTAGTAACAGCAGTAACCTTTGCTGAAAACAGTCATTCACAGTTAAACATTCTCTTCCCTAGTTTTCCTATTCTACATTATGTTTCCCTGTACCAAAAGGTAATAAACGTGTTTTTAAACCAATTCCGATTTTTTACTGTTGTTTTTGATAACTCAGTTTCAACAATCAGGGAGAGACAGTTGAAATTTCTATGTCACGTAATGAGGTAAGAAAGTTTGGAAAGTGCGATATTCACAGGACACATTGAAGGCAAGAGAGACAGAGGAAAATATGTATTACATAGCTAGCGTACTTCAGTAAATCGACAGCTGGACAAGCTTTTAGGAGAAATAACAAAAAGTGAGAATTTATGAAGAGCGACAAAGGGCGGGAAATTGTGGAGAGCCATAATTGGCAACGCCCTGAAAGGACACTGTACGTCAGTTCAGTTACGTGCCATGCGTGATACACGCTTGGGCGATCATGTATCTTTCGATATATGACTGACGAGGCAGATTTTTCCCGCAGTAGGTTTCCATTTTTATTCTGCGGTAGACCAGTTGCCATCCAAAGCTATTTGCCCATAGCTGGGGGCGGAGAGAAGAGGATTAATACCTTTCCCAAAGGTATTAGCACGTAAGTGAATGTAACGGATTTGAGTGGAATTCGAACTCGGCTCTACGATTCATCAATCTAAGCCGCTATCCATTATTCTACCGTAGAAGACGAAATTAAATTAAACGTTTCATATTTCCGGTTTAATATTTATTTTGGATTTAATGTTACTTTGAATGAGAAAGATTTTTAACTACCGTTAGCTTAGTATGATACAAAAGCAATGGTGGTACCTGGTTCAGAGTTAACCCATTACCTGCCATTAGCCTCATTTGGGGATTTGTTAAAATTAAACTCACTATATGTTACTCCTTGTATAAACATTGAATTGCTTACATACATTGCATTTTCAGAGGTATATTTTACAACACTTAGCCATTAAAATTTTTATTATTAGCCGTAAGAAGACACTTTGTCGTAATTTTATATTTCACGAGTAGAAAAATAATGACTATATTGAAAAGTATTTTTTATTATTTCTAAACAATATTATTTTTTGATGTTTTATACACATATATACTTGATGTTCTAGTTTCTATAAAAACGACAATGGTAACTATTGAAATTAAACATAAGGAATAAATAAACTCATAAGACACCTATCTGAGCCAAAAATGCACATTAAAAAAAATTGGCAGTTAATGGGTTAATACGCTAGAATACGCTAGAAATTGGTTGGTGATACCACCGTTTTCTCAAGCCCAACGCTATGTCCCCAAGGGCCCTCATTAATTAATGCAAGGCTATCACAATAATCAACCACACTCTGTGATTCTGTGATTTCTGCCGATTCGCACTGGCCTTCTGTGATGTTTTTCGTTATCATAGCTTCGTGTCGCTGAGCATCAAGTGTCAACGCAACCTAGTTTTGTAGCTTTAATTATGGATATATTTATCAAGATCACGTTTATCAGGAAGAAAAGTAATAAAAAAAAAACAATATTGATCACAGGATGACAAGTACTCAACTTAGCATTCAGTGAAAAATGATCCACTTACTTATATATTAGTCGGGTTTGCCTAAAAAAATTTAAAGAAAAAAATACTGATTGTCAATGTCTACCAGCCTCGTTAGTTTGAAATCCTGCAGGACACTTAGTATTACGTTCAAATGTTACAGCAGTTATTAACGCTTTTCTATTATGGAAAAAAATTAACTCGACTTGAATAGGTTCAGGTTGTAGTGTTCGAAAAAGATAACAGTTCTTGGGAAGAAGCTGGAACTTCCTCCTTACTGATGGAATACGAAAGCAATGAAGATGATGCATCTCCGTGTATGTTTCATGGCGGGTGTCATCTGTAAAAGTATGGACTGGAGGAACCAAGTAATGTAGTTCTTCAGAACTCCTACCATGGAAATAGCGATAGGGTAGGGCAAGCCTCTTGCGGCGATTTGACTGTGCGAAATAATTCATCACACACAAAACCGCGGAGACACTTTTGAATATTATCGAAAAAAAGAAAATCTAAAATACAGAAGAAAACAAAATGAACAAAGGAAAAATTTCAAATAAAGAAGGAAAAGAAAGAAGATAAAGAAAGGAAAAATCTCAAATAATGAAGGAAAAGAAAGAAGATAAAGAAAGAAAAAAATCTCAAATAAAGAAGGAAAAGAAAGAAGATAAAGAAAGGAAAAATCTCAAAAAAGAAGGAAAAGAAAGACGATCAACAAACTAAAAAATTCAAATAAAGAAGGAAAAGAAAGACGATAAATGAAAAATCTCAAAAAAAGGAAAAGAAAGAACATAAAAAGGAAAAATTCAAATAAAGAAGGAAAAGAAAGAAGATAAAGAAAGGAAAAATCTCAAATAAAGAAGGAAAAGAAAGACGATAAAGGAAAAATTTAAAATAAACAAGGAAAAGA
Source organism: Acanthosepion esculentum (assembly GCA_964036315.1). Lineage (NCBI taxonomy): Eukaryota > Metazoa > Mollusca > Cephalopoda > Sepiida > Sepiidae > Acanthosepion > Acanthosepion esculentum. Next base: position 75,292,316 of record OZ038488.1, read on the forward strand.
AAGAAGATAAACAAAGGAAAAATTTCAAACAACAAAAGAAAAGAAAGAAGATAAATAAAGAAAAAATCTCAAATAAAGAAGGAAAAGAAAGAAGATAAACAAAGGAAAAATCTCAAAAAAGAAGTAAAAGAAAGACGATCAACAAAGGAAAAAATTCAAATAAAGAAGGAAAAGAAAGACGATAAATGAAAAATCCCAAAATAAAAAAAGGAAAAGAAAGAAGATAAACAAAGGAAAAAATCTCAAATAAAGAAGGAAAAGAAAGAGGATAAAGGACAAATCTCAAAAAAAGGAAAAAGAAAGAAGATAAAAAAGGAAATATTTCAAACAAAAAAGAAAGATAGAAAATAAATAAAGGACAAATTTCAAATAAAGAAGGAAAAGAAAGAAGGTAAAGAAAAGAAAAATTTCAAATAAAGTAGGAAAAGAAAGACGATAAAGGACAAATCTCAAAAAAAAGGAAAAGAAAGAGGATAAACAAAAGAAAAATTTCAAATAAAGAAGGAAAAGAAAGAAAATAAACAAAGGAAAAATTTCAAGTAAAGAAGGAAAACAAAGGTAAATACAGGAAAAATTTCAAATAAAGTAGGAAAAGAATGACGATAAAGTAAAAATCTCAAAAAAGAAGGGAAAGAAAGAAAATAAAAAAGGGAAACATTCGAATAAAGAATGAAAAGAAAGAAGATAAATAATGGAAAAATTTCAAAGAAAGAAGTAAAAGAAAGGAGATACATAACGGAAGAATTTCAACTAAAGAAAAAAAAGAAAGAAGATAAATAAAGGAAAAAAATTAACTAAAGAAGGAAAAGAAAGAAGATAAACAAAACAAAAATTTCAAAGAAAGAAAGAAAAGAATGAAGACAAATAAAAGAAAAATTTCAAATAAAGAAGGAAAAGAAAGAAGATAAACAAAACAAAAATTTCAAAGAAAGAAAGAAAAGAAAGAAGATAAATAAAGGAAAAATTTCAAATAAAGAAGAAAAAGAAAGAAGATAAATAAAGGAAAAATTTCAAATAAAGAAAGAAAAGAAAGAAGTTAAATAAAGTAAAAATTTCAAATAAAGAAAGAAAAGAAAGAAGATAAACAAAAGAAAAATTTCAAAGAAAGAAAGAAAAGAATGAAGATAAATTAAGGAAAAAATTCAAATGAAGAAGGAAAAGAAAGAAGATAAATAAAGGAAAAATCAAAAATAAAGACAGAAAAGAAAGACGATAAAGGAAAAAAGTCTGAAATAAATAAGGAAAAGGAAGAAGATAAACAAAGAAAAAATCTCAAAGTGGATAGAACGATTCAAAGGGGAAGCAAGTAATAGAAAAAGATTGACAAAGAGCAAACTAAGAAAGATAAAAATGGAAGAAGACATTAAAATAAAAAATAAGATGAAAAATAATACAATAATGAAAATAAGAAAGAAATCTCTAAGAAAATTAAAATGGAAAGAAAGAAACCAAGCAAGAGGTGCCATATAATTAGAAATAAAAAATGAAAAAGGGATTAAGGATAAAACAAATGGAAACAAATAAAACGTGAAATAAGAGAGAAATAAGATAGAAGGACAACAAAAGAAATTTAAAAAATGAAAATGCATCGAAAAATAAAATAAAAATGAAGGACGATTAAAATTTAGTAAAATAAGGAAGATATGAAGAAGAAAAATACAATGGGAGGAAATTAAGCAGTGAAAGAACGAAAGTTGATAGAAAAAAGAGTTTAAAGAAAAAAGACAGGGATATAGAAAGAAGAAAAGAAAACAGAAAGATTCAATGAAGAGGAAGATGAGTTAGGAAGGAAGGAAGGAAGGAAGATAACTCAAATAAAATAGACTGAAATAAATAAAAAGAAAGAAAAAAGAAAGAAAGAAAGAGAAGGAAGCAATAAAAAGATATATGAAAGTCAGGACAGTATTGAAAGTAAGCAAGGAAGCAAGCAAGAAAGAAATAAAAAAGAAAGAAAGAAAGAAGCGCCGAAAACAAGCATAAAATTCAAGACAGACAGGAAAGACAGAAGAAATGAAAATAGTAATGAAGGTTAGATCAGAGTAGAAAAAGAAATGTGCCGAAAACACAGAAAATTCAAGTCAGAAGAAAAGAAACAACGAAAACGGTCATGAAAGTCATGTCAGATTATAAAGAAAGAAAAAATGAAAGAAAGAAAGATAGAAAGAAAGAAAGAAAGAAATATAGAAAGAATCTCTGATATAACTTTCAAGTCATAAAAGAAAGAAATACGCAATTAAACAGTAATGAATTTTAGGACAAAGTAAAAAGAAAGAAAAAAAGAAAGAAAGAAACGCCGAAAATAGACAAAAAAATCAATCAGCAAAGAAAGAAAGATAGAAGCAATGAAAACATTCAAGAAAGTCAGGTCAGATTTGAAAGAGAGAAAGAAAAAAGAAAGGAAAGTTCCTAAAGAAATAAATATTTATATAGTAGGAAAACTGCTGTTTGAAAAATGAAAGAACAGCAAGTAAAGAAAAAGTGAAAGAAATAAGAAAAAAGAAAGCGTAAGAAAGAATGTCAGTAATGACAGAAAGTTTTGAAAGTTCGATTTTTCCACCGGTTTAAGCTAAGAAAAGTGAATTGTCCTCTGAACAATGTTGGTAATTTTTTTGCAGAAAGATCGTTTTCCTCTTTTGTCAAAAGTGGACAGAGTATTATGCTCTCTGAACGAGAAACTTGGACACGGATAAGAATGTGTTCTTCAGAAAAACGATGAAGAAGCTCATCTTTTCCACCATCTTGCTTCTGGTCTAGCCGTAGGCCGGGATTAGAAACAGGCGGAATATGTTCTGCAAAATCCTTATTCTTTGTAGATCGAAATGAAGAAAGATAGGACGTCTGGTGGACAATTGTCGCTTCTTTTCGGTTCTATTTCTTCTTAATCTCCAGATTGTCGTGGCAAAAGTGAACCTTTCTTCGTGGTTTTTATTTCCTTCTATTTATACACGTATTATTTTAGTTGGCTGCCAAGGCTTTCTATGAGAGTTTCGTTTGCTTTTGTGTAACCGGATTTTTGCGTCTCTCTGCGTTAAACAAGAATAACATAAAAAAAAACGGACGATTGCATGGATTGTATATTAACGTAGTCCCCTTTCTGCATTTTCGGTTTATTATGTCCTAGAAGGGTAAAAGGAGGAAGAAATGAGAGAGAAGATTGAAGCACCTTCTTAAGGTGACGCGGTTTTATACCTACTAACTGAGTCGGGTCTGTAAAAGATAGTATAGAAATCTCGGTGATAAAAATGGCAACTGTGAATGAAAGCAGACGATAAATGTTAATCAGGAATAAAAAAAAAAGGTAAAAGATAGGAATTGAGAGAGAAGCGAAAGGAATTTGTGTGCACAAAAGGGGTTGGGGTTCGGGAAAGAATTTGCTGAATGATGAAGAAAATAATGAAAATCATAAATAAGTTGGTAAAAAAGGAATTTTTTAAGAATAGAAAAATAATAGTTTTGAAATTGGTGACGGAATAGAAATGAACGACTGTCGATAGATGACAAGTGAAAATAGAAAGAAAAGTGTTAAATGATCTTTGGAACGAGAAAAGAAGGAGCAAAAAAGAAAGAGAAAGAAAGGAACGGAAAAGGACAGAAATCAAAGGAAAAGAGCAAAAGGAATAAAGTAAAATAAAAGAAATGGAAGAAAAGGGTTAATGAAAAAATGGCAAGGAAAGAGAAAGAAAGGGAAGAAAAGAGAAACAAATAAAGAAGCGGGATGGGATAAGTTGGAAGAAAGATATATAGAAAGGAAGAAAATGAAAGAGAAAAGAAGAAAGAAAAATCATGGTAATGGAGAGGGGAAAGAAAAAAAAGGAAAATAAATAAATAAATGGAAAATGAATGTGAAATAATGAAAGGAAATAATAGGGAAAGCCAGAGAAGGAAGAAAAACCGAGAATGAAAGAAGAAGAAAACGAAAAAAAATGAGAGGAATAACAAAACAATTAAGGAACAGGGAAAAAGGGTGAAAAAAGAAACAATAGAAGGGAAGAAAGGATAGAGAAAGAATGAAAATGAAAGGAAGTAAGGAAAGGAAAGTGAAAAGTAAAGAAAATCGGAAAGAGAAAGAAAGAAGGAAGGAAAGAAAAAAGGAATGAAGGAAGGATGGTGAAAGAAAGAAAATGAAAGGATATAAGGATAGGAAAGGAAAGTGAAAAGTAAAGAAATAAGGAAAGGGAAAGGGAGAAAGGAAAGAGAAAAAAGAAGAAACGATAGAGAAAGAAAAACGGAAAACAAAGGGAAAGAAGGAAAGAAAGAAAGAAAAAAGGAAGAAAGAAAGAAAGAAAGAAAGAAAAGAAAAATTAAGAAAGAATAGGAAATTGAGAGAGGAAGGGATAGGAAAATGAATGAAAGAATGAACTATGAAGGGGTAAACCAAAGTATTAAGGAAGGAATGAAAAAAGGGAGGAACAGAGATAAGAAAGTAAAAAGAAAGAAAGATATGGAACGACGAAAGAAATTCAGAAATGAAAATTAAGTAAAAAGAAAGGTAAAAGGAGGGAAAGTAATACAAATTTAAACGATAAACTAAGAATAAGAAGAAAGTAGAATGAATGAAACGAATTAGCATTACAAATGAGACAGGAACGAAATTGAAAAAGAAAAATATGAAAAAGAATAAAAGAAGGAATTAAAACATGAAAATAGAAATAGGGAAGGGAATAAAAGCAAAAACATAACGAAAGAAATTAGAGAAATAGTAAAAATGAATGAAGAAGAATGAAACAAGTCAAGGAAAAAAAACAAGAAAGATAGAATGGAAAAAATTAACAGAAAGAAGAAAATAACGCGAAGAAGTACAAATTAAAAAAATGAAAATTTAGACAATGATCAATTGAAGAAAGAAATCAGACGGGAAAAACAAAGGCAGAAAAAAAGTGAAAAAGGAAAAAGATGATAGAAAGAGATGAAAAAGGAATAAAAAAGAAGAAATAGAAAGGAAGAAATAAGGAAGAAGAAAAGAGAAATCATGAAAAAAATTAAAGAAACGAAAGTAAGAAATTGTAAAATGGTGAAAGAAAAAAACAGTAAGTTGAATAAAAAAGCAAGTAGGAAAAAGAAAAAAGAAAAAAGAAAGAAACAAAAAAGAAAAATAAGGAAATGTAAAAGGAAGTTGAAAAAGAAAGAAAGAAGAAAGAAAGGAAAGGTAATAAAAAGGAGAGAGGAAAAAGAAGAAAGTATGAAGAAGCAACGAAAACGAAAAAAAAAAAAAAGAAGGGAAAGACTCCCATGTATGGAAAATGGGAAGAATATTTTTTCTCAGATTCTTTCACACTCAGTAATACTTTGCATCTTAGGGTTTTTATCGACTTACTTTTAATGAAATAATAAAAAAGGATGAAGACTAGGCAAACAAAAGAAACAGTAAAAAAAAGTAGAATAAACAATATGAGGAACGAGTGAAGGAAAGCAAATGATACGATAAATGAATGAAAGTAATGTATGACCAAAAAATGGAAATGGAGAGCAGACAGAAAATATGAGAGACTTTAAGAATCATTCCATATAAATGATTATATAATGAATGCCACTGAGAATAAAAGATAGAAATTGAGAAATAAAACGAGAAATAACATGTTGAGTGATGATAATTGAAAAACACCACACAATTCATCGGAGAAAAGATGTGGATATTATTGAAAGTTACATGAGCCATTGCATTACTGATTTATATATATATATATATATATATATATATATATATGTGTGTGTGTGTGTGTGTGTGTGTGTGTGTGTACGTATGTGTGTGTGTGTATACATATATATATATATATATATATATATATATATATATATATATATATATATATATATATATATATATATGTAGCCAAGTATAGGATTAGTGTATACGGAATAAATTCCAATGACCAACAATTACTATTCTTAAAAGAGTGCTCAATATAGAGTAGAGCAAATATAATATTCGAAAATTATAACCTAAATATGTTATAAAATCACTACAAAAATAGCCATTTTGTTTCAACACCTCTCGTGTCTTCTCAAGTGGTGATGTTGAATGTTGATAACACATTATATAATAATTATATATATATATATATATATATATATATATATATATATATATATATATATATATATATATGTGACACTAGTACGCAGGGGTTACAGGGAGTGAAAATGAATGCGAAGACTCGGAATAGGGAGGATTGAGGACAAAATCTGAAAGGAGTTCAAAAAGACAAAAGATAGGGACTGACGTCGCATTAGAATTTTTGAAGATTGTAGTCATCAGAGAAGCAAGAAAACGTTAAGGAGTTCCACAGGTGGGAAGTGCGAGAGTGCATTTAGCTATTTAAAAAGTAAAAGGCTGGGACCTATATGCTAATCTAGTAGCACGCTTAAATTCATGTATTCTGGGTACCAGGGAAAAAAGCTCGTCGGACACACACACATACAGGGGTTTGGCAAAATAATTGAAACACTTGTTTATTTATTTAATCTGAAGTTGGTTCTCCTTTAGCCTCACATACAGCTTTAATACGTCTAGGAATGGAATCATGCAGTTTCCTGACTTCATCCAGAGCAATTTTCAGCCATTCTTCCATTAATACCTGATCCAGCTCTTTAAGACAAAACGGTGGAGGATAGCGGCTCCTAACTTGTCGCTACAAAATGCACCACAAATGTTCAATAATATTGATATCTTGAGATTGGCGGGGCCATTTCATGTGTTTTAGCTCAATTTCATGCTCTTCATACCAATTCTTAACCACTTGAACGGTATGTATTGGAGCATTATCGTCTTGGGAGATGCAGTCACCATCAGGGATAAAGTCTGGGCCATTGGATGAATATGATTTCCCAAAATGTTCAGGTAATCTTTGCTGTTGATTCTCCCATTCAGGGCAACTACTGTACCGAAGAATGTCCATGATATGGCGGCCCAACTATCAAGGATCCACCTCCATGCTTCACTGTTGGAAGAAGGCAGTCAGGGTTGTAAACTTCTTTGAGCTGCCTCCACACATAAACTCGCCCTGAAGTAGTGAAAAGAGAAAAACTGGACTCGTCTGATAATATGACTTGCTTGCATTGGTCTGCAGACCAGACATTGTGATCTCTGCACCACTTCAACCTCTTCTGAATGTTGCGAGTGGAGCGGTTTCCTTACGGCGGCTCTTCTATGATATGCAGCCTTATGGAGCTCAGTTTTAGTAGAAACTGGACTATTCAGATGATTATTCAACTCAGCAGTCCCTTTGCCCACAGTAATCCGATGATGTTTTGCCACATTGCGTTTCAATGCACGTCGGTCCCTGTCAGTACGTTTGCAAGTCCGGCCCGAACTGCTACGGTTGCTAGAGGTGTTGCCCTGTTTCTCGAATTGCGTCATAATTCTTGATATGGTAGCTCTTGAAAAACCAAACAGTTCAGCAACCTTAGTGATCGCGGCTCCTGTCGTGCGAGCTCCAACTATTTGCTCTTTTTCGAACTCGGAGAGGTCACGCATTTAGCTAAAATTTTACTAAATTCTAAAAATAAATAAGACAAAGACAGTAAATTAGATAAATAAACGTATTTACAATAGATATAACCTGCAATTACAAAGTTTTAGTTAAAGTTCTTAATATAATATGTCTTTGAAATATAGGAGTGGAATTTGCACCTGTTCCAATTATTTTATCCAACCCCTATATATATATATATATATATATATATATATATGTTGATGGGAAGTTACCACCAATTTATTTTACCGATTCCTATACAATTCCGATACGATTCCTGATTCTGATTTCGATACCTACAATGATTAAAATTCATTATTTTCAGGCCATACAGTTGGTTTGGGAAACTTAATGAACAAAGTACATTTATTAATAAAACATTTAGTAGAAAAATGAATACGAAAGCTTATGAAATAAATTTAGATATCCTTTTTATTTAAGAAAAAATAATTGGTAAGTGTCTAAACAATAAAGAGAAAAAATTCTTTACGTAAATCGCTTAAGTACCTAGCTACAGTTGACATTGCTTTACATTGGTTATTATCAGAAATTTTAAAAATCTTCCAAACTACACTTTTCTGCTTGGCATTGAATACCCTTGCCCTAATTGGTATCTGAAAATAATAATTAACATTTTTCACTTTTTCTAATTTTGTTATGTGTATAATTTCTAAAGTTTCACCTAACTGTTTGGTATTAATTGCAAAACATAAAAACAGTCCTTTTTTTGTCCAGGTCATATATTTTAAATTTAATGATCAAAGTAGCCCTCTAAATATTATCAATTTTATATGTGGAATTTTTGAATCAATGGAACAAATTTAGGGGCGACAGTTCAATTTCAGCGTGCACTTCAAAAATAACATACACCCGAATATATATATATATATATATATATATATATATATATATATATATATATATATATATATATGTAAAGGCATCATCCTATGTATTATGGTTTAAATCATGCATATATTTTGATAAATTACAAGGCGTACCTAATCCTGCAGGACAGTAAATAAAAAAATAAATGTAACTTTTTAATTTGCTTTCAGACGTTTAATATGAATTAAATATGAATTATCACAGCAACTTAAAGGGTCTCCAATCTTATCTAAAACAAATAATCACTAATAAGTTTTATTGTCTAAAATAAATTTCTTACAACTAAGTATTTCATAATTTCTAGAAAGAATGAGTCTTTTATTTTTGCTAAAAGAAAAAAGAGTGAAAGTGAAACAACACAGTAAAAACATCCTGTTTTTTTTTAAGAAATATAAGCAATTTTACGAAACTTTACAATAAATTTAAAAAAGTAATATTCGGAAGTTGAAAGCTAAATAAGGCTGATATCCAACTTGCTCATTTTATAAGGTATGAGAATCACATGTTATAAAACATTAATTAAAAATATGATTAAAAATTATTAAAACCATCATAAGAATGAGAACAACTGTAAATGTGTATTTTTTGGATGGGATCGATTTTTTTCAGTTATTTATTAGATTATTAGATTAAATTTGACTAGTTTTATGTTAAAAATATTAAAAGAAAACATAAAATTTTGAAAAAATAATGCTTAATGAGGCCAGATAAAAATGGTTTAAAAATACGCGTTTTTCTTTGTTTTTTTATACACTTATAAAACATGCATCTCGTTTGGCTCCGAGGAGCAATAAATAAAAAAAAAATGTTCGAAATATTTTAAATGCCATACTAATTTAAATTTTATGCCGAAGAAAAATATTAGTAAAATAGAATTAAATGTAATTTAAATTTTAGTTTTTTTAAAAAACGTTTGAGTGAAAAATGTTTTTCAGGAAATTTCAAATGATAGTTTGTTCATTCTTTTAAGTAAATAATCATGACAATCCTTTTCGAAAGCTATAAAATTTCAAGAAATGCATGGATTTCATAGAAACAAATTTAACTTTCATAAATGAATGTTTACATTTTTATGTCTCGTTTATTGAAAAGAAGATTTATTTTTGTTGACGTAATATGCTACGTAAACAAAAATATATCTTTTCAATAACCGAGACTAAAAATGATTTTATGGATTAAAACTATTATAAAAACAAATTATTGCGATTTAACTGCCTCACCAGGAAGTCAAATTGTGACACAGGATCAATGTTTTATGTGAAGAAAACAAATGTGACATTGGCGGGAATTCCATACTTTTTTTTTCTATAAATTAAAAAACAACAACAAATGTCTTAAGAGAGAGCCCGTCAGAAGAACAACGTGAATGCATTTTGTGTTTATATGATATAATTTTGACTATAATTATCAAATTAATAATTTATAATATTAAGTGGGTGAATTAACAATGTTTAAAAGAAATTGAAAATATACATTTTTTAAACAGAAACAAACTACCGAACTCTATGGAAAGTTCGAGAACTGGGTAGAAACTTTCACATTTAATTTTCTTATTTTAAACAAGTAAAATAAATTCATCATTCTTAACTTAGTCGTTATCATGATCTATAGATTTTAGTTTTACTGATAATTTAAGGTCGATACATATTTATATCGTTTTATCATGAGTACCAGTAATGGAAAACTAAGTTTTAAACAAAAAAATAAATAAAAATACGATGAATCTTTCTTGGAATCGGAAATTAGGTTAAAAAATTCTCCGACGACGATACCGATTCCTATACCCCAGAAGTTCCGATATTTCCGATTCTCTATTTCGATTAACTGTCCCATCAATATATATACATATATATATATATATATATATATATATATATATATATATATATATATATATATATATATATATATATATATATGTGTGTGTGTGTGTGTGATAGAAATTGTAAGGAGGATTTGACAACCTAACTGTCAGGGTTTCAATTCTCGGTAGTGGATGCGCACTGCTGACGAGTCCCAAATATAGGACGAAACGGCCGTCCAGTGCTTTCTGCATTCTGTTGAGGTTTCTTTCAGACTCAATGAATTACTTAATTATAATTATAAAATCCTCCTAACAATTTCTATCATATGTATATCATTGCTTGATCCGGCTTCTAATGCCTCAGTTTGAGCGGCTTGGTGATGGTAGTCGTGGCTTCGGGGCGCACAGTCCTATGGTTACAGAGAACTTCACTTGAGTTCCACCACGGAATATGTGAGCGAGCGGCGCTATATTGAGTCTGATTTGCTATCTCTTCGTAACCGAGGCCCGTTGGAACAGTTGGTATGGTGTTTGCTTGGTCAAATTATTGTTTGAAGGATTACTATATTTATGGATAAAATTACTCAATATCAGGGATAGAGTGTATGTAAATGTAAGCGGACGTTGAGGTCAGTACTTAGCCGCGACATTCTATTTCATGCTCAAAACGCAATCTTCACATCATGTGCGTTGTATTTTGGCTTGGTCATTAGTGCATTATGAGTAGAAGGTATATTGTGTCATCCACACGCTTATTGGGTGGTTATGTTTCGAGTTATTGAAGATAATATAGAGTTGAAATAATTGCGGATCCGAATGCAGTTATTTGTAGATATTTTACCCATTATTTATTATTGATTACCTTGTTATTTGACCCTTGTTTAGTTATTACGTTTACTGGTGTTGATGCGTGTCTTCGTAGTGTATTAATTTTCTTCTTCTTTTTTTTTAATTTGTTTATTTTTTTTACATTTGAACATGAAATAGACAGCTTCTGGGTGTTGGCATAACTGTTCCCTTTTACAAACGCAAACACTCATACACACACGCATATATATATATATATATATATATATATATATATATATATATATATATATATATATATATATATATATGTGTGTGTGTGTGTGTGTGTGTAAAGATAAAAGGAAAATTTAAATTAGCCCACGTATTTCGTCATCAGAGGGACTTTATCAAGGTAACTGTAAGGTTTTATTTTGTGACGAGTATTGAAATACAAGAGCAAATATATTATTGGTCTTTCCAACATTGTTGGTATAGGGTGCTCATGAATATACATCAGGTAAGTGGAAATGTGAGGCCAGTTCAATTCCTAATAAACGAAACTGAGTAGGACAATTTTTTTTATCCACGACAGTAATAATTCTGAGGCAGGTATATGCATAAAAAAATGGCATAACTGTTGCTTGTATCATATTAGGGAAACTTACAGAAAATTTAAAACAATCTTATACACAACAATCTATCAAATGCATTAGTCATACATAGTAATAAATTCGACCAATATTTGATCTAGCGAATATCACACTTATTAAAAATAGTAACTTACTAAGAAGGAAAATGCTCGAAAATGTCGCAATCGAATCTTATTAAAATATTAATCTCCGTCCGGGTTCTTCTCAATATTTCCTTTTCCGAAAGAATAGCTACTATCTAAAGTCAAAATACATAAATATTTTTAAAAAAAAAGAAAAAAACGGTTATATCCATAACCTCACGTCATCCAATACATATGACACATAAATCAATCCCAATCTAAAATAATTTAAATATTAATTCACATATATATATGTATACATACAAAAAAAATATCTCCGAATGACTTTTGTTTAAGCATTGAAGTGCATCACCTCACATTCATGACCTTGCCTGATTTTTCCTCTTGTTATTAATATTGTTCTTTTGCAGATATATTCTATCTGAAATTTAAAACACACACACACACACACACACACACACACACACACACACACACACACACACACACACACACACACACACACACATATATATATATATATATATATATATATTTTAGAATTGGACATAGCCCGACAATTTATTTAAAGACATTTATATATTATGTTTAACGTTCTTTTTATAGATACAAGTATTTAAGCAAATGCTCTGTTTTATAATAAACAGTATTAAATAACATTTACCGGCCTGAATGTCCGAGAAATTTTCATAGAAAATTTTCGCTCTCCGAAATATATATAGGATACAGGTTCGATTCCTGTCGGAGAGCGAAAATTTTCTATGAAAATTTCTCGGACATTCAGGCCGGTAAATGTTATTTAATACTGTTTATTATAAAACAGAGCATTTGCTTAAATACTTGTATCTATAAAAAGAACGTTAAACATAATATATAAATGTCTTTAAATATATATATATATATATATATATATATATATATATATATGTATATGTATACCAATCAGTTAAATGACAAACTTTGACGCATATATATATATATATATATATATATATATATATATATATTATCATTATTCTTTAAAAAATATGTCTCCATCGCGGCACAGAAATTACCGTTTTGAAACCTAAACTCAATTTCAAAAATTTAACTTTAAAAGTTAAACTTAAAACTCGTGGTTCTGTTTCATTTTCAAGCGCTGTTAAGAATATATTACGAACAAATTGATTTAAAGTTTAACTTTTGAAGTTAATTTTTTATGTAAGAAACGAAATACAATTTTCTTAACTAAAGAAAAACATAGGACGCTTAAAAATTTAAAAGAAAAACGACATTTCTAGGAGAAAAAAATTGAAAGAAAAGAGGAAAAAGCTAAGGAGTTAGTGCAAAAAGACGGAAAAGATCAAATAATCACGACACCATACACGTACCCACACCCGCGCAGACGGGCGGATGGCTCACGCGCATAAATGTGCACCCGCACGCACACAAACTACAAAAATGTATCAATGATAAGTGGATATAAAAAAGGAAAATCGAGAAGTATAAGCAATCAATTGCCGATCCCACCTGATAAGTGGACGGACGGGTCCGCCTACGAAACCCTAGAATCGGGATGCTGAAGGTGACGTCACTCAGCTAAGTGACAAACTTTTACTCATATTAATTATATATATATATATATATATATATATATATATATATATATATATATATATATATACGTCTGTGTGTGTGTGTGTGTGTGTGTGTGTGTGTGTGTGTATTCGACAGTATATCTTCATTCAAGCATGTTTCATTGAATAATATAGACATATGTCTATATATTTTTATATTGATCCTTTCCAGTACTCTAACGAGATTGTTTGTAAGTAAATAAACATTAACATTTCCTCATTTTAACCATTCACCTTATTTAAGAGCAAATAAACACTGTACAATTTATCATTTAAAGTGTGAGTACATTTTTGTGGAGACACCCTATCTATCTATCTATCTATCTATCTATCTATCTATATATATATATATATATATATATATATATATATATATATATATATATATATATGTTTTCGATCTTGGCTTGAGGCAATCGGAAGCGTAACTACCCTGATTAGCTGTGATACAGGGAAACAGTCTGCCTGAGGATGACGATATATATGCCCCCGGTCGAGCACTCTGGAGAGAAAGAGTGAATTTGTAAATAATGACTACTACTGCTAATACTACAAAGCTCTTCCATGAATTGAGCACTCTTAGCCATTGGCGTGTTTATTCGAAGCAGAAAAAATACGTAAAAAATCGGCTTCCTCTCAACCAGGCGCTGATAGCTCAGGGACAAAATCCCCGGCTGATGCCAAGTCAGTCGGGTTTTGTTCCCGTCTTGAGAAAACCGGATGTCTAGTCACACTGATGAGCTGTGTATTCAGTGAAATAGCCAGTCTGTGGATGACGATATACATACATATATATATATATATATATATATATATATATATATATATATATATATATATATATATATGTGTGTGTGTGTGTGTGTGTGTGTGTGTGTGTGTGTGTGTACGTGTATGTGTGTGTGTGCGTTTGGTGTCAAAAACAAATTTTTATCAAGGGCCGAGTACTCAAATCTTGGTCACAATGACTTGTGATTTCGCTTCAGCAAAGCCATCGATGATTCCCCGAAAAGTTCCGTTCAGGCACATTAGCGTGTGTTCATCTCTTACAGATCCCACCAGTGATTTATACTGTATCGATGATGAGCAAACATCAGTTACAATTCCTGAGAAAGAGGGCATAATATAACCCCAAGCCTTGTAAGTGAAATTGGGTAGGCTGAACTTTTCGGTAAAACGTCGATGTTAATGCTGGCACAGAGTCATTGTGACTATATATATATATATATATATATATATATATATATATATATATATATATATATATGCATGTATAGCCAACTTTTTCATGGTAAGCGTAACGTTGGCCGTCCTTGGTTACGCTTCAAGGATGAACTTAAATACAATTTAATTGCTGCAAACATCCCTATAGACGAGTTGGAACTTGCTGTTGGAAACCGAGCAAACTGGAGACATACCTGCTACCGATGTATAACTAACTTTGAAAAGAATCGTCTCAACCATCTGAGAGAATTAAGAATTAACACTAAATCCCGGGGTAATACATCAGCCTATATGACGGTCAACCCTTCAGTATGCCCTTCGTGTGGATTTGTTTGCAAATCCCGTGCAGGATTGTTGTCTCATACGCAACATAAACATAACAACTGAACTGAAAGACACTCATACGTCGAAAACGACGGGAGAGTCATCATATATGCACACGCACACACACACACACACACACACACACACACACACACACACACACACACACACACATATATATATATATATATATATATATATATATATATATATATATATATATATAAAATGAAGAGGTTATAATGGTTCCAACGAGAGAAAAGTGTGTATATTAAAAAGAAGAGAGGTACCGCAAACTTTTTGGGTTGTAATGTGGGTTTTTAAAAAAATATTATCGTTTATTTTTCATAGTTTTACATAGTTTTACAACACGTGTTTCTGGTCTCACGACCGTCTTCAGGTAAAAGGTGGAGATTTCCACATATTATTAAAAATAATTATTTATGTTTTTCAATGTTAAATATTCTCGATATGAGACATTGTCTGTTTTTGTGTTGGTCATTCGAATGTCTTTCTTTAAATGGCAGTGAAGAGTTCTGAGCGAAGGGTCATAAAACAATTAATATATATATATATATATATATATATATATATATATATATATATATATATATATATATATAATATGGATTGATAATTATAGGGTAAATTCCAAGGAGGACATTGATCCAAAGAGAGTTCACTGTAAGTGCCAGTGCAATATAATAATAATAACTAAAGGCAATCTTTAAAAATCCATTAATTTATTTCATGAATATATTGAAATATTCAACACTTCAGACCAAAGATTGTCAGAAAAAAGTACTTCGGTCTCGGATGAATATTTGAATATATCTATGCAATAAATTATAACCGAAATGGATTTTTAAGGATTGTCTTATATATATATATATATAAACCCTGGGATGACCCATGCCTTTTATGCCTACATGAAAAACTACACATTATTAAGTTTCTAAATAATGAAAATTTATTAAACCATAGACATGAGTTAACTTTTTTTTGCCGGCATCAACAAATTTTCGCATTAAATAATTAGCTTAAAAAAAATTAAATTTCATAGTCTAATAAAAGGCTTAAACACTTAACCCAATCATAAAATTGAAAAACCCTTTATGAAGTCGTCAAAAAAACAATTTGTAGTTCAGTTTGTCGCGTTTATATATGAAACAGCTATTTGGAAAAAAGAAAAAACAAATAAATAAATAAATAGATAAACTAAAATAAAACAAAATTCTCTAGACACTTCACAATATATCATGGTGCCAAAAGCTATCTTTCGCTATGACTGACCAGACGATATGCGTACATGAATGCCATCGTTCGCTTTGAAATGGATACCTCACCCTACCTCGGCTTGACCTCTTTCCGAAGGCGACTGAGATGTGGATAAAAATTAACTGTTAGACACCTTATCAAAATGGTCTCCCCGGCCGTTTCCATAGTAATTAATATTACGAGATGCGTAAATTTCAAGATTAGTTATTTTTCAATTTTCGCTTGAGGATGAAACATGGCTTGATACCATAATCCAATTTAATTTTAATAATTATATTGAGGGTTTCGGCTCTAGTTTTTGAAACATGAGAACTCTTATGTAGCGAAGGAATCATATTTTTTTTTTAAATAATTATAATTTAAGCTCTACTTCTGTATGGAGTACTGTTTTTTTTTAAATAAAAACAAAAATACTAAAGAACTCCGGATTATTTACCTAACGTGTTCTCTCCTATTTTTCTACATACTTGCATATGTATATATATATATATATATATATATACATATATATATATATATATATATATATATATATATATATATATATATGAATGAGTAGGATAAAAAATCTACATACACGCATATATACTTGCACGTACATAGAAATACATTTCTTCGTCATGTGTTATAAATTCAATGCTCAGTGTTGTTAAACAGTGCTATACGTATATATTAGTGAATATACGTAATATCCAACGTCGATAGCACGACTCGGAGTTTCATGCAGTTCTTGCAATCTTCAGGTGCAAATATAATGTGACCGTTAAATAGTTCGCGTTCACGTAGTCAATGTTTCGAAATTGTGTGTTAAATCATGTTTATTTAAATGATGTCGCTTAAGATATTAGAATTAACTATTAATAATTTGCATCATTGAAATTGTTAAGTCCGAAAGGCGAAGAAATTAAAAAAAATAAAATTATTAAAATTTAAAGTTGGATTCAAAAGTAAGAAATATATCAAGTGGAGTAACTCTTTCTCTGTCTCTCTCTCTCTCTCTCTCTCTCTCTATATATATATATATATGTATTTATATAAAGAGGGTGAGGGGAGAGATAGAAAGAGTGTTAGAGTGAGAGTGAGTGAGAGAGACCACCGCAGGGTGTTGTGGAATAAGTTATTCAATTAGAATAAAATGTATGAACATTAAGTCTAGTAGAATATCGATAATAAATATTGACTGGATTCCTTTTCAATTTCTCCCTAATCGTCTTATTCGTTCACGCGCGCGCACACGTACACACATACACACACACATTCAAATAGATAAACATACATCCACGCGCGAACGATCACAGATACACACAGGCACGCAGCACATGCACACACACACACACACACACACACACACACACACACACACACACACACACACACACACACACACACAAGAGGATCAATAAGAACGTAACATTATATTTATTGGCTAAATTTTAACAATAACTTTTCTTGTATAACGTACAATTTAAGTGATAAAAAGAATAGCATTGATTTAGATGTATTGACGTGGAAGCATAAATTAATTTCTGTATATGAATATATTAAACATGCATTCTTATCATTAGGATAAATGCAATTTTATTACATGTATTTATATATATATATATATATATATATATATATATGTGTGTGTGTGTGTGTGTGTGTGTATCTTTGTGTGTGTATCTTTGTGTGTATGTTTTTTATGTGTGTGTGTACAAAGTTTTTATTCGTAGTCATATATTTTTATGCATATAATTTTTACATATTTAAAAGACGTAGATAGATAGATAGATAGATAGATAGATAGATAGAAATATATAAGCTAAAAGAAAGAAAGAAAGAAAGAAAGAAAGAAAGAAAGAAAGAATACAATAAACGAATGAATAAGTTAAAAGACGGAAAGAAATATGGAGAAAGAAATAAGAACTATTGATAATTTAGAAGGGAAAGAAAAAATTAAAATAAAATGTGTCAATAATGAATATATAAGCAGAAGAAAATGAAATTAATATGCACAAGAGGAAAAGTGAAAGAAAGAAAGAAGAAAGAAAAAAGGAAAGCGGGAAATGAAGGTAAAAGTACCGTAAAAATGTAAATAAGAAACAAAGAAAAAGCAAAGCAAAAGAAAAAAGAAAAAAGAAAAAAAACAAAATAGAAAGAAAGAAAGAAGGAAAGAATAAAAATTAAAGAAAAACCAAGTAAGAAAAAATCAAATCTAAAAAGAAAGGCAGAAAATAAAAAGGAAAATATAGAAAAGGAGTAAGTAACCAAAATAAAGGAAAAAGTAATGAGAGTGAGGAGGTGCTCAAAACGGAGGAGAAAAATAAGGATAAATTTGAACGGACACTGTTTTGACCTGCAATGATGATTCTTCTTACGCAAGGAAGGAGCAGAGAAAATACAGAAAAAAAATACACAATTGAGAAACGAAAAAAAAAAAGAAAAGAAATAGAAATTGTTACAAAAGAAAGCAAAAAGGAAGTTAAGAGTCTGGCTGGCGAATAAAGCTCTCCACTTGGAAAACACGGACAGATTCTTGAATGCCCTTGGTAAATCACAGACCGGAATTTATTAGCGGCTTCTGATCCGTTTCGAAATCGCAGACAAGAGAAGTCGGGAAGCGACTTAGATCACATTCACGCCATACCCCAAGGGATTATTATTATTATTATTATTATTATTATTATTATTATTATTATTATTATTAATATCGCAGTCGTCGCTGATGCTGATAACATTGGAACGAATCTAAAAAGAGATAGAGCTTTTATCACCTAGCGTGTTGGTCGACAAGCGGGAGACGGAATTATGTACGGCTGGAGATATTGGCAGAGAGATCAGGAAACGTCGAGAAAGAAGCAATTTTCGTATAAAAAGAATTCGAAAAATAAAAAAAGTCTCTTCTAATAACAGAAAAAAAAAGAACGGGGTAAAAGCCCAGACAGAAAGACATGAAAGTGTCAGGCTGGGTGCCGGTGAAGGTCGACGAAATAGATGCGGGTGATTTCAGGATATGTCTCCACTTGATTATATATATATATATATATATATATATATATATATATATATATATATATACAGTGTAACCCGGATATAAGAGGGTTGTCGGGACCGGAGAATAAGTATCTTGTATCCGGGTTTCTCTTATATCCGGGTTTGGTCTATTATATATACATTAACACAGGCACTAATTTGGGACCAGATAAAATCTCTCTTATATCCGGGTTTCTCTTATATCCGGGTTACACTATATATATATATATATATATATATATATATATATATATATATGTATGTATGTATGTATGTATGTATGTATGTATTTAGGCAGCAATCCTTCTTTCATGCCCATATCATTGAATACGACAAACAATAAGGCTTCCATTATTTTCAGCCGTTTTTTTTAATTAAATAAAAACAAAAAAAAAAACAACACTTAATAATATTAACTTTGAACATGGACATAATATCTTGATCGTATTTTGAAAAATGAAAACATTTTACAAAACATACACACAACAAACTATTTCTTATTTAACAGGTAAAATATTTAATTCTTGAAAATGGCTAAATGTATAGCCGAAAGCGCTCGGAATAAAGTTTTATATAATTTATCATCCGAAAAGAAGAAAAAAATATTAGTATAAATTGTATAAAAACTAAATAAAAGCACCTTGTCTCTCGTATTCAAAAAAACATGCACACACACACACACACACACACACACACACACACACACACATATATATATATATATATATATATATATATATATATATATATATATATATATATATATATATATATATATATATTAAATTAGTATATAGAATCGGATGATTTTGTAAAGATCTGAGCAAGTCATACAGCAGGAGGCTTAAATCGGTAGATAATACAGCAAATGAACTGACCAGGACTCGCTGAAAATATTATAATTAATATAAAACACAGGTAAAGCGAATGAAAGATATGGGTACATGTCACCTAGCTATTTATGCAAGTTCACCTTATTGTACAGTAGTGATTTACTAAATAATAATAGACCCAAAACAAAAAAATCGTATTTAATACTGAAATTTCATCAAATATCAAAACGAAACGAAACATTTTTCCTTAATATTCGACGTCTAATTTTGATTTGTTTGTTTAACGGCATATCATCTCCTTATAGGTTATTTAACGCTGAAATTTAAATTTCTTGGGAGCTTTGAAGTAATAGAAATATGTTACTGTTGTTTCAAAATTGAATACATGGCTGTTGATACTCATATACATGGTGTGAACAAAATTACTAAAGGTAGAGATATGTGTGTTTTATGATGTTGATTTGTTGAAGTTATATTTTGGAATACAGTTTGATTTAAGGAATTATAGGTTATATGGATTAATTTCATGAAAAGAGTTCTTTCATGTTGATTGATATATTGTTGATAAATTTTCCTATAGATAAGCTATTGTTTATATAAAAAATGTATTGCTGAGACAAGAGGAACAGAGGAAAACAACGCACAACCTTCTTAGAGAGTTTGAGTGAATCGATGGCGACGCAAGGTTTCGAAAAGATGACAAAAAAGATTAATCTGTCTATATTTCTGAGATGAGGTATTATGCATACTATTTACATTATTCAGACTATTGTCCTCAACTTTGTCGCCATATTTATTACAACGTTTCGGCCGTTGTACGCTCTGGCCTTTTTCAGATGGTTGGAATGTCGAACTGACCCCTCTATTTCGCTCGCTGGGGGAGACTGTTCTTATTCAACGTGTAATGTCTAATCCAGTGCAGCTATGGAAACAAATATAAAGAGCAGACAGGCCGCCCCCTCAAAGCTATAATAACAACAAAAGTTGCAATATGAGCTCTGGCAAAAATATAAATGATAACAGCAAAAATTGCAATATGAGCACTGGTAAAAACGGTTGCTGAAGACATTAGGTTTATAATACCCAGAAATTCATACACAGATGTCCTCAAGGACGCATAGCACTGTGGCTAAAAGTCTTAGTTAGATCCAGTGACAGATCCCAAAGAGTATGAGTTCAATACCTGGTTAAGACAGTGGTGAACTTTCAGAGGGAAATTAACAGGAGATAACTGACATCCATTAGACATGGTACGTGGAACTAGAACAGTCTACCCTAGTGAGCTAAATAAAGGGTTCAATTCGACGTTCCAACCACCTGAAGAAGGCCGGAGCGTACAACGGCCGAAACGTTGCGATAAAAATTGCGACAAAGATGAGGACAATAGTTTGAATAATGTATATACATCATTGTTTATATAAAAAATGTATTGCTGGTATTTTTACTATAAAAATTATTTTGGTACTTTCATAGTCTTGTTTTTGTTTGAGGGTTCAATATATACCCATAACTAAGACCCTAACAGGTGCTACCACCCCGGTTTAGGATGGACCTGGGAACAACAGCCAATAAGAGTTCGTTTCACGCTCTTCAGAACTTTCAATTTCCTAGGCCTTGCTGCCAGATGTAGTTTATCGTCAAACCCAGGATTGCTTCTAATTTTATTTTAAAAATAAATCTTACCTCATTTTTAGAATCATTTTAAAAAAGTTATTATAAAAATAAGTTGTTTTTTTTAATTTTTTTTAAGCGAAACAGAAAAATGCTAAATGATAACAGAGCTATTGAAATTAAAGCAGTGCCCAGGTGACCCTTTTGTCTATTATAGGAACTGGAAAAATTGTTGGCTGAAATATTCCAAACTTTTTCTGATTCACTTATTGTATCTCCGACCCATTTAAGTCTTCTAATTTTATTAGAAATTCTTGAATTTGTTCTGAGAACAAAACTTTAGTGTCATTTGACATTTTGAGTTTGTATAACAACGTGCTCTTCTAGACACCTTGCAAATTTATACCAATGCTCCGTCTAAGAGTCACCTTGGCTCTGCTTTAATTCCAGAAGCTCTGTTTTTGGGGTTTATGCATTTAGCAACAGAGGGGTTGAGTTTAGTTTCGATAATATTATGTATGCCAAAATCGATGGGTCTGGTATTAACCAAAATTTTTGTTGGTTTCTACGAGAGCCTTTTGATAGTGGAGTAATGGATAGCGGTTCGGATTGCGAAAATTCGAATTCCAGTCGAATCCATTACATTCTCTAATGTGCTGATATCCTTGGGAAAGGTATGAATCATCTTCTTCTGCCCCCAGCTATGGATAAATAGCGGGACAGACCGAGTTCTATAGCCTTGGATGACAACTGATCTACCGCAGAAAGTAATAGCAACCTACAGCAGGAAAAAAAATCTGCCTCGTCAGTTATCTATCGAAAGATACATGATTGCTTAAGTGTGTATCACGCATGGCACATAACTGACTGCTATTCGCGCGTTCTCCATCTTTGGACGACGCTACGTCTTTTCACACCCAAACTCATTTCTCTTCATCCATTTTGCAATTCACCGTGGAAATGGAGCATGATTGTACCTTGACGTTCCTTGACGTTCTTGTTGAACGTAAACATGGTTGGTTTATTACTAGTGTTTATTGCAAACGTAAGTTCACAGGTTTGTACTGGGATTCTTTTGTTCCTAACTCCCGTAAAATTAACCTGATATTTACCTTAGTCCATCGCACATTAATGATTTGCTCTCCCTGTACCCTTAAACAGAAACTTCTGACAATTCGTTGTAATTTTATGGACAATGGTTTTCCTACTAATTTCACCAAGCGTGTTATTGAACATAAGATCAAACTTAAAAGAACCGGTAGTTTTTGGTTCCGGGATTTTTCCTATTTATTTGAAACTACCGTGGCTCGGTAGGAAGTGTCAGATACTCAATGTCAGCGTGTCAGGTTTTTCTACTGTCAGGTAACGTGTTGCGTTTAAGAGCAATTCGGTGTCTCCCTCTTTCGTCAAAGATCGTCTGTCAAACTTTCAAAATAGTCCCGTTATATAAGTTTAAACGTCAGTGTGAAGCTGAATAAGTAAGACGGAACAATCTGAGACTGGCGACCCTAATTTGTCAACATGATCTTGCTAATCTTGGTCACGTTTTAAGTACAATCCAGAGAGTACATAACTCAGCAATAGGTCAGTACCTATTAAACAAACCTGACTGTGCTGATAAGTATGAAGATACACTATTTACATTGTTTGGACTGAATATAGCAACAAAGATGAGGGCGATAGTCCGAACAATGTAAATAGTGTTCATAATACCTCATCTCAGAAATATAGACAGACTGAAGCATGAAGATGATTTTATTTTCTCATTATGTTTAGTTCGGTGGTTGGGAATAGCATTGTTTGTTTTATTAATACGCACTTGGAACATTTAATTTCTTTTTATCCATGATTTCTTTTATAAATGAATTGTTTTTAATCGTGTTCCAAAGTTTCTCCTCAGCATTTAATAATTAATTTTGCTTTTTTCGTGAACATCATCCTGTGTCACGTCTTATTTTTTTTTTAGCAAATATTTTTTTCTGATGAAGGGTTGGTTCTAAGGATCCTAAAGGAAAAAATGAAAATGTGCTTTTTCAAGTCATATATATATATATATATATATATATATATATATATATATATATATATATATATATATATATATATATATATATATATATATATGTATATATATATACATATATATATATATATATATAAATATATATACATGCATATATATATATACATATATATATATATATGTATGTATGTATGTATGTATGTATGTGAGTGTGTGTGTGTATGTGTGTGTGTGCAGCGATGAGCACGTGGTCGAGTGGCTAGCACGTTCGAGTTCCGCCATTATCGATTTGTCAGGAAGGTGACGTTCTGATTTTATCGGTCTGGAAAGTGCCTGAAAAAACATACCACGAGTTGACCCAAGCCTTGTGAGTCAAATTGGGTAGATGGGACCTTTGAGAGCCGTCGATGGCTGTGCTTGCACGATGTCACACGTCATCGTCACCGAGGTTTGAGTGGACTGGCCCTGTTCAGACTGTTGATCACGAAACTGTAACTAAGGTCTGCTCAGCATAGTTGTAGTATAAACCGCAGCTTTGCTCCGTAGGTGTTGAGCAAACACAAATGCGTCTGATCAAGCGTCTGTAGTAGGGATTGGCTAGCCGTTCCAATAGACGGGTAGCCTGGAATACGAGTGGCCAACTATTAGAGTTATATATACGGAATATCAGACCACAAAAAGAAAACAGCATTATTAACAACAATAAACCTGATAAAACAGATACATAATACTATCTAGTAATTTCATAACATCCACTATCCTTAAAAAGATATCCAAAATAATTACAACCATATTTAAAACTATTATGGATACGATCAGAACCAAAAATACCCAATTATTCTGAAGCAAGTATAAAATAAAATAAATTGCCAGAACTGTTCCTCACATTACATTGGGGAAACATGCAGAAATTAAAAAAAAAAGAACTTTATCTCTGCTTGGATTTCTTTGTCCATTTTTCCATCAGAAGAGACTGCTGATCCAAGATATGTGAACTTCTCAACAGTTAATAATGCCATACCATCAACGAATACAGAAGAATTTGTGAGAGATGGATTACCTTGTACTGGCTGGTACATTACCTCAGTCTTCTTTATGTTGATAGTGAGTTCAAATGCTTTCGCTGTTTCAGAGAATTTATCAAGGATAATTTCAATGTCTTCTAGACTGTGCTAATAGAGCAGCAGCATCTGCAAAGAGAAGATCGCATCCCAGCTGCAGACCAAGTTTCAATTGTGCTTTAAAACGTTGCTGATTGTATAGACCT
Source organism: Acanthosepion esculentum (assembly GCA_964036315.1). Lineage (NCBI taxonomy): Eukaryota > Metazoa > Mollusca > Cephalopoda > Sepiida > Sepiidae > Acanthosepion > Acanthosepion esculentum. Next base: position 75,317,193 of record OZ038488.1, read on the forward strand.
CCACTTGTTCAGAATTCAAATATTGACTCCTTCACTTAAGTCAGACAATGCTTTTTCAAGCGTAGCAGAAAAGAAAAGTGCAAAGAGGAGAGGAACAAGAAGGCGTCCGATTGCTAAATTCTCGACCTTACAAAAGCTTTCTTTCTTTCGTGAAAGGAGATAATAATATGGAGCATTTTTTTCAGGAAGAGTTAATTTTGACAAAACTTTCCAAAGAGCAGAACACAGAAGGGATTTTATACAAAACAATTTATCAAATACATTAGTTATACATAAAAATAAATTCAACCATAACTTTGATCTCACGAATGCTACACTTATTAAAATAAAACGTAACTTACTTAGAAGGAAAATCCTCGAGTGTGTCGCTATGAAATGTTATCAAAATATAAATCTGTACCACAGATTTTTTTTCAATATTTCCATTCCTGAAAGAATTACCACTTTTCCCAAGCCAACATACATGACTACAAAAATGGTAAAAATTGAGAGGAAACGGTTAAATCCTTAACCCTACGTTATTCAAAAAATAAAACACGAGAATTAATATCAAACGAAAATAACTTACATACTTATTTGTATAATAAAAAAAAAATAAAAAACATCATTTACTCACTTTCGTTTATTAGCCATTGAATTATGCTACGTAGTGTCCTCCATACTTTGTCTGACTTTTCAGCTAAGCTGATGAATATGTTTAAGCGTTCTTAAACTAAAATAAACAACAACATTATTGATTTTGTATGTAAATACTTGTTAAAAAAATAAAATCCACGCATTTGCCTTGATGAGAGGACGACACGCGTCGGCTAAGATAAGATTTCCTTTTGTTTTTATTTATTTTTTTCTTTTACAGATATACTCTATCTGAAATTTTTACACACACATACACATATAATTACTTATTGGAAATTAATAATTATATATATATATTGACCACTAATATTACACACACACACACACACACACACACATATATATATATATATATATATATATATATAATTATTTATTCGAAAATTATCACATAAATCTGTTATAAAATCACTACAAAAATAGCCATTTCGTTTCAACACTTCTTGTGTCTTCTCAAGTCATGGTGTTGAATGTAGAATAAAAAAAACTTTATTCAACTTGAGAAGTCACCAGAAGTGTTGAAACTAAATGGCTATTTTTGCAGTGATTTTATAACATTTTTATGTTATAATTTTCGAATAAATAATTATATTTCCTCTACTCTGTATTGAGCACTCATTTAAGAATAGTATTTGTTGGTTATTGGAATTTATTCCGTATACACCAATCATATACTTGTATATATATATATATATATATATATATATATATATATATATATATATATATATATATATATATATATAGGTGACTATACTCGTGTCGAAAACCTTCGAATTCTTAATTTAACAAAAAAAAAATAAATCTCGAAGGGAAAAAAAGTTTTAAAGAAGAAAGAGCCAGGAACATGAAAGTCTGTCGAAAATAATCGCACAGATACAGGTTCAAGGCCCCAAGAAAAAACCCCGATACGAGTAAACAACGACGATCTGCCTAAGTGAAACCTTGGTAGGTTTGTCTGGCTCATTAGGTTTTGACTATATATATATATATATATATATATATATATATATATATATATATATATATATATATATAAATCTTTTCACCCAAAGCAAGGCAACAAAGCCACTAACAATAGAACTTCACATATTCTCTTATTTCTTTCATTTTTGCGTTTTCTTCTAATTTTTCTTTATTTGAATCTTTTCTGTTCTCTTTGTTGCTTGCTTTCTTTAGTCTGAAAGAATATAAGAAAACCGTTATTAAGGGATTAGGTCAGTAAAAAACAAAAAAATAAATAAATATCTATTGGCATTGCATTTAACATTGGAAAGCATGGAGCCAGTGGAGATTTCCCCAAACGGGGAGATGATATGATATACTGTTAGCATAGAATATACGCTTACATCTAACAATTTCAACTGTAAAAACGTGAGGTCTTGCTGCTGATCTAAGTACTGTGCGTAAAATCAGGTGTCATAGAGGAGAGTTCATCAAAACAATTAGCATTAAAATATTAATAGAAAATAGCTCAGGAAAGCTATATTACGCTGATGGGAAAGTGGCTGAAGGCAAGCTGCCAGGTTGGGACTGACAACATTGCAGATTTGTTACCGTATGATATTTGCAGTACTCTATTCAAAAAGCTTATGTCACTTCTTCTAAGTTTCTATAGAGTTCCAATTCTTTTATTCTGGAAGCATACACCACGATTTACAAGATATAGCCTTGTATCACTGTATCGTTAAAGAAATGTGTCCACGTGTGTTTTAGGCATCAGAAGTTAGAAACTAAGGTTTCTAATGAATTTCTAAAATACGATTGAAATATTTTCAAAAGAAATATTTGTAGCCTTATTTCATTGCTGAGAATTTCCGCTATCAATCACAAGGAAAATCGTTTTCATGACATAGTCTAAGAGAAAATCTTCAACATTTGGAAATTCAAGTTCTTTATTAGTCGTTTCGTAGTAATTTTGAATAGTAATCCATTATGGTTAGCTAATCTATATTTTTTTAATCGTTTCACCCCAAGTAAGGTAACAAAGCCACTTAAGCGCAGGATGTTACTTAGCGTGAAATAATATAAGAAAAACATTATTAAGGCGCGAGAACAATAGAAGAAGAATCCAGAAGAGAGTAGATAACGATTGAGATTGTATTTAAATTTTTGGAGATCAAAGTTGACTGGAAAGCAAGAAGCCTGAAGAGAGTTCCACCAGCGAGAAGTGCGATAGAAGAAACTGTTTGCATCTAATTTGCGATTACAGATAGTCATTTCAACTGTAAAATCATGAGACCTTGCCACTAATTTAGTACTGCGATTAAATTCATAGATTTATCAAAATCGTAAGATAAATTCGTTATGATTATAAATGTATTGTTTAAAATTGGCTCTATTTTCCTCAAATTTGACTGAAAATCTATTTCCACCATTTATAAAAGAAACATGTTTTTCTTTTCTCTTTAGATTAATTTGTAACTCTCTTGTAATTAGCCTGAAATTCTCCCCCTCTAGGGAATGTTTCGGAAAATAAAAAATTTAGAAGATCATGAACGCGAGAATAATACAGAATTAATTTGGTGAGTGGATAGCCTGCTTAACACGAAATCTCTAAAAATAAGAATCACTTACCGGTGCACCCAGCCGGCCTCTGATATTCCCAAGCAGCTACCTTGCGATAATCCCATTGAGGGTCATAATCCGGATTGCACACGATAAAGCAGACAGAAAGGAATCATTATTGACCATCATGACGGAGGTGACACGAATTGGAAAACGACGACGAACAACGTTGGCCTTTGACACTGATAAAACTCACAGTGACGCTAGCCATAGCATTGAAACGTGATGAGAAGCTTCCCGACTTTCAGATAACATTCACGCCTGGAGTTCCACGTTCTTACCTCCTCTCTTGTTCTTCTGTCTGCCTGTTCGTCACTAGACGAACCCAGGAAAGATAATGTAGCTCAATTATTTAAGAAGAAAAGTGATTAACTTTCCAAATCGTTATGTTATTATGTGTAAGTACAAAGAACTCAAAATTCTTTTTTCTGAATCTGGTGTTATACTCGCATTTGCAGAGAATATTCCAATATGGTACATGGTCAGAGTTGAGTGGAGGAACGTATTTTGATATTTGACATTTACTGACTTTAGCTAATACGACACCAAAACAAAACTAGATAGGCGTTTGGCATTTAGGACACTGTTTAAAGAAATTGAGATAACGTGTCTGTCTGACAGATCAGTAAGGAAAATCTCCCCTTGTACTTGGACACAAAATATAAACTTGGACACAAAATATAATCCTTGAACGATCTAGAAACTACATAGTCTTTGTTAAAAGAGCACCGGACAAAAAAAAAGTCAATAAAGAACATAGCATTATGATAAATATTTTAAATTATAAAGAACGTGTTTAACTGGCATGTCGGTATACAAAATTCTGATTTTACATGGACACGTCATTTGATCTTTGATACTAAGAGGAAAGCCTTAATTATCCGGAATTTATAGAGGTTTAGTTAAGGGAGCACACAATTAAAATTGAATAAGGATATTGCAGTACCGTAATTGTTTTAAAATAGACTTAACATGTTTTGGAAAAGTTTCAGTTTCTCCCTACAATTGGAATAGGAAGGGAATAATTGTTATTTAACTCCGTGGTCATAACATGGTGGGTCTTAGTTGCGTGGTTCTGAACTTCATCTAGCGTCATTCTTATTGTAATATATGGGGTGTCCATAAATTATATGTCTAGTTCCAAAACTTTCTAAAAGGAAATAAAGATAGCTCTGCGGAGATTATTGGAAAATATAGGTAAACAAAAACGTTTTATTTACACTATTTATATCGTTCGGACTGTTGTCCTTATATTAATTGCCATATTCACGACGTTTCGGCCATTGCAGACTCCGATCTTCTTACTTCATCTCTATTGTCATATTCACGACGAATCGTCCATGATACGCTCCAACCTTTTTTTTATTTAAACACATTCGGACACTCCACATGGACTCCATTGGCACACATCTAGATGATGCCCAATATCTGTTTCCATAAATCTCCTGTGCTAGGCACTGATGTTAAAACGAAATGCTTTCTTTCATATTTTGTACTTTAATTCCGTCAAACCTGCATGTCCGATTTGGTGTCCGTGAACTCGGATACCAATTAGACTTTATATTCTGGTGTTGTCCATTTCTTTAAAAGCCAGGGATCAGTAATCACCCCTTCTAATATCTCTCTCGAAAGACACAGGACAGTGAATTAAAAAAAAATCCAAAACTTTAATAATATTTTTTTGACATGCAAAGAATTGTATTGATGGATCTTAATTCTGATGGATACAATAAAGTGTTCGAAGTTATACAGATAATTTATGAACACCCTATATATATATATATATATATATATATATATATATATATATATATACAGGAAGAAATATAGTTTTAAGGTGTGCTATATTTATGGAATAAAGTGCTCAATATCAGAGATAGAGCGTATGTAAATATAAAAGTGAACATTGAAGTCAACACTCAGAGGCGACAGGCTGTTTCATGCTAGATGTACTCGGCAGGCCGCCTGGTAATTGCGTCTAGCATGAAACAGTTTGTCGCCTCTGGTGACTTCAGTGCTCACTTATATATATATATATATATATATATATATATATATATATATATATATATATATATATATATATATATATATATAATAGCTGGCCACTCGTATGCGAAGATGCCCATCTATTAGGGCGGCTAGCCAATCCATATTGCAGAAGCTCGCTCAGGCACATTTGTGTTTGTTCAACACCCTCAGAGCCAACATGGGGTTTATATTACAAATATCCTGAGCAGACCTTAGTTGCAGTTTCTGGGAGAGAGCGTGTTATCTTGCGTGATCAACAATCTGAACAAGGCCAGCACACTCAAACTCTCGGTCATGATGACTTGTGACTTCGTGCTAGCAGAGCTATCGACGGTTTCGTCTACCCAATTACACACACAAGGCTTGGATCAACTCGCGGTATGGTTTTCAGGTAATTTCCAAAAGTACCGTACGCTGGCATATATATATATATATATATATATATATATATATATATATATATATATATATATATATGTAAGCATATGTGTGGATGTAGATCCGACGGTATGATGAAAATGTGGAAAAGACAAAGAAAAATCCGAATATGTGAGTTTACTAGTTTTATTTTGACAGAATAACAAAAATAAAAACAGTAAACTCACATATTCGGATTTTGCTTTGTCTTTTCCACATTTTCATCATATATATATATATATATATATATATATATATATATATATATATATATATATATATATATATATAGGGAGAGAGAGACAGGGGTGGAGTGTGTGTGTGTGTGTGTGTGTGTGTGTGTGTGTGTGTGTGTGTGTGTGTGTGTGTGTGTGTGTGTCACAAATTGTCCCATTCAGAGAAATCAAAATAAAAAGCCAGCAGTTAGTGTTAGAGGATGAATAAAAAAAAGTCTTACCCTGTTGACAGTAAGACTTTTTCTTGTTCAAGAAGAACCCCAGACCTTCCTGGTGATATGTTTTTGTTCCTTATTTAGGATCCGTTATATGTTCTCACACCTGGTTCCACATCTATCTTCTTTGTGGTTCCAGCAGCGACTAAACTATTCTTATCGACCAGACTCTCATGATCCTCAAAGTCCTCTTCAGACATTTGCAAGTTCGTCATGTCAGAGGGGGGGGGGAGATAATCACCTTCTACATCCCTACAATGATATTCAGAGATACATTTCTCTTTGTTACCCTAAGAATTGCTCAAAGAATTATTCTTTGAATGCATTTCTAGTGCGGTGCTGCCATTTTTGCTAAACGTCAAGAATCAATAAGAAGAAATTTTAACATCTACCTGAAAACAGAAATGAAAATGAATTAAAAAAGGACAATCTATATATAAATTAAACCTTTAATAATATTTCTTTAGCATGCTAAGGAGCGCATTGATGGATCTTAATTCTAATCTATACAATAAACTGTTGAGAATTGTACAAATAATTTTGGGACATCCTGTGTGTTGGTGCATATATATATATATATATATATATATATATATATATATATATATATATATATATATATATATATAGATAGTTAGTTAGTTAGTTAGTTAGTTAGTTAGTTAGTTAGTTAGTTAAACCTAGAGAGCCAGACAAACCTACCAAGGTTTCACCTAAGCGGATCGATCCGCTTAGGTGAAACCTTGGTAGGTTTGTCTGGCTCTCTAGGTTTAACTAGGTCTGCTCTACTTTTGCATTGAGCACTTTTTTTTTTAGTTAGTTGCGTACTCGTATCGGGTTTTTTTTCTTTGGGCTTTGGACTTGCATGCTGAACGATTGTTTTCGACATGCGTTCATGTTTCGGCTCTTTCTTTTTTTATACCTTTTTTCCTAGGATATTTATTTGATTATTTGCAAATCAAGAAAAAGGTTTTCCGAAAAGAGTGTAGTTACTTATACTTATAAGATTACTACTACTAATAATAATACATACATATATATATATATATATATATATATATATATATATATATATATATATATATATATATATATATATATATAGAGAGAGAGAGAGAGAGAGAGAGAGAGAGAGAGAGTATGTGTGTGTGTGCCACAAAAACTAGAGTCCAATGGTGTTATAAAACTTTGAAGAATTCCCGTAAGATATCTTTAATCATTTCTAAAATACGTTTCAGAGACTAATCAAACAACTGGACAATTTTACTGTTACACCCGGCATATATAACGTGAAGGATCAATAATAAGAAATTTTAACATCTACCTGAGAAGAGAAAAGGTTAAAAAATATATATTTGAACTTTATTTCAATACTTCATCAGCCTGTGATCCTTAGCTATGATTAATTAATGATGAACATGCCATTTTCGTTTATGATCGATTTCATCGCGATTCTTCTGTTAAACTTAGAGAGTAATTATACATTCAAAGTAGAGTCTAATAGTGTTATGAAACCTCGGAAAATTCCAGTAAGATATTTTGTATCATTTCTAAGTTACAACAGTTCAAATCTTATTCTAACAATTAGGCAATTTTGCTGTTACACGATTTGGACAATTTCGTTGTTACACCCGGTATATGAATAAATTATTATTTAAAAATTTTCTTTGGGGAATAACATGTTGCATTCTTTAAAATGTGGGTCGGCTAAACTAAATCCCTGCTCGTCAAATATAAAAAATAATAATGTTCACCGTTTCTTATTAGGCCTCTTGAAATTGAACGTGGGAGCATTTCATAATATTTACTCTTTCTACTGCGGTGTTGTCGTTTTTGATAAAAGAACAAACTATATATAAATTAAGACTTTAATAATATTTCTTTATCATGCAATGACATGTATTGATGGATATCAACTCTAATGTATACAATAAACTGTCGAGAGTTGTACAGATAATTTTGGGAAACCGTGGACTGTAAGAGAACAATAAAATGAATACTTTGGAATCTCTATAAAATGGATCATATTCAGGTTCAGAACATTCGTAACACTCGTGGGTGTGCATCCAGGGCCACTGCAAGGGTTTTCTGCCCCACCCCCACAGAATCTATGACGCGGGGACCCCATTCTATCTCAATTTTCATAATGTTGTATTCATATAAAATAAAATTTTATTGTAACATTTGTGATGCCAACGAATACTCGTTGTCACTTTCGTAATGCTCGTTGTAATCGCAGATACAACTATAGTAACGCCGTTGAACAATACTGGTCTCTGACGCCTTCGAGTAACGCTGGCTCTAATAGAACTTGCTCGATAATACTCGCTCGAATAATAATCCGTATAGTGATCCGAACAGAGCAATAGTATAGTGAATAGAGTAGAGAATAGCAGTCTGTACAGTAATAGAGGATAGACTAGAAATACGATCCGAATACTAATAGAGGATAGAGTAGAAATAGCGATCAATTAGACACACGCTACTTCCCGTACATGCGTTTCCTCTATGGTCACGCGGTCTACTTAATTCTATAATGGGATCGTCTGTGTTTGCTCACTGGCGATCTCTGTCGGCAGCGACATTTTATTCCTATATAATTTAATGATGTACAATAATGAATCATATGCAATATAAGTGAACGATTCAACTATAAAAATTTTAAAAAATATACAATATATTTAAATACATATTAGAGACATATGATAATATATATATATATATATATATATATATATATATATATATATATATATATATATATATCCATCTTAAATAGATCAACAACGTTTACAGTAGTTTTAATATCAACTTGAGATTTTTCTTGTTAAAATGTTGAAGAGTTTTAACACGTTTAACACTATGGATAAAAAATAGTAAATTTTTTTATACTGTTTTTTTTTTCGAGCTCTAGCATGAGCAAAACAAATTCAACGATTTGGACAAATAAAGACCACCGAATGACGTCAAAATCTGCGAAGATTTTTCATCCTTTAATAGTTTTGCTTAACTTAAAATGTAAAAAAGTGTAGGTATAAAAAAGCAAATGTTGATAAGACAGCGAAGGTCGCAAAGCACTGTCCAGGGTCACCAATCAGGCTTACCTCCTCGGTCGAGTAGGTGTCGGGAGTAGTAAGCACCGGTCCTGCATGCATCTGTGTGTCAACAGGACAAACGTATTATAATGCTATTTACATTATTCGGACTATTGTCCTCATGTTTGTCGCCATGTTTGTTACAACATTTCGGCCGTTGTACGCTCCGGTCTTCTTCAGTTGGTTGGAATGTCGAACTGAACCCTTTACTTCGCTCACTGGTGTAGACTGTTCTAGTTCCACGTGCCATGTTTAATGGATGTCAGTTTTCTCCTGTTAATTCCCTTCTGAAAGTTCTCCACCGCCTTAACCAGGTATTGAACTCACACTCTTTGGGTCCTGTCACTGGATCTAACTAACGCCTTTATCCACTGTTCATGATGAAGGCCGGAGTGTGCAACGGCCGAAACATTGTAATAAATATGGTGACAAAGCGAGGACAATAGTCCGCATAATGTAAATAGTGTACATAATACCTCATCTCAGAAATACAGACAGGTATTATAACGTATGTAGAATTTTTATTTCAACACACGTATAATTCTGACTAAAAAATTGAACTGTGCTATTTTGTGTGTTTTTAGAGAAATTTTCAGCTTCCATTTAAGTGGATTCTTTATCTTTGGTGTTTACAGATTAAAGCAGACACCTTCTGTCATTATTCTATTCGGCTGATACTCTCTGGAATCAATGTTAAATGGAGGGAGCTGGAAACGACCTTGTTTGAAATAACACTCATTCAAAATAATAAAAGAAGTTTTTTTTTATTTTTTATTTATCATTTCCCTAAACAATACATGAATAAGAAGTTGAAAATTTGAAGAACGAATAGAAATATAAAATAAGGAGAGTAAAAAAAAAAAACTTATTTTCCTGACATTAATTCCAACTTTTGTGAGATCTTAATAAAAGAAGCCATTTAAAAATAATTTTATCATAGAAAAATATTTATTTTTCTTTTTTAAACGTTTCATTTTATATTCCATTTTTTTCCAAAGTAAAAGAGAAATTGAAAAGTGATTCTTGAACATATATTTATTTTATTTTATTTTATTTTATATAGTATGAAACATTTTAATAGAGATTTTAATAAAGGCTTGGGGCTTCCAAGCTGAAGATTGTCTAATTTAACGTTACTTTAAAATGAGATAGAATCCCAAGTAATTGTTGAATATTTATTTATTTGATTGTTTTATATCGTTCTGGGAGATTGGGAGTATTGTTGCTATTGTTCTCTTTTTCCATTTTCTCAATATTCTTTATTTCTTCCCTAGATTCTTATTCTTCCTCTCATTCTTTTTCAATTTATTTTCTTTCCTCGGGCAAACTATTGTTCTTTCCGTTTTCCTTCCTGCTTATTTACCTTCTGGTTCTTCCTTCCCCTTTTACACTTCCTTCTTTTTTACATCTTTTTTTTCTCCTTCTTCTTCTTCATTTGATATCGTTGATACCGTTATTTTTCTTCTCATCTCTGTGGTGTATTTCTTCTTTCACGTCTTCTTTTTTTCTGCCCTTTTTTTCTTTTTTTATAACGATTGAGCGATATTTTTTTTTTAAATTTTATTTTTCTTCTGCAAATCCTTTTCGTTCATCTTGTCTAATTCTCTTCTTTTGTTTAATAGTTGATGTCCAAGACATATTTTCCTGTTGGTTTTCTTATACATTTTTCTCATTTTTCCTCTTTCATTCGAGTTCTTATTTCCCAGCTGTTTCTCCCACTATCTTCTTCTCTCGATTTATAAGGTTGGTGCATAATTATCAGGCATTTTTATGCTAAATATTGTTTTAAAACGCCTGATAATTATGCACCAGCACAATAGTTTAATTTTTAATGTATTTTTTCTGTTTTCCATATTCTCGTTTGATTTTTAAATTCTTCTCATTTCTTCTTCTTTCTCTTTTTTTCTGTTTTTTTCTTCTTCTTTGTTTAACGACTGTCTTTTTTTTCTTTTTTTTTCTTCTACCATTCTTTTTCATACATCTTTTTTCTCCCCTTCTGTTATGTTCTCAATTTTTCCATTTATTTCTTGAACTTTTTTAAAAACCTTTTTCCTCCTTTCTTTCATGATGTTCCTCTGATTCTCTCTATTTCTTTTTCAAATATTTTTTTTACCTACCTCCGTGTGTATATTTTTCTTTTTCGTTTTAATCATTTCACCGTAAGCAAGGATTAATTTCATCGTAACCTATCAAATGTAACAGTAAAATTCCCCCTTCTCTCTCTTATTTCTTTATTTAATTTCTGTTTGTTACTTTTTTATCCTCGCTTTTTCATATTTCTTCTTTTTCTTCGTTAGATGCGTTTCATTTTTTACTTCTTATTTTTCATTCTTCTTCTCCGGTGCCACATCTTCATACCTTTTTTCCTCGCGTTTTTCTCTCGAATGAAAACAAAGATATCTTCTTTTTCGTTCAGTTTTCTTACACTTAACTTTTTTTTCTTTTCCTTCGGATTTTTGATTTCTTTTAATCCTCTCTCATGTAATTCTGTCTATATTCCTGAGACGAGGTATCATGTACACTGTTTACATTATTCGGTCTATTGTCCTCATCTTTGTTGCCATATTTATTGCATTATATTTATTACTCCGGCCTTCTTCAATATCTATGTATAATTCTGAGATGAAGTATTATGTACACTATTTACATTATTCAGACTTTTTTTGCCATATTTATTACAACGTTTCGGTCGTTGTACGATCCGAACTTCTTCAGGTGGTTGAAATGTCGAACTGACATATATATAAATATATATATGTTTATATAAGAGATAACGATATGTATTTTCATATATCAAGAACTTTATTGGGGAAATATATATGACAAAAGTGGAAAAAAGCTTTCTTGTGAGGCATTTCGTCCTTTCTTGAAGGACCGATGAAGTACTAAAGGACGAACCGTGTCAGAAGAAAAAGGACGAACGGTGTCATTTTGTCGTACATTTTCCCAATATATATATATATGCCTTTTTACCTGCGAATTGTCATGATTTTTCGCTGCCTTCTCCCTGGTTTTAGATTCAAATTAACATTGACTAAAATCTGGAATCCAGTCTAAACTGGTAGCTTATGGCGGACAGGATAGATGGACTTGTGCCTTTCTTAATGGCAATGACGCGGAAGTTAACGTAGTAGAGTTGACCAATATCTGACCTAGGATTCCCGATTCCCCTTCCCGCGTTTATAACCGTTACGCGATCTGCCATCTATAAGTCTACCATTCGTCCATACTTAGAATATTGCTGTCACATATGGTCAGGTGCTCCTGCTATTTACCTTGAGCTCCTTGATAAAACCCAAAGAAGAATCAGCAATATTACTGGTCCTGATCTGGCGTTTTCGATTCAGTCATATTCCCACTGCCATAAGGTTGCCTCTCTGTGCCTTTTATATAAATACTTTCATGGTAATTTTTCGGGTGAACTCTTAGCTATGCTATGTAGACTTTTGGGATTTAAGCGCAGTACTAGACTAGTGTCGAGATCTCATCAATTTAAAGTTGAGCTGGTTAGATGTAGCCGTAAGTTCTATACTAACTGTTTTTTTTTTTCTCGCACTTGTGGCTTCCGGCTCCATGCTTTTCATGTAATACATGTTTAATGTAGTTTGAATGTAGAAATCCGACGTAGCAAGCAATTTGTCCAATGTAACAGCACCAATGTCTCGTAGCACCTATTCAGGAAATCTTAAGGTCTTCCATATCAGAGGTTGGCAGTGGATACTTGGAAAGAATAGGAAAACGTACTTTTGCGGGTCTCCTCATCTGACAGGTTAGCAGTAGATCTTCCAAAAAAGAAAACAAAATGGGCGCCTTTATACACATCGGGTCGAATATTTCTAGTCTTCTGATTGGTTAATCTTCTATGGGTGTACTATAGAATGAGTCAGCTCATTTTGGTTTGCTCACTAGTATAAGGGTACACTAAATAATCTAACATTCCAGCCAAATTTAATCTGCAAAAATTTAAATGCAGTGTCAATCGCTATCTACTGTCTTCCTAATTACTCTTTCCACTCAGTATTAATATTTCTGTTCCTAATTCTTCCACATCCGGTTACCACTTGTGTCATAGTGGTTTTACTGCCTTGCATGGCGTGATACCGATTTAAAAACAAAAAAACTCCCATTATTAGTATTATTGTTATGCCGTAATAGTTGTTAAATCTGTAAATATAAATAGAATGAAAGAAAATAATCGGCGTGATTAAAGATTAATACATTGCTTGGAATTATTGCTTTTCTTGGAAGAAATGTTTTAATATGTCATACATTTTAAGGTATATTTTTTTACATTTAAAAGCGCACCAGCGTCATACTTCATTCTTTTTTTGAGTCTATCTTTAATAGGAAAGGTTTCTTTATTCACATTTATAGGAATTTCGAGTATCATTTTTAATTTCAGGTGTAGCCTTACGTCTTCTTGAATTTCCGCCCATAAAATTAGCTGCTAAAATATATCAACACAGCAGGTGCAACTTTTGTAGATTGACATTTTTTCTTACTTCTGAACTGTTCACATTAAGACACCTCACGTTGAAAATTATTACTTCCACATTTAAAAGTAACAACACGAAATTCTTATTTGGACATGTAAAAATAACCTGTTAGCAAATTTTGCTCAGAATTAAAATTCCGTCCTGGGTAAGACGATAAACTACGTCCAACAGCAAGGCCTCTGATCAGGAAGTTTTGAGTATCGTGGAACCACGTCTTAATTGCTGGCGTTGCCAGGTTCACCATGACCCGGGATGGTAGCACCTGTTGTGGTCCCAGCTATGGGTAAATAGTTGACACCCAAACTTGTGTAAAAATAGGTCTTAATACCAGAAATACTTTGTAATAAAAAAATATTACCAGCAATAATTTTTGAAGGAAAATTATTATCAGCAATACTTTAAAAAAATGCCAGCAATACAAACAGTTATATATTATTTAAAAAAAAAATATAACCAGCTATAGATTTCTTGAAGGAGGAATATTCCCAGAAATAGATTTTTGAAGAAAAACATATTAGCAGCAATAGAAATGTTGTCGGCATTAAATAACCCATTGAGGTTGATATGCCGTAAAACAAACCAAACCAATGAGAATTAAAATTTAAAACATATACGTAAATGTGATAACTGTCATAGGAGAGATATCGTAATAATGATAATAAAGGAATAGGAATAGCAGAAATAATATAGAGATTAAGTGTAAAATGAACAGCACGAAAGTGTAGTAAGAACAAAACCAAGGGTAAAAAGAACAATGATGATAATAATAATTCTTTTAAGTTTGAAGGAAATGAACCTTGGTCAGATCTAGATATTAGGGAACACCCTCAATCGGTGACCGTCTGAGCGGACTGGGATAACTCTCCTGTTGGCATTTCTAACTGGGCTTCACCTGCAAAGTTATGCATTTTATCAAAACCAGTGTTTGTGATGCATGTACCCGATATGCAGTTATCCGACTGGGTGTCATGATGGGTATATTAGAATTCGCATATTTGTATGCCAGAGTCAGGTTCCTTGGTGTGCTCCCCTCTCACGTAATAATAATAATAATAATAATAATAATAATAATAATAATAATAATGATAATAATAATAATAATGAATCTGATTTGAAGTTATTTGTCACTGAGATCCACCTGCAAGTTTATGCCCCATTTTATAGTGATCCGTTATTATATCATGCATATTTGGCTGTTATGCATGTGCCCGGTATACCCTTATATGCCTGGGTATAATAACAGATATAATGATTTCGTGTATTTGTACCTCAGCGTCAACCAATCAATAATAATAATAAGACTATCTAAATTCAATACTACTACTACTACTATTAATGCTACTACTATTACTACTACTACTACTATTATTGTTATTACAACTACTACTACTGATAATAATAATGATAATAATAAGACTCTCTAAATCATTAGTACTAGTATTATTATAAATACTATTGCATGACAATTTGCAGATAAAAAGGCGTGTGTGCCGAAAGACGTCGTGGAGGTATATATAATTTTAAAAAAAACATAATTTTGGAATACAAATGATATTTACTTTATTTCTTACTGTTTCAACTGCATATTTCTTCCAGGCGTCGTTTAAAAAATCACGTGACCATAAAAGGAAATTTGAAAGCATTAGTCAATACTACTACTACTATTACTATTACTACTGTTATTACTACTACTACTACTGATAATAATGATAATACTAAGACTCCCAAAATCATTACTACTAGTAATACTATTACTACTATTAATAGGACTCTAAACCAATACTACTGCTACTATTACTACTACTACTACTACTACTAATAGTAATAAGACTCGCAAAATCAATGCTACTACTACTATTACTACTACTATTATAATTGCTACTACTATTAATACTACTACTACTACTACAACTAATAATAATAATAATAATTTTTGATCCCAATCCTGTATAGGAATAACATCAAAAACAACCCTCTCCTCAAATTTATGGACAAAACATATAGATGCATGCTGGGATTTCTTTTTCGTCAATAAGATAGGCCATTTCTCAGTCTCATCCGATATATTTCTGTTCTTTCTTGTACTTAAGTCAGAACGCTGCGGTCACTTGTCTGTATTCCCTTTCTGCCTCATTAACAGTTGCATTGTCTTGGCCATATTGTTTGCTTCGTATTATTTTTGCCCTGTTTTATTCTTTCTTTTCTTAGTGTTTTTTGCAAACTTTATCAATTCTGTTTGTTGGGCATTTCTGCCAATTACATTTAACAATGGCCAGTTACGCTAAAATAATAATAATAATAATAATAATAATAATAATAATAATAATAATAATAATAAGAAGAAGAAGAAGAAGAAGAAGAAGAAGAAGTGTAGAAAGGATTTTTGCAGGTGATAAGGGTGGAATTAAATAAATAAGAGAGGTATGTAATGTCAAATATAATGTCAATCGACGTCTCCAGATGCCTTGATCTATCCCCTATCCTTCTCTTCATCCTTTCCTCTATCACTCCTATTTTCTCTTACTCCAACTCTCTGTAACCCCTTGCGTGCTAGTGGCTTCCCGCCTTGTTTGGGGTGAAACGCTAAAAAAAAAATAGAAATGATGACTTACAAGTTAAAAATACGTTCTGGCTTTAAATAACCTGCAAATGATTGATAAGCCTTAGAAAGCGAACCAATCAGTTAATTCTTTACTGTTACTGTCTATAAATTATTCATCTCTTCTTATGAATTCCGTTAGTTTTTTTCTTTTTAATTTTAAACGCACATTGACACTTTCCATATAAAGATCATTTTGAATTTCTTACAATTAATCTGAATATTTTAATATTAGTAAAATGTCGTCAGCCAAATCGTTGTAGTGGCAGAAAAAATAGATAACAAGGGGACCAAAGATTCAGCAGATGTAAAAATTGACAAAAGTTCTAAATCGCTAGGCGATGAGATCATATTTCAACTAACCAATCAGAAAGAATCCCAACAAGATTATATCACCACGATGCCGATGAGGATACGTACGCCATAGCGTGGCAAGCTAACCAGAGGCAAGATCTGTACCCAACTATGATATGAATTTATATTTCTCGGACGAAGCAGTAGACAAGTGTCTATTCCTAAACGGATGTCTTTCTTTCGTCAGCAAACCATATGCAGAGACAGAGAGTCGAATCAAATCAGAATCGAGAAATCAATTTTAACAATTATTTGTGATGTCAACGAACACTCGTTGACACTTTTGTAATGTCAACAGATATTCGTTGTCACTTTAGTAATGCTCGTTGTAGTAGAGACTTTGTAATCGTAGATATAACTACAGTACGCCGTTGAACAATGCTGGTGTCAGACGCCTTCGAATAATCTCACACTAACAGTATTTGCTTGATAATACTCGCTGAAATAGTAATCCGTATAATGATCTGAACAGAGAGAGAGAGAGTATAGTGAATAGAGTAGAAAATGGTGATCCGTATAGTATAGAGGATAGACTAGAAATAGCGATCAATTAGAGGCCAAGCTACTTTCTACTCTTGCGTTTCCTCTATGGTCACGTGATCCACTTAATTCAATAATGGGATCGCGTGTGTTTGCTCACTGGCGATCTATGTTCAAACTCAAGTGTCGGCAGCGTCACTTTATTCCTATGTAACACAATTCTCCGATGCTGCCGTCATCGTAACATGCCTAGAGCCGATATACGACACTTATCTGCGCCCCACACAGTTTGACACAGGCACACACACTGCCTTCAGCTATTACACAGGCGACTCCAACGTCTATATACATAGTTATATATGAGAGTGTCACTATTGTATCTTGCCAAAATATAAAGTACGGGACAAAAAAAAATGGACGCATCCATAGAAATGATGATGAACAAAAGATAGTTTATTACATTTGTATTTACAAAACATACACAAATAATAATAAAAACAACAACAACAACAATAATAATAATAATAATAATAATTATGAGAGCTTTATCTTTATTAAAGAAAAGAATGTAATACAGGGCCGTTCCTTTTCTCACGAGGCCCAGAGCCCGGATTACTATTGGTACAGTCTCAGTCTTCATTCCCCACATCCTGTTAATCTCAATCTCCAGGTCCTTGTATCTGGACAATTTCTCGATAATTTTCATGGAGCTGTTTCTCTCAGATGGCGAATCTGCGCAAGTAGCTCACGTATAAAATCGGAGGAAAACAACGCTACCTAATCTACCTATCGAGCTTGAGTAAATGGTTGGAGGAACAAGGTTTAGGAAAGATAACAAAAAGACTTGAATAAAGATGTTTTCATTCTTTATTCTATCTCCGTAATTGTGCAGTCGCCATTTTGCACTACTTTTATCGTATCTATTCACAATAACTTTATTAGAATTGTCGTTGATACACGCGCATAGAGTTAAAACTGTTGCGTGTTTTATCGAGGGAACAAAATCTACAGAAACCTTTTGTTGTATTCTTTTTTTTTCGCGGTATCAGTTAGTCTATTGTTTGAATAGTATTTATTGTTAGTATAGAGTCTATTAGGTAGTCACTCTAACAACCCTGCCTGTTCGCGTGATTGATTTTCATTCAGGGTGTTTGTTAGTCTGTTTTAGTTACATTTCGCAAACAGATTGCATATGCTCGATAGAAATGTAACATAACGATAATTATCAAAGCCATTATTATCTTCATTTTTATAAAGTAGAAACACTACTCCTAGAGAGATTTTTTTATGATACGTTTCTCTTACATATGCACTGGGTGAATACTTGCGCAAATCCTTTATAAGAATTATTCCCCCCGCATTTTTCAAAAGGTCTATTACTATGCCATCTTTACCTGATACCTTTTTTTGATTCCGAAGTATTAAACTTGTTTAATCTATTTTTATCCCAGAAACATCACTAGTATCTGCTAAAATAACCGTAGGACGACTTTCTCGCGAAACATGGAGGTCTGTATTGTTAATATTGGATATGCTTAACATCTTGTTAAATATATTTAATAACTGTTAAGGGGTCTCCCCTTTTTACATAAATGGACTCACCCAAGGTATACATATACTACCGCCAGTGAATACCCGGAGAGTAGTATTAGAGGAGGGTAGCGCAAGAGTCACCGTCACGAGCACCTAGACTCAGTAAGGAGTCATACCGCGATACTTCAATACCAAGACTGTATATATATATTAATGCTACTAACCCGCATTCCTGGATCTACTAACCCGTATTACCAGTTTGTATTATTACGTTAATACATTTATTTTCCTTATCTATTCCTGGCGTTTGTTATTCATTGATATCGGATTCAACTCGGAATCCACAACAATAACTCACTCATTTATTTCTGTCATTGAAATGTTGTTATCTGAGTAGTTTCAATTGTCACTCGTGTTTCTACTTAACCCAATTTCTCATTAGTCGTTTTGGTACTGTTTTGAAGCTCTGTCAACAACTACACTATTACCCTTATTATTACTGCTGAATGAGAAAGCAGAACTCCAAGAAGGTGATACAGAACCACAAATATACAAAGCCCAGCAATCCCTGTGAGAAAACGGCATACCAGGCACACATAAAACGGCCAGATATTCGTGATCTCTGCTGTCTTTTGATAAAGACAGCGCATAAACTTGATATTTCTCCTTAGTCCAAAAAGTCTTCACTTCGAATAATTGAATTGGTTCAGATATTATCCGATTTGGGGCGATCACGATTATCTACATGTGACTCCCATGTCACCTTAGAGTCCTCATCCGTCACACTTAAGAAGAAAATCTCAAGTCCCGGTAAAAATGCTCCCATGCTACTCCCGCTGATGAACGCAGATTCACTGTGCGTCAGTCTCTAGAGGCCGGACATTTAAAGTCAAGCATCTGGCCAGCAAATCAGTGGTACTGGACCTGATGTATTTTTAGCCAATCTTCATTCACCAACACAAAAAAATATTCATATTAAAACAGCCAATAATCTAGAATCGGAAATCATGGCATCCATGTTTGCTGTTGCATCTGGTTTTGGCTATAGTCAGGAAACTGACAAGCATAGCTGTCGATCTGAACGAGAAATTTATTGTAGCCCATCTTAATTGACCAAGACAAAAATGCAGGTGTTAGCACCTTCAATCAGTTAAGATCAGATGTCGTGAAATCCATGCCTACTGTCGTATCTGGACTAACTTTAAGTCAGACAAATCTATGCTACTAAACGGGATATTTACTGTAGCCCATCTTAATTCACCAAGAAAAACATGCATATATTAATAACTCCAATCAGGTTAGATCGGAAGTTATGAAAGACGAGTCTAGAGTTGCATCAGGGCAATTATTATTATTATTATTATTATTATTATTATTATTATTATTATTTCCTTGGATTTTTGTTGTATACAGGTTTTCTTCCGGGTCCCAACCAGAGACCTAACGTCAGAAATGGCTTCATTATAATTTCCACTCATCATTTTTGTATTAAAACAAAAAACACTAAAATCACACGCATTTTATATAGATAAAGTTATTATTATTATTATTATTATTATTATTATTATTATTATTATTATTTGTGTATGTTTCCTTCTTTGTATCCTGTAGAGCGGCGTCCAAGCTATGGTTCTTAGGACCTATTGGAGAATTGTCACTTAACTGATAGCATTTTTCTTAGTATATGGAATTTCCTAGTAGGTCGATCTTCTGTGTAACTTGTATTTTGATGTTACTTGGGACACTGTTAATAAAATTGTTCATTCCTTTTCTCACGAGGCCCAGAGCTCCGATTACTATTGTTATAGGCTCAGTCTTAATTCCCCACATCCTGTTAATCTCGACCTCCAGGTCCTTGTATTTGGACAATTCCTCGATAATCTTCATGGGTGTGTTGGTCTTAGATGGCGTATCTGCGCAAGTGGCTCACGCATAGCTTCTGGTGGAAAAATAAAATCAGTTCAGTAAGTTTTTCAATAATGAGAATCTTCTCCAGTCTAAAGTAAAATTTTCCTCCGGTCGGATTTTCGGAAAACTACAAATAAGCAGAAGATTTCGATTCGACTTCAGATATTCAACTGCTATGTGTAAGTTAGAAGGTTGTGTGCTTGGGTGTATTTTAGATGAAGGTGAGTGTTCCACACAAAAACACCCGCAAAAAAGCACACAAAAACTTATATGGACGTTTATTTTTTTCTGGTGACTGTAGTGAAACAAAGTTCTCAATATCTCTTGGGTATTGCCATCTTTTCTTGGTAAAAATAAGTTATTATAACGATCAGTAAAATGGTAGAGCTGAAGTCAACTTTGTGCTGAGTTGGAACAATCAATTCACTTACTTCATGAGTAAGGCTACCGAAATACATCCAAACGCTGTCGTTGGAAAGTAGGGGAAAAAGGTTTTATCATTTCCAGAAGTGGATTCGTAAAATCGCACATGAGACCAAAAATTCTTTCCGTTTTTTTTATAACTTACATCATGGAAAAATGATTTTTTTTCTTTATTAGAGCTTTTATTTCTTTTTCCCACACAATGTTTTTTCAATTTTCAACACCCATTGTGATATCATGCAAGCTTCACTTACTTTGGTATAATTTGTACTTATAATTAATAAGAATGCATCCACGTTTCACAAAATATTTTATCTCTTGAACTTTGAAACTTTTCATATACACTTTACTTCATTGATTGAAACTGAACTGAAATGCGTTCCTGCTATCATGTAAAATTGAAAATATTTTATATACAAGAATAAATTTTGTTTCGACAATAATTCTCGCACCATTATTTAAAGGCGTCTCAGCTGTTATCAGCAGCATTTTGATATGAAAGATTTTACTCCCTTTATAGTCAATTATCTCTGAGTGTAACTCTACAGAGAATAATTATGTTACTACGATTAATATTTGAACTTAAACAGGCATATAATGACTTAAACAGCCCTCCATAAATACCACGGGAAACAGGGTTTCAACCGCCATTTGTAGGTGTAGAACCTCTGATCTAAGTGACTGTCGAGAAATGATTTAAATATTGTCATGTTGTCTGTTGATTTTACTTGATTATCTAATGACGCCTACGTTTTTTCCAGGTAGTATCTGACAATAAGTACACGGTTACATTATGCCTGAACCAGAGAATAATCTCTGATCTAACTATATTATTCACCGACACCCATAGCGACATGCCAGTAATGAGACCTTTCAATAGGAATACATCTAGCTCCAATTCACATTTCAGTTTTAAAATTCTGCCTTTTATATATGCAACCATTAACAAAGCTCCTTCTAAAAGGGCACAAGAAAAATTGTTATCGATAGTTTTCTACGGGTTAGACGTTTACATGTCTAGCAACTAATGTATGTGAAAGAGATGACATGGCGACTATAAATAGATAGGAACGTTACTAAATTTTGGGTTAGTTCAACCTCCGCCGCACACCGCAGACAAAGACATATCTGGAGAAAGACTAGCGTAAATTATCTTCCCTCAGCTTTTATTTGAACAACTTCCCTTTGTTTCTTGTGAAAAGATGTGAAAGGCGAGACTTATGCAACTAAAGGCGACAATAAAAAAAAGGTATTTTATGCGCACGTAAGAGAACACTATAGCATCAACTAAGAATAAATACAGAAAAAAAAAGTCGGTGATAGCTTAGTGGTCAAATAATCACGTTCAGGCATGAAAATTTACGAGTTCGACTTACGTAAACCTGAATTTTGAAACGTACCCATATCAACAGTTTCAGAAAGACAACGTAGCAGTAAGCTGTTAAAATATTTCCTGCATACAACGTAAAAGCGTTAAAAACACACCAAAAAATATCTAAAAGACAATATACTACAGTTAAAGAAATTTAAAGAAAAAGAACCTAACAGTTAAAAGAATATAGATAAGTAAAAAAAAAAACCACAATCAGGTACTGCTTGGAAGGCAATTTATTGAATGAATGCCTTTACAGCTATGTGGCTACATAGCTGTAAATGCATTAATTCAATAAATATTTCCAAACGTCTTTGCTTGAGTCAAGTCCGGATACGCAGAAAATTGTGAATGCTGATTCTTGAAACTTCACCGCGCTTTTATTTCTTTCTTTCTTTTTTTTTGCAATAAGGTTCACTTGTAAAAGTCCCGAGGGCCACTCGAGGTAGAGGTTTAAAGAGTAAGAGGTACAGTTTATGCGGATAGGTGGGGAAGATAACGGTTAACTTGGACACGTTAAGACTGTAGTATTTAGGAGTCGGCTCCACAGAAGCTGCCCAAGTGGAACTTATTTCTCACTAGTGAAATACGGAGGGAAAGAGAGTGGTTACCTACGATGCGAGTGGCATGGCTAGAATCAAGATTAGAACTCATGGAACTAGAGAATCTAATTCATCTGAACACTTTCCATGGAAGTAGCAATAGAGCAGTAAGAGGCTTTCTATATCACGTCTGTGAGAGAAGTGTTACAGGGTGGGAAATAATTTATCACCCACAAGGACTAGGTGGCGCTTTTTGATTATATCGAGACGGGAATGTGACGACTAGGCAGTACTCTATTTTAGGCTTCATCTGGATCTTGTAAATGTAGAAAATAACAGGAGGTGTCAGGTACTTACTAGAGCAGTACAGGGAATCAACCGCTGTTCCGGAATTTTTAGCGATGGATCGTATGTAAGAGTTCCACTTGTAGTCTGGATGAGTATAAGGTCCCATAGCCGCTCAAAGCACGTTGTTTCCCCGAGGGAATATCCATTCACCTTGACTAGTGGTAGTTCGGAGTTCGATCGTCGATGACGGGATGTAAGTAGTTTCGATTTCGATATATGGATTTAATCAGCCAGCTTATCCCACTGAGATGTTAGATCAAGATCAGATGCGAGATCAGCTGCCAATCTCTGGTCATCACTAGTTTTGGAGGTGGACCCATATATTGTTGTATAATCGGCATAGATATTCACAAATAATCTCAGTATACTCTTAGGCAGATCATTTATATGAAGTAATAAAAGGGTTGGCTCGAGAAGTGACACCTCGATTGAGGTCTGCGTTGATCACGAGGACTGGCACTTAACAACTCACTTCCGGGATCTACCCGTTAGGAAGGACTTTATATTATTGAGAAAACTCTTCCAGTGATTCTATAGCTAGAGAGCTTGAGCTGCAATCCCTTGTCAAAGGCCTTCGAAAAATCTAATGCTGTCGTCCTTGGACGTATTTGTTGTCTAGTGCCTCATTGATTCGGTGAATAATGGCAGGGCATCAGCAGTGGATCGGACCGATCAAAACTCGTATTGTTTGTCGCTCAATAGGCTGCTCTTATCTAACAGTTCACCAATATTCTTGTTGATTATAACCTTGAGAAGGGGATGACTGCTCGCCCACGTTCTTGAAAACCGGGTATACGCTCGACACTTTGCACAGTCTTGGGAAGGATTTCTCTTTCAAGCAGCGGTTATGTAACTTCACTAAGATCGGGAGTAGTTTCGGGTTGATATTCTTAAGGATGACCACTGTGATATTATCTAGGCCAGTGGCTTTATTAGGGTCAAGACTTTTGATAAGTCTTGAGAGTTCTTGGGCTATCATAAAAATACTATTAGACTGTGCTCAGTGAGACAGAGGAACCCGAGAAGGAGATTCCAGTGTCTTCTAAAGTTGAGTTGGAGGAAAAGATTGAGGTGAAGAGTATCATCTTATCTGTAGAGGAGGATATGACTTAGGGGTCATTTATAAAAGCGGACATATCCGCTTTCAGTGTATTCATAATTTGATTGGTAATCTTCCAGAATTCTTGATATCTGATTTGTTGTCAACCTTGGCATAGACCACTAGTGTTTAGCTACACTTTGCATTTTCCAGAACTTTCATGCAGCGATTGCGGGCTGTCCTGTATTCAGTAGGAGTCAAACTACACCGCTCCTTGCAAGAGACATTGAAATAGGGCCATGGCTGCAGTGCATTCAGGGGTGAACCATGGCTGACTTTTTGTTTTTGCTGGAATTCATTTTTGAGTATAAAAATCTCCATCCCGGAAAGGACCCATTCTGAAAAGAGGGCAGCAATTAAAGAGGCAGCATATTAGAAGAAGGCTGAGATAGGAGATCCAGTCATATAAGATCTAAAGCTGCCTCATTCTGCCTTTGTGTAGCAAAAATCGTTCTATGGAACGGCAAATCATGGATAGCTTTGAATAAGAATTATAGTACTCCGTACCTCGGCGTCTGTTGCTACAAAATCGCGAAGAGCTGTACCAAATAACGGAAACCACATCACTTGATATCTTTCTAGAAGAGCAACAAAGGAAGTGGATAGGGCAGGAGGACGCCAGCATTAGGTACTTGATTTTGGTCAACTCTCAGGATTCTTCTACTGCGCACTGCAACATAAGCTGAGTAATTACCGTTATTCCTGGGTTGTTTCTTTATAACTTGTTGTAACCTAGAAATGGTTACTGAATGAGGAATAATCAAAATGGAGGTTAGAAATGAAATAGTAATCATTATAACATCAACAAAATACAATATTCGCTAGCGGCATGAAGTAGGTAAACCACTGCTAGTAGTGGACTACTTAGGCAGCATATTATAATATTTACCTGCCTCCCCACAAGGTAGGATGAGGCACAAGGCCAAATTTAATGTGGGGAAATCCGAGCCCGTGGGCTCGGCCAAAAATTGCCTCGTAGACCCCGCATATGCAGGATCGGGTATCTGTCTACCTCCCCGGACGAGACTCTGCCCTTCGGCATAGCCTCGTCCGGGTTCCTCTCTGTCCAAAGACAGAGATCGACACGACTAAAGCTTTCCACGCTGAAAGTTCACTCTGCCATGTAAGGCAGCATATTGTCTCCACTTACAATAGTGTCCAACGTATTTATAAGGATTGGAACATACCCATTAATGTTCATAGGTACGGTATATACTAACAATTTAATGCTAATGCGAGCCCTTCAATCCTGATTCAGTTTCTGAAAAGACTATTTCGATATTCTTGTGTATCTGCGAAATTTTGTATCACAATTTCTATTTTTGACAGATATTTGAATTCATACAGCTGCTTCATTTTGACGCCTTCAACACTTCCTTTCGCACCCAACTATGTGTTTTGTCCTCTTATCATGATCACGTGTCCCGAGACACTTTACGATCGTAGTGTTGCCACAGGTACTGCAACCGTAGTAGCATTAGTGGTTTTAGTGCAAGATAGCCTAATGGAGACCAACCCTCTCCCGGTTGGTTGAATTCAGTGTTTTCATTCAAGACTCGTCGCGAACCAAAGCGGACGCGGATACTCTTGCTATTTACCTATAGATAGGAGCTAGGTGATGGATTAATACCTTTCCCAAGGGTTTTAGCGTGTGTGTGTGTGTGTGTGTGTGTGTGTGTGTGTGTGTGTGTGTGTGTGTGTGTATGTGGCATCTGTTGGTCTCGAGAAACAGTGGATCTGCGCCCAAAGAGTTATCCCGTCATCGACGATCGGACTCTTAACTACACTAGTCAAGATGAATGGCTATTCCCTCAGGGAAGCAACGTGCTTTGAGCGACTATTGGACCATATACTCACCCAGACCTCAAGTGTATCTCGTATTTACGATCGAAAATGCCGGAACAGCGGTTGAATCTCTGTACTGCACGAGTAAGTACCTGGCTCCTTGTATTATTTTCTACATTTACAAGATCCAAATGAAGCCTAAAATGTAGTACTGCCTAGTCGTCATATTCCCGTCTCGATATAATCAAAAAGCGTATCCGCGTCCTTTTGGGTGATAAATTATTTTCCACCCTGTAACCCTTCTCTCACAGAGGTGATATAGAAAGCCTCTTACCTGGATTATTGCTACTTCCATGGAACGTGTTCCATGAGTTCTAACTTTGATTCTAGCCATGCCACTCGCATTGTAGGGAATCACTCTCTTTCCCTCCGTATGTCAATAGTGAGAAATAAGTTTGACTCGAGCAGCTTCTTCCCGTGGACCACTGCTGATGGCGGTGCAGCATCTGATATGGCTGTACAGGTCTGCAACGAATGCCTGTGTTGACGTTTCTGTCGAGCACAATTCTCCCCGGTGGCAAGCCTTCAGTTGTCCTCTCCTCAGTGTAAAACGCGTCTTTAGTGTGAGCGATCTTTGGCGATATCTTCCCACCTCTCGATGTCGATGTCGATTTCGATGTCTATCGCCCTCGTGTCACTTTTGCAGATGTTCTTGAAGCAAAGATGAGGTCGTCTGCGTGCCCTCTTGCCGGTGGCTAGTTCCCCGCACGCAAGAACGGAATCCTCGCATCCGTCATACGGTGTACATGTCCGAGACAACGGAACTGGCGCTGTTGGAGAAAGGCATATATGCTGGATAATTGGGTACGGGTGATAACTACGGCATTGGTTAACCCCTCGGACCAACTGATGCCCAGAATACGTCTCAGACAAGGCAGATGAAAGGCGCCGAGGCGTCTCTCCTGTTTGAAGTAGAGGTTCCAAGTGTCGCTGCCGTAGACCAGCACGTTGACGGCGCATGCGCTATAGAATGCAATACTGGTACTCGTAGTAAACTTTCTGTTCTTCCAGACATTTGATGTCAACCTGGCAAACGTAGTAGTAGCTCGTCCGATCCGTTTGTTGACCTGAGTGTCTAAGTAGACGGCGTCTGAAAGATGAAGCCGACGTATGTGAATACATTAATCACCTCCAAGTCGTAGTAAATTTAGCACGTAAATGAATGCAAACTCTGCTCCCCAATTATTCAACCCGAGCCGCTTGTCCATTACTCCCCCGTGCATCCTATAATTAATCTGATTTTCCTATTTCATTGCTTTGCTTGACAACTTTGATTTTTTTTCTTTCTTTTTCTGTTTTCCTTCTATATCTTGCTTTCAACACAGTTTTAACAGGGTAGCATACTTTGTTAGGATTATTTCCACAGTATGTCCTAGTATGTTCTCTGTTTCTTTAAAAATAATTTTGTTATCCCTGACAAAAAATTCCTGCGAGAAAATAGGTGGTTCCTTCACTTCTCTTTCTATTGTGCTACCCACGCTTCATTCTTTGTCTATTCACATGCAAACGGTTTGTTCCCGATAGAAATTCTGGATTATTCGCATAACCTTTCTATGTAGACCAAGCTTTCCTCATATTTAAAAAAAAACACTCTTTGTGTGTTACTTTTACTGAAGTTATCAGGTTGCATGTTTGCGTTACAAAAAAAAATGAGTTCCTACTATTGACGTTTATTCTTTTTATGCTGACTGCAGTGGAATAAAGATATCAAAGTATCTTCGGTATGTCCATTTTGTTTTGGTCCAGAATTTAGGGCAGGTAAGTATAAGTGTTGTATTCATGGTCGAGTTTAAGTCAGCCTTGTACTGAGTTAGAACAACCTAAGGAAAGTTTCTACTAAATTTATTGTTGGATGGTTAAACGTGGTTATAGGAAAGCCGTTTTCTTTTCCTTGGCCCAGAAGATAGGGTAAATCAGTACAAGCATCTTTACTATGGTCGCGCTCAAATCATCCCTGCGCTGAGTTGCAACAACCAGAGAGAAAGCTTGACCTAATTCATAGTTTGAGGTTTTTTGGGTGACACGTGTGAGTTGGAAAGTTTGAAAAGAGTTCAGTCATCAGTGCAGCGGGGAAGCTAACATTCCCCATAGGGAAAGTAATTACCACGTGGTTCACAACTTAGGGTAAAGAGGCCAAAGAGAATGAGACAGGAAATGTTTATTTATCGAATTTACTTCATTTTCCCACACTTTTCCCATTCATATTTCGATAACAGATTGTGAATTAATAGTTTGCATCTAATCTCACGGATCATACAGTGGTTTTCGATCTTCAGCGGAAACTCAAACGTGTTGACAATGTGCCAGTATAAGTTGAATTTAAT
The DNA here is from genome assembly GCA_964036315.1 of Acanthosepion esculentum. Lineage (NCBI taxonomy): Eukaryota > Metazoa > Mollusca > Cephalopoda > Sepiida > Sepiidae > Acanthosepion > Acanthosepion esculentum. The sequence continues at coordinate 75,345,714 of OZ038488.1, forward strand.
AAATAGAAATAAATAAGTTATTCGACTTATTTTTCATTGAATGTTCGGGCAATTTAAGTTAGTTTTTTGGAAGCGGAAATAAAACAACAAAGATATATATATATGTATATAAATTAAATCAGCTTATTATTTCATGTGAAACTTAACTGTTAAATTTGTTTTCAGAATTAGAGAGTAAAAGATTTTCAGATTGTTTGCTAATAATAAAAAAAAATAAGAAAAGACAAGTCGAACAATGAAGACAATGTCGAGGCCGCTGTAAATAAAACAGGATCTGGGAAACGATGAATGAAAACAGACGACACTGGCCAGTTTATTTCATCTACTTTTATGGTGTTCTTTCTTACTCCTTTTATTATATTTAAAGAGTTTAAATATCTCATATTTCCCCCAGCTTTTGTCCAGCTTTTGTCCACCAGCTAGCAAGTTGTCACAATTACCGGCCATAAAATTCGACGTTTTTCAAGTCACTCCCTATGGTTCTATAATGGCAACAATGAAGCATATCTCGCCTCAAACTGCAATAAAGAGAACGAGAAAGAAAGAAACAAAGTTTTACAAAAGAGGGGGAAAAACGATACGAAGAGAGTTTTATAGGAGAAAGAATGGAAAAAGAAAGAAAGATGGGAAGTTTTATAAAAGAGAAAAAATAAAGAAAGAAAGAAGGATAGAAAGAAGGTTTATGGAAGAGAAAAAAAAGAAAGCTAAAAGCAAGAAAATAAAGAAAGTAAAAAGTCAGAAATAAAGTTTTATAGAATAGAATGATAAAGAAAAAGCAAACAGGAAGTTTTAAAGAATAGAAAAAATAAATACTGAAAGAAAAAAGTGATAATGAAATAAAAGAATCACGATGACTAAATGGATTTGTGCTTTCGACATACACTTATATTAGGAAATAGATTCTAATATCTATCTTACAGTTACAATGGTTTGTTGATTGCAAAGTCTACACTAGTTAAATTAGTATGTTCATATCTATCTATCTATCTATCTATCTATCTATCTATCTATATATATATATATATATATATATATATATATATATATATATATATATATATATCTGTTAATATCGATTATCTACCTGTCTATTCCTGGTAATATCAATTTATCTATATATTTCGGATACTATCTATCTATCTATCTATCTATCTCTCTCGATATATATATATATTAGCAGAAATATATATATATATATATATATATATATATATATATATATATATATTTCTGTTAATATCTATTTATCTATTTATATATTTCTGTTCATGGATTCACCCTTGCATGGAGTATTGCTGCCATATATGGTCTGGAGCACCTTCTGTTTGTCTCAAGGTTCTTGATAAAATCCAGAGACGGATATGCAATATAACTGGCCCTGATCTGGCATCTCATCTGCAGTCGCTCCCTCACAGACGTGCCGTCGCCTCCCTCTGACTTTTTTACTAATATTTTCATGGTAACTGCTCCGTTGAGCTGCTTTTGCTGGTTCCCAGACTTCATGAATTTAAGCGTTCAACTAGGCCGGCATCTCGCTCTCACCCTTTCACTGTGGAAACTGTTAAATGTCGCCGTCTCTTCTACTCCAATAGCTTCATGTCTCGCACTCCTCGCCTGTGGAACTTCCTCCCCTTTTTCTGTTTCCCTGATAGCTCCAACTATTCCAACTCTATCACTCCTATTTGCTCTCGCTCCAACTCTCTGTAACTCCTTGCATGCTAGTGGCTTCCCGCCTTGCTTGGGGTGAAACGCTTATATATATATATATATATATATATATATATATATATATATATATATATATATATATATATAATAATATATTATATATTATATTATATTATATATATATTATATATATATATATATATATATATATATATATATATATATAATATATTATATATTATATTATATTATATTATATTATATATATATAAATATATAATTATATATATATAAAAATATATATATATATATTTTTTTTCTCGTAATATCTATCTATCTACACCCTTGTGCAAATTAATTGAAACAAAACGAATAATTCTGCTATTATTTACTTTTTTTTTTTTTTAGTATTTTTGCAATGAAACCTACCCCAGTGCACATGTTAGTACTTCGTATGTCCATTCCACGAAGTTGTTCCTAAAGATTCAAGATTGAATTTTAAACAGGAGAATTTCTGGGCCAATCTATAGTACTTTGATTTGCTCACTAGTAAGTCTTGCCAGTGGGCTCATGCAGCGTTACAATTTTCGTACGCTTCCTTGTAATCGACAATCGAAACAATAGTGTCTGGGCGTGATAGAAATCTGATGCAATCACGGAAGACGCAATTTTTTCAAGACCAAACAAATTTTATAATACACCACGAAAACAGATTCATATTACTGCACACCACTGCAAATGAACTAATCTGTGGAAAAAATAGAAATCGATTACACCCTGTCACTTCAGTGGTTTTAAAACTGACCGTATGGTGAAAGAAATGAAATTAAAGCATTGTTTCAATTAATTTGCACAAGGGTGTATGTGTATCTTCATCTCTCTCTCCCTTTTTCTCTCTCTCCCTTTCTCCCTCTCTCCCTTTCTCTCTCTCTCTCTTTATCTCAGTGTTTTAATCTCTATCCATCTATTTATCAATCTATCCATTTATCAATCTATACATCTTATTCCAATAATATTTATCTATCTCAGTCTGTTAATATCTATCTATCTATCTATCTATCTATCTCAATCTGTTAGTAACTCTCTATCTATCTCAGTCTGTTTATAACTCTATATCTGTCTCATTCTGCTAATATCTATCTATCTATCATGGCTTCTTAATATATATCTCAGTCTGTCAAGATCTATCTATTTATCTCAGTCTGTTAACAGCTATCTCTCTATATATCTATCTCAGTCATTTAATATCTATCTATCTATCTATCTATCTATCTATCTATCTATCTATCTATCTATCTCTGTAATCTAATAATAAAAACGCATTTACTTTATTCCATAAACTACTTATTTTTCAACATAATCATATTATTTGCCAAATTCATTTAGCACAACGGTATTATATTAATCCAACCAAGGAAACCTTATTCAATGAAAATTAAAGATTAAAATTCATATATTTCTCAGGGTACGTATTTACACTTCCTGAGTCACACACAGAAAAATAGAAACTTATGATACATATATATATATATATATATATATATATATATATATATATATAATTTATTTGAAGGTCGCCTTGTTATTTTGACGAAATGTAGTACACCGGGATTAAAATTATGCATAAACTGTACCATTTTTCCCAACGAAATGTCAGAATTTAGTCAACAGAATCTCGTCTACTACACTGAAAACGCTGTGTTATTGCTTATGCCAGTTGAAATTAATGAGAAAAATGAATAAGAAATATTAAAACAACAGTATTTCTTTTACTCTAGAGAGTTTATTGACAATAGGGTGACCCAAAAAACGGGAACTTTTTAACAATCCAATAAAACCAAGTGTGATGAAAGAAAAATATATAATTCATAGTAATTGAAACCTTAAAACATGCCATTTAAGAAACAATGATGGAATTTTCATTTTTTTTAAATTACGTTCTGTAGATGGCTTCCTCCTGTACGAATACATTCTTGAAATCTGCTGTTGAGATTCCTCATTGACTGTTGCAACATCTCAGCTGGGATACTGTGAAATTCATTCTCGTTACTAAAATGGCGAAATGTTTACTTGCTCAATGTCACTGTCCCGCAGTGTTGCCACTTGCTCATGTCTGGCAATACGCACTTCAAAAATTCCCGTTTTTTTGGGTCACCCTGTATATATATATATATATATATATATATATATATATATATATATATATATATATATTTATGGGGGTGTGAAAGTTGGTATACAGTAATGGAAAAAACGTGTGGACAAAACGTACTCAATATAAAGGATAGAGCATATGTAAATATATAAGTGGACATTGAGGTCAAGATCCAACCGCAACAAACAGTTTCATGCTTAAACGCAGATTCATTTTAAGCATGAAACACACTGTCTCCGCTGGGTTTTGACCTCACTATCCACTTTACATACGCGCTATCCCTGATATTGAGTACTTTAATCTATAATCATACTTTAAAACTACAGATATAATGAACTGAGATGTATTGGGTTAAGTGCCTTAACAAGACAGAAGATAAATATTTGTTGCATAAAAAGAAATGCTATTTTAGTCTATGGACGTATTGATGCAACTAATGCAACCATATATATATATATATATATATATATATATATATATATATATATATATATATATATATATATATATATATATATATATATATATATATTTATATGCAGGGTGAGACTGAGTGAGTGAAAGAGAGACAGGTGAGTCCGCGCCTCCGACAGCCGAAAAAAAAAATGTTCCAACTTTTCTTTTGTTGCCATCCTGGGTGTTAATAGTGTGTCTGCCCACCCGAAACATCGTTGAGTTCCTATTGAAGAGGGTAACTCGACCCCACCCCTATTGTGGAGCTGGGTCAGCCAAGGTTATTTTCTTTGACTTCACCTATTCTGCGTTTTCGCCCGTTGTTGTCAACGATTCTATCAGTATTATACAAGCTTGTTTTGTTTTCTTTGCGCAGCTCTTTATTACCAAGTCTTCTCAGATATCTATCTATTCGTGTTTTTGTTCTCTTTTGTTGGCTTTGCCTTATTTCAATACCCTTATCTATTAATTTCAATCTTAAGTACCTTCTTGCCTACGTACACGCATCCCACCCTATCGTTCTAGCCACTTAACTAGCTATCAATTTACATACCAACCTGAAAAGTCCCTCTCCGTACGTATGTCTGACATTGCTATTCATTTAAAGGTACGCTTTGGCGATTCGTTCGTCTTTTGTTTTTTGTTTTTTTGTTTTGTTTCTTTCTTTTTTTCTCTTTTTTGTAGGGTGGGGTGGGGCCATATATATATATATGCTTTCTTCATATTTGACTCGTCCTTGAAGATGTTGGATTGTTTTCATGCCTCGTATCGTGGTGGAAATTGGGATAGGCGTACCGTGTTCAAATTCAACCGAGGTTGTCGCATTTGCTTTCGCATCAATACCTTTGGGGGGGAAAAGTATAAATCTATTTTGTGATATCGACGAATACTCATTGTCACTTTCGTAATGCTCGTTGTAGTAGAGACTTTGGTAATCGTAGATACAACTATAGTAACGCCGTTGAACAATACTGGTGTCAAACGCCTTTGAATATCACACGCGCTAACAATATTTGCTCGATAATACTCGCTCGAAAAGTAACCACCGAATAGTGATCCGAATAGAGAAACAGTATAATGAATAGAGTAGAGAATAGCGGTCCGTATAGTAATAGAGGATAGAATAGAAATGGCGATCCGAATAGTAATAGAGGATAGATTAGATATACAGATCCGTATAGTATAGAGAACAGACTAGAAATAGCGATCAATCTAGATGTCACGCGACTTCCTACTTATGTGTTTCCCCTATGGTTACGTGTTCTACTTAATTCAATTATGTGATCGCTTGCGTTTGCTCACTGCCGATCGATGTTCAAACTCGTGTCGACAGTGACACTTCATTCCTATATAACAATCTATCACACTCTGCCCAGTTTAGGGTTTAACGCCAGGACAGACATCCTTTTGGTGTGGCAACCAGCTTACAAGAAGGTAAACTCTGAAATCGAAACCAGCCTAAACAGGGATGGGCTCCGTCAGGTTAAATTGCCCGAAATGCACGCACAGTTCCTACAACAACAATACATTTGGTGGTAAGGACCCTATTGCGTTACAGGAGTTATTACCTTTGTTTTACCTTTGGATGAGTACCTTTTCACGTACGTGTAAAATACGCTATATCTAAAAAGAAAAATGCTGGTTCGATCTAAATCTAGGATATGGGAATATACAATAGAAGAATGTCGTTTAAACTAGCGATTCTCAACGTGGGCCTGATAATTTTTTTTTTTAAATGGGCCTGGATGTGCAGATTGAAAAGAGAGAAGACTTACGCCTGAAGCATGGGGCCAAAGCTTGGAAGTTCAACGTGAAAAGCTGATAGATAGACATCAGCAGCTATTGTAGCCTTTTGCCAGGATTTATATTTTCGACTAAATTTTGCTTTTAAAAAATAAAACGTATTTCCTGTTACATGAAATTTCTGTTTGTGCTTATTTGGGCCTGAAATCTTTTTGACACCAAAAACGGGACACACGGAAGAAAATGTTGAGAAACAGTGATTTAAATCGCTTCGTCACGCACGCAAGCACACACACACACACACACACACACACACACACACACACACACACACACACACACACACACACATATATATATATATATATATATCATACTGCTACTGTTGTATCCTTAAAGAGGTTACAAACAGACAAAGTTGGTACTCGAGTGAAAGGAACAGCAACACGGGCGTAGATGAAATAAAGAGAGGTTTATTATAAAAGAGAATACACTACTGAAGGACAGGGAATCGGTTCGCTGGCTAGCAATTCCCGAAGCAAGGATATCTATCAACCGACCCACGGGGTCAGATGTGGCATAAGGTCGAATTTAACGTGGGGTATCCGAGCCCGTAGGCACAGCCAAAATTTCCCTGTATAAAACGGTGTCGGTTAGGTGTTTCCCGATTAGAGACTGCCCTTCGACATAGCCTAGTCTGCGGATCCTCTCTGCCCGGAGGAAGGGACTTTGACCAGTACAGCTGGAGACGAATCTCCAGCTAATTCACAATGCAAGTCCCCAGGTATATCCTGTGCTCACTATATATACCTACTGATATAGTCAGTACACATAGGCAATAGTGGAATACTAAAATTCAGCAATAAAATTTTGGATGAAGATCTTCGCTTTTTAAGTGCCATGTACTTTCAGAACATAGGCAATGATGTCTTTCCAAAAAAACTTCTTATCACTTGCTGCTTTAAGTAATTCTTACACAACTGTTTTTGTCAACTATTCCCGTAATACAAGGCCCAAGAACCACTCAAAATAGAGCGTTAATGAATGAAGCTGTATGAAAGTAAGAGGACGAGGTAGGAAGCTCAGATTATGAGGATATGTTGGAAAGATTACCGTTGTGAAGTATTACACCCGCTTTTTTACGATTACACCCCCAATTAGGCAAGATTAAGAGAATGGCCAGACAGAAATTCATTACTCTTCACGAATATTGCCTAGTTTAATTACCATACAATAAAGAAAGCGCCATGTATAATTCTATCAAAAAGAACACGATCAGGTATCGTGACAAAAGTTTCGTCTGTACACTTTATTTAATGCAAAGTGGGGCGTTGATTCAGGCAGGTCAAATTATTACTTTTGTGTTTCATGCATAGAGACACAGGCTTTGTAACTTAAAGACAGTGAGGCATTAAATTTATGTTAAGTTTGAAAATCACTTTAAACTAAAAATTGCGAATAGTCCAGGGTGTTTCGCGTAACATGGATGTTAGTCCAATAATGTCCGATATTAGTAACGTCGCGTATAATGCCCATTTATGAATTATGCTTGAATCCTTTTAGGTGCTTCGAAGTGGTATAATGCTTAGCATGCTTGTCTCGCTACAGCAATTACGGCAGAGTAATGAGTTTGACCCTCGCTGAGTGCTCCATACTTTCGACCTTGTGCCACATCTAAGCTACGCCTAGAAAATCACTATTTTTGTATCGTACCAGAATAAAGGAACTTAACAAATAATAAGATATAACCGATTTCCACTTAATTAGGATATAATGAATCAATGCCAGCCATTGATGCCTGACTCTGTTTGATGTTTGGATAGTTGGTTCAATCTGCAGTTGTCGTTATGAAATTCTACATTTCTA
>OZ038488.1:75358598-75393598 GCA_964036315.1 Acanthosepion esculentum
TATATATATATATCTTTATATATATATGATGAAAAAATATGGCAAAAAAAAAGAAAAAATCCGAATATGAAAGTTTACTGTTTTAATTTTGTTTTACTGTCGACGTCAGACGTTTCGGTCTAGTAGACCATCGTCAGGACATGGTTATTGGAGACATGTCCTGAAGATGGTCTACCAGACCGAAACGTCTGAATTCGACAGTAAAACAAAATTAAAACAGTAAACTTACATATTCGGATTTTGCTTTGTCTTTTCCATATTTTTTCATCATACCGTCGGATCTACATCCACATATTTGCTTATATATATATATATATATATATATATATATATATACATATAAATTTATGTGTGCGAAAACATAAATATATATATATATATGTGTGTGTGTGTGTGTGTGTGTGTATGTGTTTATGTGTTTGTGGAAACATAAATATATATATATATATATATATATATATATATATATATATATATATATATATATATATATATATATATGTATATGGGTCAATAGAATGCACAAAGTAAGATGAAAAAGGTCATTTCAAAAGAGATTTACTCAAAAGACAATAACGTTTTCTCATCTCATGAAAAGTCTTATTTGCAAGCCTTTCATTTCATTCATAGATATGAATATTCTCAGACAAGAAAAATGAGACGCGCATTTAATATATACATATATATATATATATATATATATATATATATATATATATGTATATGTATCTAAAAATGTGTGAGTGTGTGATAGGTATGAATATGAATGCCTGTAATAACATGTGATTATGTGCTGATAATATAACAAGCGAAAAGGAAGGGAAAAATATCCGCCATAAAACTAATCATGCATATAAAAAGTAAAAGAAGCCAATAACAAAAGCAACAAAACACTCACAAAATAGACGTCGAAACAATAGTCGATTATGAGAAAAAGAAAAAATGAATATAAAGTGTCTTGTAATTTTCTCACGTTCAAATCGCAATTCAGCCACCTGCAAGAATTTCCCAGGTTCCGGAATATGCAGGTGAAAATTGTTGAGGTTAGATTCTCAAAGAAGTAAATGTCATAATTCCTCCCAGACGTTCCCAGACAGGATCTGATAGAAAAAAGGTAATACGTGTTTCGTTATGAAGTAATGGTTTATATGCCTGTCTGGACAACTGCTGGGGAGTTTGATCTGCAATAATTGACACATTTTGAACCTCATGGCATATTAAACTAAGCTTAGTAAATACTGTATTGTCAAGGTTAAAATTAAAGGTAACAGCCTGTTACTACTAATTCCAAATGAAGAAAAAATAGTTATAGAATAAATAAAGTATATATATATATATATATATATATATATATATATATATATATATTATGTCATTCACAGACAGTACTGTTTCGCTGTATCACAGCTCCTCAGTGCGACTAGACTTCCGAATGCCTCAAGCCAGGATTGAAACACAACTAATTTGGTGTCAGCCAGAGCTATCTCCACTCGGTAGAGTTACACAACTAAATCAAGCGTATTGTTTTTACAAATGTAAACAAATGCCATTGAGCCAATGTACTCCATTCATTTTACTGAAGAGCTTTGCATTAGTGCAGGTGGCTGTTGTTTATAGAATTAGCTTATCACTCAACAGTGCTCAATTGAAATGTATTTTCAAGAGCTAAATTATGTCATTCACAGACAGTACTGTTTCGCTGTATCACAGCTCCTCAGTGCGACTAGACTTCCGAATGCCTCAAGCCAGGATTGAAACACAACTAATTTGGTGTCAGCCAGAGCTATCTTCACTCGGTAGAGTTACACAACTAAATCAAGCCTATTGTTTTTACAAAGGTAAACAAATGCTATATATATATATATATATATATATATATGAGATGTAATTTTTTTATTTAAATATTTTTCAGCTTGTTTGAATTTGAGCTAGTCACAATTGATTGATTAAACACGGTAAAACACATATACCTCCTTTTATTTTTTTTTTCGAAAAAAAGAGGAAGTATTCTGCTTTTGAAATTAAATTAATCGTTCACTCGCCAGTAATTAACCAAGGACACACATTTATAATGTTGAAACACGATTTCTATTGTGTAGCGATTTTTTACATGTTTTTGTTTGAATCTCCTATAATAAATAATATTTAGCTCTGCTTTGTATTGAGCCCTCTTTTGAAATAACTGTTACGGACAGTCGAATTATACTTCATTTGTTCTCATCTTACCTGGATATATATATATATATACATATATATGATGATGAACTCTCCCGTCGTCTTTGACGTATGAAGACCCGCCAACTTACTTATTGAAACCAAACTAGACGCCCATATATATGCTACAATGTCTCCAAACGACCCTATTAAGACTGTGCATTCAGAGTTGTCTTTCTTCTAGACTGAATGAAAACCAAGGCTAAAATCTGCTATATTATTTAATCCATAGAGGGGAAGAGAGAAAATATGGTTTCATGCCTTTCCCAATGACCTGTAAGTGAATGCAACAAAGTCGCCAGGAATTCAAACTCAGCTCACACACACACTCACTCCGTGACACACAGATACAGACACACGCACGCACGCACGCACGCACGCATGCACGCACACACTGAGACACACACACAAATATATATATATATATATATATATATATATATATATATAAAAGTGAACATTGAAGTCAACACTCAGAGGCGACAGGCTGTTTCATGCTGAACGCAGTCGTCAGGCCGTCGATTGCATCCAGCATGAAACAGCCTGTCGCCTTTGAGCGTTGACTTCAGTGTTTTATATTTATATTTACATACGCTCTGTCTCTGATATTGAGCACTTTATTCCATAAATATAGCATACCTTAAAATTATATTTCTTCATATATATATATATATATATATATATATATATGTAAGCAAATATGTGGATGTAGATCCGACGTTATGATGAAAATGTGGAAAAGACAAAGCAAAATCCGAATATGTGAGTTTACTGTTTTTTTATAACAGTAAACTCACATATTCGGATTTTGCTTTGTCTTTTCCACATTTTCATCATATATATATATATATATATATATATATATATATATAGAGAGAGAGAGAGAGAGAGAGAGAGAGAGAGAGAGAAAGAGAGAGAGAGAGGGGGGAAATATTTGCAAGATTATTTAAGCCTTTGCGAAAAACCTCTAAAGATTTGGACTCCAAGAAAACTTTGAATTTAGATTCTGCATCTTTCTAATGGGATGCCTTTTGGTTTATAAAAATTGTCAAGCCGATTGAAACAGTGGTAGTCAATGGGCGAGAGATGAGCGGAATATGGTAGATTTGGCAAAGATACGTATCCTAAATGTGTGTACTTCTGTGGCCGAGCATTGTCATGAAACAGGACTCGTCGATTCGCCACGGCCGGTCGTATTTTACTTAACTGAAGATGCATGCCATCCAGTTGCAGGCAGTAAAATTCAGCAATGATGCACTGGTTAGATTTCAGAATTCTGTAATGGATAACCCCAATGCTGAATTAACAGACGGTCACTATAACATTCTGCAAAATATGTAAACATATTTGTTCTTTTATCATGCTCAATAATAATTAATTGGAGTATATGACGTCTTAAGTTAAATTTTGAAAGAGTTGATATAAGATTAAACATTTTAAGCATTCAGTCAGTTATGTGCCATGCGGGATACACTCTTAGGCGATCACGTATTTTTCCCCGCAGTAGGTTGCCATTTCTTTCTGCGGTAGTCCAATTGCCATCCAGTAGAACTAAAGAACCCAGTCTGTCCTGCTATTTACCCATAGCTGATGGGTGGGTAGAAAAAGAGGATCCATACCTTTCCCAGGGGTATTGCAATGGACTCGACTGGAATTCGAACTCGGCTCTCCGATTCTCCAATCCGAGCCGCAGTGCCTCCTCAGTGCCTCCTTTACGCATTAGGAATTGATAATATATATTAGTACAACTATTATAATAATACTTAGAACATATTTAAAATGTTTATTCCAAAATCAGATATTATTTATTGAACTACGTTGCACACACACACACACACACACACACACACACACACACACACACACACACACACACACATATATATATATATATGTTTAACTCTTTGTAATATAAACTATATTCTGGCTATTTTATTATGTTTATGAAAAACAATTGATCCGCAGTACAAAATTCCTGAGAAAAAAACTACTGTCATATCACTCTATTAATTGAACTATCTACTCAGTTCATGTCATGTTAACTGAAAAACACTTATAATAAAAGAATTCGTGGATTTACCAAATTACAAAATTCATATAAAAATTCTTACTTGAAATATTTGAACTTTAGCGTTGCGACTTGCACGCTCCAACACTACACAACCGTTAATAAATAGCTCATTCTTAAAAACATCTTTCGGTCGGAAAAAAACACATTTATTTCGTCTTCCAGTTTTGATTCAAAAGGGAAAAAAATACAGCCTGAAGATGGATGCATGAAGCCTTTGAAAGTACTAGCTGAATTAAAAAATACACCCTATCCATTTTATACATAAGGATCTCATCATTCAGTAGTATAATGCTTATAATTATATCTACTAGCGAAGGGATTTTGCCAATAATTGCATTAATATTGCTAATTAATTCAAGGTATGATTAACTCTTTGTAATATGTATATATATATATATATATATATATATATATATATATATATATATATATATATATATATATATATATATATATATATATATATAACTGTTATGGTCCAGGTTAAGACCAAAGAAGAACAACACGAACACAAGAGTAGAAATAACGAAGATATATTACACGGAATAATAATACAAGATGTCGAAGGTGTTAGTATGACTGTCAGTCGGGTTTAGAGTGAACTACTATCGGCTCGACTCGATTCCCCCTCTCTTTTGAGAGGCGTAGTATACATAGTGTTAGGAAGTTTTCATTCTGCAGTTATAGGTAAGGATACATAACAATAATAGTATAGTTTTAGTTTTTCCTTCCGCTTGTGCTGTCAGGCATCGAGGGGAGACACAGTCGTCTATCAGCGGCAAGGCGAGTGGCCTGGAGGAGAGATATCTCGTGGTCTCTAAAAGCGTCTGGTACTGAGTCGCTCCAGAGACTTCTTGGTCTGCCTCTCGCTCTCCAGCTAGAGTACCTGAGGGTGTATGCTCGCAGTGCTGGTTGGTTGGCAGGCATACGAGTGAGGTGTCAGAACCATTTGATCTTCTGTCGTTCGATGTGTCGTATGATTGGTATTCCTCCTACCATATCTCTTATTGCCTCATTCCAGATCTTGTCTCGCCTGGTCTTTCCCAGTGCTTTCCTCAGGCATTTCATCTCACAAGTGATCAGTTTTCTCTTAAGCGATTTTGTTAGGGGCCATGTCTGGCACTGGTATGTCAACGTTGGTAGGGAAATGGCGTTGATAAGATTTGCCTTGGTGCTCATGGAAATGCTATGATGATTTAACCTTCTGAAGCCCAGCCCCTCGTCTTCGTCGTGAGGAGTTGGGTAGAAACAGTTGATGCTGGCCAACTGGGCACTGGTGAAGCTGTGAATGGATTAGCAGGCTGAAAGTGTATAAAAATTGGTCATGGAAACACACACACTCACGCACACACATATCCTCTTGGAAATATATATATATATATATATATATATATATATATATATATTGATCACTAATGTTGTCTATCTATCTATCTATATACATACATAAATAGATACATACATATATATATATATATATATATATATATATATATATAAAGAAAAATACTCTTAATGTGTGCTATATTTATGGGATAAAGTGCTAAATATCAGAGATAGAGCATGTTTAAATATAAAAGTGAACATTGAAATTAACACTTAGAGGCGACAGGCTGTTTCATGCTAGACGCAATCGTCAGACGGCCTGATGATTGTAACCTTGTCTCGCTAGAACAGTTACTACTGAGTAGTAACTTCGATCCTCACTGGGTGCCGACTAATTTCGGCCTAATATATATATATATATATAATTAACCTCAAATTTTCACAGAATGTATAGAAACAGATCAAGAATTTTATATTTAATCTTTTAGTTTTGTTTTGTTTTCAGGGTGAGCCATGCCGTTCACTACCAAAGAGAAGTCATTTTGCGTCTTGGAATATGCTAGCACTGAGTCACTCAAGGGGGGAGCTGGTACAAGAGCAATTAAGAGGTGGTTCCATGCTCCGCCCAAACTCTTGGAATTTTAGAACATTTGGACAGTTTCTACACAAAGTTGTTCGAACACAAGAAACATTAAATAAAAAGCTTAATCTTAGTACCTTGTCTGTCGTCTTTAATGAAACATATATAATATATATATATATATATATGCACACACACACACACACACACACACACACACATATATATATATATATATATATATATATATATATATATATATATATAGTCATTCACAGGCAGAGTGCTTCGCTGTTTCAAAGCTTATCATATCAGTGTGGCTAGACATCCGATTGGCGCAAGCCGAGAAAAAAAAAAACGAATTATTTGGTATCAGTCGGAGCTTTTACACCTAAGGCAGGGATGAAGATGAATTTAGGCGTATTTATTTTTAGACAAATACGCCAGTGACTAGAGAACTCGATTTGTCTTAACGAAGTGTCTTGCACCAGCAGCAGTAATAGTCACTGTTTACAAATTCACTTTTCTCCTCGAAGAGCTCAACCGAAATAATTTTTTCAGGAGCATGTATATATATTGTCATCCACGGACAGACTGTTTCGCTGTTTCACAGCTCATCAGTGTGGTTAGACATCCGATCGCCTCAAGCCGTGATCGAAAACCGATTGATTTGGTATCAGTCAGAGATTTTACTTCATGCCAATTGACGGTGAATTTTAAACGTATTTGTTTTTACAGAAACACGTCAGTGACCAGAGAACTCGATTCGTCTCACACACACACACACACACACACACACACACACACACACATATATATATATATATATATATATATATATATATATATATATATATATATACATAAAAGGCTCAAACACTGATATGCCATGGTTATAATTTATTACATTGGAATCATAATCACAATACAATTCATCAGACCTACAAATTAAAAAAAAATGATTTGTAGGTCTAATGAATTGGATGGTGATTACGATTCCAATGTAATAAATTATAACCATGGTATATTAATTTTTGAGCCATTTATATTATATTGTTGCTCTGTCCTGGACAATGAGCTCTACCTGGATTCTATCCGCTTGGAAATTTATATTTATATATATATATATATATATATATATATTGACCACTAATATTACACACACACACACAGACTCACACACACACACACACACACACACATATAAATATATATATATATATATATATAATTATTTATTCGAAAATTATAACTTAAATATGTTATAAAATCACTACAAAAATAGCCATTTTGTTTCAACACTTCTGGTGTCTTATCAAGTGATGATGTTGAATGTAGAATAAAGGGTTTGTTCTACATTCAACACCATCACTTGATAAGACACCAGAAGTGTTGAGAGAAAATGGCTATTTTTGTGGTGATTCTCTGACATATTTATGCTATAATTTTCGAATAAATAATTATATTCGCTCTACTCTGTATTGAGCACACTTTTAAGAATAGTATTTGTTGGTTACTGGAATTTATTCGGATACACCAATCCTATACTATATATATATATATATATATATATATATATATATATATATATATAGAGAGAGAGAGAGAGAGAGAGAGAGATAGATAGATAGATAGATAGATAGATAGATAGATATATGAACACACTGAGAGCAATAGATATGTTTGAGAAGATGAATGAAAATTTGCGGAAGTCATTTATTTTTGTCTGAATTAATAATATAAAATAAACCATTAATTCGTGTGTAAAGAGTCAAATTTTGTCAAGTATTTTCCCTGAGTTCTTTGTGATTGTAATTCTATCTCTTCTTCGTCTCATTTTATAACTGCGACCTCCGTCATCATATAAAACACATAAATATTACTTATATGCGTATGAAAGAAAGCTTGTGTCTTTTCTTTTTCTTTTTTTTTTGTAGTTATTAAAATGCTTCACTTCCCACGAATGGTCGGAAAAAAATCGAATTATTTCTCTTTACTCAAACCCTTTCCGACAATCCTTGACTGAGAAAGCAGCAACAACAATACCAACAAAAATGCCATTTCTGTTAGAAACGCAAATAATGTCTCTGGCCATTGAACATTGATAAAAATAATTTTCATTCTTTTAAAACTTGAATCTCTTCCTTTTATTATTTAAATATATTTGTCCTGTTTCTGTGATCGCTTTTTTATGAGAAATAAATAAAGAATCATATAAGAATAACAGAAACTGTCGGTTTTAATTCATTCATATCTATCACGTAGTCATGAATCGCGTGGTAAGGCTTGTGGTCCACTCGCATTTGTCATTAGCACACATCAACAAACTGTCATAAGAACAAAATGGTATGAAAAGAATTATCAGCTCGCATATATACATACACCCATTTGATGATATTTGTTAATCCATTAAGAAATATATTTTCTTCTTACCAATTCAGAAAAATGGAATTTACCACGGACTTAACTTCACTAATCCGTGGAGCGTGACAAGTAACTGTCGGATTAGAAGGTTTTCCGAATCAGAGAAGGATGAGGAAATATTCCAATAACGTATATATTCTCCTGGAATACAGCCGTTAGTACAACCAGTAAAAAAAGTAACAGTCTGTGACGGTCGTCTGTTGGACATAAGTATGGTTAACTAAGCCCGATTGCAGGCGGCTGCTCAAGCACATTTTTTTATTTCTTCAACAGAGTATAACTCTGTGCGATGTACTGCATCTATAATAAGCAAGCCTTATTTAATTTCAAGGTGAGAACACCTAATCTGTTTTGATTACTTGTTCAATAGGTCTAGAACCTATCGAACACCACGTCACTATGACTTGCTAGAGAAGCAAGTTGCGTGCTAGAAAAGCCATCGACTGCTCCCTAACAATTTAACTTTCTAGGGCTTGAGTCAATCCATGGTAATTTCCCAACCATACATCACGCTGGGATCGTCTCCCCAGCCGATATGATAAAGTAGAAACCTCATTGACAAATCGGTAAGATTCGAACTTTCATGCGAATAAACCACGTTCATTGATTTGAAATAGATTCAAACCTGAGCCATATGTCGAAAGGCCGGTTCTCGGCAGATCATCGAAGTTAAGCAACGTAGACCTGGGTCAGTAGCTAGATAGATAACCGCTTAGGAATACCACGTGCCGTAAACTTGGATGTGCGATGTGCGGGTGGTGTAATAGATGACAGCTAGCAATGTGAAATCGAAGAGCCGAGTTCAAATTCCAAGCGGTTTCGTTATTTTCACTTACGCGAAAAATATCCATGGGCTGTCATGAATCGAATAGAAATCTAATCGTCTCCGCCTGTCACAGCGCGTATTGGGCCAGGGCGGAACGGTAATAGCCCATTCTACCCCATGTATCTGTATTCAATCGTTGAGAAATAAGTTACACACGAGCAGCTTCTTCCCGCGAATCAATGCTTTGTGGGACCGACTCCCTAGAGGATATTTTCCAGATCACTACCATCTTAAACGAGTCAATCTAGGGTTAACCGTTACCTTCCACACCTATATCCACTAATTGCCTCCTAACGTAACCCTCGACCACGAGTAGCCGCCCAGATTTTGGTACAGAATGAACCTTACCGTAAAGAAACAACAAAAAATATAACAAAAAAACAAAACAACAAAGAAACAAAACACCCCGCCCAAAAAAACTAACCCCCCAAAACAGGGGCTACAGAATAACAAAGAACGTTATCAAATAACAGAAACCATATAATTTGAAGACTTCCAACAGCTGCAACAACTAAAATGATGAGCAACTCAAAGAGAAAATATATAAGATAAATTAATAATTTTGTAATAATAATTGTAAAAATCGACTTTTAATAAACAAAAGGTTTGGGAATATATTCTATAATACATATACTTTATTCTTTTAGTAGCTCTTTATTTTTATTTATTTTTATTTATTTTTATTTTTGCTTATTTTTATTTATTTTTATTTATTTTTATTTATTTTTATTTTTGTTTATTTTTATTTATTTTTATTTTTATTTATTTTTATTTATTTTTATATTTTATTAGCTTTCTCTCTGTGTAAAAATAACTGAATGATTGCTAATTTAAAATGGAAACGCTAACATATCAATGCGTTTTTTGCTACTTTTTCTAATGCTTTCATTTAGCAATGTCTACGCTTATATAAATAACCCATAAATACATTGTTAATGAAAACCATTCTTAAAATATACTGAATAACATTGTATAGTTCTAAGGGTCTAAATATTGTAGTTTTGGGGTTTAAGCCGGTCACACATACATAAAGACAAATGCCCTTTTTTATCACCTTCTTCTTCTATGTGCCGTGTCTCTTCAGGACTTTGGCGATCAGGTCTCTCCACAATTTCCTGTCCTTTGTAGCTCTTAATAAATAATATCATTTTGTTATCTCTCCTAACTCTTTATCTTATCTCTCGTTGTTCCGTCATCCATTTAATCAAGATCGTTAGGAAGGTTATGCGTTGTTTTCATCTATCTTGCCTTCAATCTGTCCTGTCAGTATCATATTTTCTAAGCCCTCTTTCCTCATTACGTGCCATAGAAAATTCGACTGCCTTTTTCTGATATTAAGGATTTTTTTTTATTTCTATTTTCTCTAAAGCTTCGACGTTGCTCACACGTTCGGTCCATGGTGTTCTCAGCATCCGTCTGTCGAACTACATCTCTGTTGCTTCAAGTTTCTTCTTCATCTGAGAGGAGATTGCCCAGCATTCACTACCAGAAAGGAGAACTGATATTACATAACAGTTCAGTACTATTATCTGTCGATATCCCGGAGATATATGTTGTCTTTCCTAAGAACAAATGAACCCAGATTTAAATTAGCGTCACGAACTGCTGTAAGCTAGAGAAGGTTACTGAATAGAATAATCGAACGAAGGTTGGTAATGAACGATAATAGGACAAGAACAACACATATAAGATTCGCCAGCGTCGCGTAGAAGTAGTCAACTGCTCGAAGTGATTCAAGTGAATTCCACAATTCTCCAACTCTAGGATAACTACCAACCGTCTCAGGCTCAATATACCTTGTAGACCCCGTATAAAACGGGGTCGGGTAGCAGTTTCCCGAAACGATATAGCCTCAGCTGGGGATCCTCTCTGTCCGGAGGTAGAGAGTTTGAGCAGGACAGCTGGGGACGAATCTCCAACTGCAGCACATCTACCAACCGCCCCAAGCGGACAGATGTGGCACAAGGACGAATTTAATGTGATTTATCTGAGTCCGTAGGCTCGGCCAAAAATTCTTCGTATGAAACGAGGTCGGGTAAGCAAAATGGAGTCTGGTCAGTACAAAGCTGGGTGACCGCTTAGGACTAGCAGGTGCTCGAAGCTTAGATGAACAGAGAGGTAATGGATAGCGGCTCGGATTGAGAAATCGGAGAGCCGAGTTCGAATTTCAGTCAAGTTCATTATATTCACTTACGTGTTGAATTTCGAACCGGAAGGAAAATGCGGAGGGTATTAATAATTCAGCTATGGGTTAATTAGTTTAATTGGTTTATGGGTTTAATCATACCATTAATAAAGGTATGATTCCAATTCTTCTCCCCCAGCTATGGGTCAATTAGTAAGTTATGTATCCCTAAATCATTATTATCTCAAAATAAATAAATAAATAAAATTGCGTGCAAAATATTTAACTTACTTGGCATGCCCTGCGGTCCCTTTCTCTCCCCACACGTCACACACTTTTGTGCCCCGCGATTGTAGGGGTACGAGGATAGTATTTCTGTGACTCAGCGCAAACAATTGCGACCACAGCAACACGTGCAAGGCACCTAGCTGTGCTATGTTGGACATCTATTAATTAATTTTTCATTAAGCTTGAATCTGCGGGCGGTGTAATGGGCAATGCCTCAGAATTAGTTAGTCAGAGAGTTGAGTTTAGGTTCGTTATATACGCGAAAAAAGTTTGATTCCAAATCGTCTCCCTCAGCTATGGGTTAATTAGTAATACATGTATCCCTAAATCATTATTATCTCAAAAATAGAAAATAAAAATTAAATAAAAGTGTGTGCAAAATATTTAACTAATGTGGCATGACCTGCGGTCCCTTTCTCCCCCCACACGGATTATTGTCCTCATCTTTGTCGCCATATTTATTACAACGTTTCGGCCGTTGTACGCTCCGGCCTTCTTCAGGTGGTTGGAATGTCGAACTGAACCATTTATTTCGCTCACTGGGGTAGACTTGTTCTAGTTCCACGTGCCATGTCTAATTGATATCAGTTATCTCCTGTTCATTACCCCTCTCCAAGTTCTCCACCGCCTTAACCACGTATTGAACTCACACTCTTTGGGTCCTGTCACTGGATCTAACCAACGCCTTTATCCACTGTGCTATGTGTCCTTGAGAACACATGAGAGGGGAATTAACAGGAGATAACTGACATCCATTAGACATGGCACGTGGAACAGTATTTACTGTCCCCCGACGAGGGATATATGTGGCACAAGGCCGAGTTTATCGTGGGTTTTCCCGAGCCTGTAGACTCGGTCAGAAAATATAACCGACGTTTAAGGCCAGTTCAACCGACGGTTGCGGGGGTTGTGGGCAATCTTTGTCCCCACACGGGTGCACGCGCTCGAGGTCCCACTTTAAAAAGACCTTGTGTCACATCTCCTTCTCGCGGGGGAATGAGTAAACACCGCGTGTAAATGCTATAAATTAGAGCTGGCGGATTTTAATCTCAGAATTCTTGTGAGAGTTCCGCTCCAATTTTGCAATTATTCATAAAGATACCATAAAATAGGCTTTACTTAATTACCTATTATGTTTCTTTAACTCTTCAAATGTTGAATGTAAAACGAATTCTATTTTCCGATGTTTACACTGTATTAACTTTAACTTAATAATTATCTCCTCTGTTATCACCCATGAAATAAAAAATAATTGTTTCTACGGAAAGTAAGGACCTACGCGCATCAAATCGTCTTTAAATTGAGTGGCAGCAGAAGAATTATCGTTGAACTTTTAAAAGGTAAGCTTAAACATTAATTCAATACTTAAATGCAGCGATCAATTTTGAGTTCTTCTGTAATTTATTGATGCTTATTGCATCTACTCCTCCCTAGCTATTGTGAGGACTCTTGGTTTGGCCATCATCACAATTATAATAAAACGTGCACTGCAATTTTGGATACAAACGGAAAATAAGAGTTACTCCATGAAAGCAACGATAATGGCTAGTATAATATATTGATAGATATGTTTAACCTCGCATAATCTGGCAACCCTGGATCTGAGCTCAGCGAAAATCATTCCCAGTGCCTATCTTTTCTAGTGCTTTTGTATGAGCTATGAACTATTGACATCGGATCAGTGGCAGCGGAGAAGTTGCTTGGACACACAAACGCACACACACCTGTACTCTATATATAAGATTTTCTTATTTCTTTTTATACTTTTTAATTCGATTTTACTATGCGATCTTTCATTCTTTAATATTTTTTCTAATCTTCCTTATTCTCATTTTTCTTTGTGGCTCTAATACGTTTCAGTGTTCTTTCTAGTTTCAGACACATTCTTTCTTTCTTTCTTTTTTCTTTCTTTCTTTCTTTCTTTCCTTTTTCTTTCTTTCTTTCTTTCTTCTACATTTATGTAAGATTTATTTTTGTTTGTCCTTTTCAATCTTTCGTTTTTCATTTAATACTTCTACTTAGGGAATGTAACTTTAGACAGACTTTCTTTCTGCTCTTGTTCCAATTTCTTTAAATGTTCATTCTTTCTTTCTTTCCCTTTCTTCTACAGCTTTCATGTACGTTTACTCACTTTCCTTTCTTCTGCTACAGCAAATATATTCTTTCAACAACAGCGTGTTCACCAAGTATACTCACTGGTTATTGCCTGGTTTAAAAATGCATTTCTGCAATGTGCTAAACACAAAGTAAATAATATTTGTTTCAAATCTGATTAATTATACTTTAAATCAGTTAATACTCCTAAAATAAAGTTTCAGAAAACTATATTTTATTTTTGGAAGATTTTTTTAATAAAGAGAATTACATTGCAATAAAATGATGCTAAAATTAAAATTTTTATAATAAAAAAATAATTAGTTTTGTAATAGAACATAGGATTTTACTTCTTGAAAATATTGAATTTAATCTATTAACTTGAAATTAAAACTAAAATAAAAGCTTCAAGAAAGATTTTCCATTTATAAAAATTCAATTTAAATCTTAGGTATCACGAATTAATGGAGGTACCTAAATTAAATGTATAGCGTGGTCCGAAAATTTTGTCAACTACAACCTCTCTTCCAAACTGTAGGAGCTCGTGTCAGCATTCTGAAATAGAAAATGATATTATATAGCAGTGCTAAGACTTTCGGACCACCCTGTGCATATTTATAAATATTAAAACTGACGACGAATTCAAAGCGTAAGTATGATTTAGGGAAGACTGTTTTTATGTATTACCCCACTTCACAATGAAATCGCGCATGTGCAATGCCAGATAAGGGTTTGCTAATGCTAAATAATAACAAGAATAAAATGCAAAAACAGTTTACAACAATGCGTCGATTGCAAGCTATAGTTTAAGATCATAAATAATCGCCAAATGTTAAGCTAACAATATTACCAATAATTAGAGGAGGACTAGAATCAATATCAATGAACCCCTTGAAAGAAAAAGAATATATATATATATATATATATATATATATATATATATATATATATATATATATATATATATATATATGTGTGTGTATATATGTGTATATATATATATATATATGTGTGTGTGTGTGTGTGTGTGTGTTAATTTAAAGAAAAACAGACCACTTTAAGGCTCCATTTGTAATAATTTATTTCACCAGAGAATTTTATTTTTCTCTGGATCTTCAGACTTCACTTTCAAAAGCCGAAACGAAAAATGAATATATATATATATATATATATATATATATATATATATATATATATATATATATATATATATGAGCGTGTGTGTATGTATGTATGTGTTATTGGAATGTATAGACATTTTATGTTGATTAATTCTGACCATCATTTTTTTTTAAATGGCGACATACACTTTTCTAAAATCAGTATAAATGCCGTGTCCGAGCTTTCGACTCGCGAGAGTCATCATCAGGAGTAGTGTAATAATTGAATTTGTGACCATTATAAAAAAATAAGTACTTTTTTTTTTAATCATTTCATCCCACGCAAAGAAATAAAGCCACTAAGATGAAAGGGGTTATTGAGTGCGAGAGAATATCAGAAAAATATTCTGTTATGGAGAGAGTATAATAAACGAACCAGATATAAGAAGTAAGAAGATAACGATTGATTATGAATTTAAATTTTTGAAGATGACTGAGAAGCAAGAAGTTGGAAGAGATTTTTCACAAGCGAGAAGTGCGATAGAAGAAACTGTTAGCATAGAACTTGCGGTTACTTCTAGCCATTTTAACTGTTAAATAATGAGGCCTTGCCGTTTTTCATTCTCTTTAGATCGGTTGCTACCCAAGGCTACAGAACCCAGTCTCTGTTGACATTTATCAATAGGCGGAGATTTTGAATTTTGAGTTTTTCATTCTCCTAGAGCGGTCGCCTCCCTTAAGGCTATAGAACCCAGGCTCTATTGCCATTTATCAATAGTTGGATGTTTTGAATTCTGAGCTTTTCATTCTCCTAGAACGGTCGCCACCCAAGGCTATAGACCCCAGTCTACACTGCTACTTATATATAAGATACACTTTTTAAGAAAATCGGCCGTAAAAGTAGATAGAGCAGTCATTAGTTCAGTTTTCGAAACACGGGCTATTGGAAATTAGTAGTCTTCATTCTCTTTGTATTCCGTTACTAAGTCCCATTCAGAATACTTCAACCGTTTTCTATCCTGCTTATCCCCCATGATCTATACATACTTACTCCTCTAGAATGAGTGGCTCTTGAGACTTGTATTGGGTGAACATTTAGCTTTAAAAAAGTTGCAGGTGACGGCTATACGGAAGAAGCCAAGAAAGAGATGGATTTAATAGAATGGAAAGCAAAGAGAAAGAGAAAAAATGCTGAGTCAGAATGACAAGCTACGGATTTTCAACCGGAACTTAATTTTCGATGACGGAAATGTGATGTGATAAATCGGGAGTGTTACTTTTAAGCGTGTACTCATGGTTAGTTCTCCTTACGGCTCAGGGTTGCGTCTATGCATCCAGTTCCCTACTGTTTCTTTGTCCTGCGTCTCACATTTGCTGCCTGTCAGTCTCATATGTTGTTTGTGCTTTTCTGTTAACGCCTGTTTTTGCTGGCGTTTTGTGACGCAATTTTTTGTTCTCTTTGCTTGTTAGTTAAAAGGGTGGAAGACAGAAAATTTCAAAAAGCCGATCAATGGTAGACTGAGGAAGAAAGTGGTGAAAAGGGTAACAAAAAAAAAAATAAGAGACAAGAGATAAACACCGACAAAAAGGGAAAAACGGACGATGACAAAAAGAAATCAGCGATTGAAGACAAAGGACAACGAGAAGAATCAATAGAGAAAAAAAGGAACAAAAAAGAAAAGGATCAAAGGAGGAAAAAGAGAAAATTAAACGAAAATGAAGGAAAGAAAGAAAGATAGAAATATAGAAAGAAAGAAATAAATAAAGAAAGAAAAAGAACGAAAGAAAGAAAGAAACAAACAAAAAAGAAAGAAAGAAAGAAAGAAAAAGAACGAAAGAACGAAAGAAAGAAAGAACGAAAGAAAGAAAAAAGTAAGAAAGAAAGAAAAAGAACGAAAGAAAGAAAGAAAAAGAAAGAAAGAAAGAAAGAACGAAAAAGAACGAAAGAAAGAAAGAAAGAAAGAACGAAAAAGAACGAAAGAAAGAAAGAACGAAAAAGAACGAAAGAAAGAAAGAAAGAAAAAGAACGAAAGAAAGAACGAAAGAAAGAAAGAAAGAAAGAAAAAGAACGAAAGAAAGAAAGAAAGAAAAAGAACGAAAGAACGAAAGAAAGAAAGAAAGAAAGAAAGAAAGAAAAAGAACGAAAGAAAGAAAGAAAGAAAAAGAACGAAAGAAAGAAAGAAAGAAAGAAAGAAAAAGAACGAAAGACAGGGGTACAGAAAAAATGAAGGGAGACGAACACGAGGAAATAAAAGAATATAAAGCCCCTCCCCCCACAACTGAATGTTACAAAATAAAAAGAAATCAAGGAATAAACCTGGCATATATAGAATACGTATTGAAATTGTCATAGAATATGTATCGAAGAATATGAAGAAATAACAAGAGAAAAGTACAAACAGTGATGAAGATGGAGGAACAAAAAAGAAAAAAAAACAAATTAGGTGGCAGTAAAAACCGTTGAATATAATTCCCTCAAATGTAAAGAAGTTACGTAAGAAATTGCTGGGACACTTTGAAATTTCTTATTTTACCGTTCTTCGGAATAGCTTGCTGACATTATCAAGAAGAAGAAGGAGGAGGACGGGCAGGAGCAGTAGAAGAAGGAGAGAAGAAAAAGAAAGAGGAAGAGCAGAAGGAGGAAGAGAAAATAAGAAGAGGAAGTAGTAGTAGTAGTCGTACTATTTCCGGAAATTCGGACAAGCGGGGCAGGGAAGACACAAGGGAAAATAAGAGGAAAAGAATAAGTGTGGGAGACAATAATAATGATTATAATGGCGTCAAAAGAGGAATAAAATATTAGAGCTGAAAATGACTATATTCAATAAAGTGCAAAATGATTGTATCAATGATGGGATGAAAAGGATGAAGGAAAAAGACTACGAAAAAGGAGTATTAGGCGATGACGAAAAGGCAAAATTATATGATTAAAAGTAAATAACAAAGACGAAGCAACCGCGAGAAACCGAGGGGGATGAAACGACGACCTGAGTGATCTTAAAAAGCACAGTTGGAATCGAACCTGGGGCTTCTTGTTTTTCCTATCAACCTTTCAAGTCTTCCGTGGTAAAACCCGGGTATCATTAAGATGGCCAATCTCATTTGAATTGATATCAAAAGCAGGAGGAGGTGTCCGGTCGTCAAGATTGGTCGGAATGGATCGATGCCGTTTCACTCTTTTATCTGCTGCTGTGGAATTGGCGCCGAGGTAAGAAACAGTTCGCTCGCCATGACATTTGCCAGTGCGAATTCCATATGGACCTCGAGTCAATAAAGAAATGGATTGTTTCTTCGCCGGAAAAAAAACAAAGAGAGGTGTGTGTGTGGGGGGGTGGGGGGAGGGAAATGAGAGGAAAATGTGTGAAACTAAGAGAAAAGAAGAATGAAATAAAGAAAACAAAGAGAATAAACGTTGAAAGAATTCAAATAAAGGGAAAGACCATATCTGCAGAATGACCTTAAAAAGACCCGGATGAACGGAATGCGCCGTATGTATTTGTGTATCAGTCGAGTAGCAATCTCATTCAGAGAAACTTCATGTCAAGACAGAGATACCCATCCTCTTTGGGGATCTCGCCGATCATTACAAATGAGCCGTCTGTATTGTTCTCTGTACTGACAACTTTCTTCCTTAGCTGCCATGCGTGATGTCAGCTTAGGCGATCATGTCTCTTTTCGATTCATGATTGACTTGCCAGAAGAATTCCCGCAATAGGCTGCCGTTACTTTCTGTTGCAAACTGGTTGTAAACCAAGACTACAGGAAGCAGTCGTTCCTGTTATTTAACTCATAGCTGGGGAGAGAAGAGATGGATTCATACCTTTCCCAAAGGTATTTGCTCGTAAGTGAATATAACGATATCAACTAAAATTGAACCCCGGTTCTCCGATTTCTTATTCCGAGACGTTATTGATTGCACCATCTGCACATCCGATTTCCATTATTATAGTGTGAGATGATAGCATGTATTGTTACACTTTACGCATTTTAGAATAGCAAGAAAATGATTCAATATGTTACTAACAGTCTTTCACAAGTTTGGTGCCTCAAGGCCATATAGCGTTGAAAGCTCGGTTCCCGTACAATCGCCTTTTCTCTTACGATTACCGAAGTTAAGCAACGTTGAGCCTGGTTAGTAGCTCGATGGATGACCTCTTGAGAATACCAGATGCTGTAAGATTGTGTGTGCGGCTGGTTTAATGGATAATTGCACGGAATTGTCAAACGGAGAGCCGAGTTTCAATCCCAGTTGGGGTTGTTATATTCGCTTACGCGCAAATACCCTTAGGAAAGGCATGAATCCACCTTTTCTTTTTCCCAAGCTATGGCTTAATTAGAAAGACTCGTTTCACTAAAATCATTATTATCTCACCCCGCCAAAAAAAACGAAAGAAAATTCTTACAATCTATGTAAAAATATTTTCTGGCTTTAAATAACCTGTAAAGGGTTGTTAAGCCGTAAAAAACAAATCATCTAATCAATCAATCAACAACTTTTGTTCTAACGGATCAGTAAGATTGTACTGAACATTTACAAAATAGCGTCTAAATAGTGTTTACATATTTGAAACATTCAAAATTCATTAAAAAAATATGAAAGTAGAGTATATGAATAATTTATAATGAAACATTATGAGCAAGAGCACTAAGATGGTCCATAAGATCTGGTCAGTTTTCACGGTTTTGATCGGAAACTAGATCTTTAAGCCTTTCGTCACGATAAAACATACATTATTTTTTATTTTATTTATTTTTTTTTTTGGAGTAGACTCTCCTCGGAAAATGCGTTCACATTAGTTTTTCACGTGCTGGTCTTTTTGAAACTCTCCGATAACGCGATAAGCACTTACAATCCCAAATGTTGAAATTCTGAAATTTAAAATCCTGAAATTTAAAATCTTGAATCTATCAAAATCCCAAAAGATCAGAATCCCAAAATTTAAAATCCTTAAAGATCAGAATCCCCACAAATAATCTTTTGGGGGAAACTGAAAAAAAAATAACCTTTATTCTTAAACATTTACAAAATATCATTTAAATAGTGTTTATACATTTGAAACATTCAAAATTCATTAAAAATTAAAAAACCCAGAATATATGAATAATTTAAAATGAATGCAAGAGAAAACAGCTGGTAACATCGGGTAACCTATCTAATGGAAAATCAGGAATAAAGAGGGATTGTAAAGCATCAAATGTTGCTTAGTGAAACTAAACACGGGCTGTTGTGGAGTGCCATTATCGACCACGATCTGTATGAACATGGTGCATAAAAGAAATATCTTTGTGTAACCCAAGTTTCCGGTCGTAGGAGCATCATATCTACTAGCACAACAGCAGCCGTAGTATGTCTTGTTCAAGACAGCCTAACGAAGCTCAAGCCGTTAAAGTTTTCCTTCTCTTAGATTGGTTATTAACCAAAGCTATACGAGTCAGTCTGTTCTGCTATTTACCCAATGCTTGGGTGAGGAGATGGATTTATACGTTTCAGAAGGGTGTTAGCTTATAAGTGAACGTCATGAACTCTACTGGAAATCGAACTTGGGTTTCCGATTCCTCAATCTGAGCAGCTATCCATTACTTCAAGGTTTACAAACGTGGATCGACCATCCTACAATTTCATAAGTAACTGTTCCACCATTGGAGGCGATGAGTTGTTTTCACTCTCTTTAGCGCGTAAATTACTCTTTTGAGTAAATTTCACGTCTACTCATCATCTCTTAATTGCGTCTCTATCTACTGCTGAATGCACTCATGGGCGATTCCGTCAAACGACAGAGTCGCAACTGAGAAAAATTATACTGAGGAGTGCCGGCCCTGGGAAACAACTGCCCGAGGTCGCGCCTTCTCTTTGCACTAGAGAGAAGCATCGGTGCACGCACAGAGGCCAGCGCAACCGAAGGTAGCGGGGGCTCGGGAAATGTTTGTTCCTTACCCGGGTACATGCGCTCGGAATCCCCACATTAAACTGACCTTGTCTCACAACCTGACCTCGTGGGGGTGGAGGTTGAGTAAATACAAATTATTTTCACACTTACATCACAGACTCAACATTGCAAGCCTGTTGCTATTTTATCGCTATTTCAATAGAAAATGTTCTAACGAGTTATATTTCCTAGTTCCACCAATTCAACAATTATAGCTACGAACAGTAATGTCATCTACACAGGCGCTAAACCTCTTCATTCCCTCCGTATTTCATTTGTAAGAAGCCGATTTCTTATAGAACTGACACCCAACAGGATGTTTCCCCGAACGCTACAATCTGAACCTCTTCAAGTCTAGAGACGACAGTTACCTATCTTACATATTCATATAAGGGTGTACTAATGTAAAACATGTTCACGGTAGTCTGAATGTAGAAATCCAACGTAGTAAGTAATTTGTTCAATGAAACAGCACCAATATCTAGTAGCAGCTATTCAGGAATTCTTAAGGTCTTCTATATCAGAGGTTGGCAGTGGATATTCGGAGAGAGTAGGAAAGCGTAGTTCTTCAGATCTTTCATCTTATAGGTTAGCAGTGGATATTCCGAGAAAACAAAATGGCCGCATTTATACATGTCGGATTGAATATTCCACGTCTTCTGATTGGTTAACCTTCTCTTGGTAAACTATAAAATAAGTCAGCTCATTTTGGTTGGCTCACTAGTTACATAGGTATCCAAAAAACTTTAACAACTAAGAGTAACTTAGATGCAGCACAAGGCCGAAAATATGGAGCTCCCAGTGAGGATCGAACCTACTAGTCAGTTGTAATTGATCTAGTGAGACAAGCTTGCTAAACATTACACCAAGTCGAAGTACCCTTACACCACCATATAGTCTGCACTCACTTCCCTCTTCTACGTCCTTGCAACAACCGCATTTAGTAACCCTCTACCTTGAGCAGCTCTTGGGCCTTAAATTATGTGAACGTTTTTTGATGGATTAATCGAGTAAGGTAGAATATATATGATTTATAGCGAGATGTTTTATTTGTCTCTCAGAATATAAATTTGATATATGCTGAGTTTTCTAAATAAAGATGGGATTAGAATCAATGATATTTGTTTGTTTTGTTTTTTTAACTGAGAGAAGCTGTGAAGGATTGCTTCAAAAGAAAAAGCAAAATCATCTTGAGACAGAAGTCTCTGCTATTAAAGAAAAAAAAAGAAGGAAAAGACCAGCCACTTTTCTTGGGAAAGAATTTGCTGTACATTGTCAGATAATGAAATTGAATCGACACAATCGATGGCTTCCTATTTCGATCGGCGCTCGTGATAAGAAAAAAAATTATCTAAAAAATAAGGATATACGAGGCAACATGAAAAAAGAGGGAGTTCATTTTTGTAAGGCTTTTTTGGTAATGTGAAAGACCCCTGGGTAAGTATCGGTCTTTCGTCTTCGAGCACCTAATTAGACTGAAGCCACATTGTAATTCAAGCCACCTGCGAATAGAAGATATTTTCTGACTGTAGATGAGGTGATAATACGTTTTTAATTTACCTTGACGATTTTATACCTGCTTTTTTTTCTGGTCTCGTTCTTTGAGGCTAAGGGACTGTTATTTATTTACTATTTATTCATTTTCATATAAGACCTTTAGCATTACTTTTAAGAATGAATTACTTCATTTCATGCCATATCTGTTTTAGAATTCCTCCAAAGTTTTCAAATGTTGGCAAATATTTATTAAAGTTTTCATTCAGGACTTCTTTTTTCTCTGGAGAGTTAGTTTGAGTGGACATTTTTATAAATAATAGAGAAAAAAAACTGTTTACAGACAAGATTACCATGTGACTATAAGTGTGTTTTTGCCAGGTAGAGACACCATATAAAAATTAAATGCAAACGAATTGTAGAAATATTACCTCTTCATATCAATGTATATCGATTTCTCTATGTATTATAAAGCTTGCCCTCATTCTATCTGACGTTCTATTTATTCTATCTATATCATTATTTCTCTCTCTCTTTCTTTATATATATATATATATATATATATATATATATATATATATATATATATATATATATATATATATATCAGAAGGAAAATCCTCGAGAGTGCCGCTATTGAATATTACCCAAATATTAATCTACGCCCAGGCTTGTTCCCTATTTCACCTTTCCTAACAGGATTACTACTCTCCCAAGCAAACGTACGCAACAGCATCAAGAAATCAAAAGAAATGGTTGAATCCGTCAACACAGCAATAAAAACAATATCTCCACACGTGAGAGTAATTGACGTAATTTCACTTAACAGTATGAAAATAGCGTTCTCAAAATTCTTCCAGTTGCAAGGACATTTTGTTTTGTTATTATTAGTTACTTTGTTTAACAAATTCATTTCATTTCGCCTTGAAAAAGTCCACAACAGACGAAACGCGTCGGCAACTATTACAGTTTTCCTATTGTCTTTATATATATATATATATATATATATATATATATATATATATGAAGAAATATATTCTTAAAGTGTGCTATATTTATGGGATAAAGTGCTCAATATCAGAGATAGAGCGTGTGTAAATATAAAAGTGAACATAGAAGTCAACACTTCGAGGCGACAGTCTGTTTCATGCTAGATGCAATCGTCAGGCTGCGATTGCGTCTAGCATGAAACAGACTGTCGCCTCTAAGTGTTGACTTCTATGTTCACTTTTATATATATATATATATATATAAATACACACACACACACACACAAACATATATATATATATATATATATATATATATATATATATATATATATGCTGTATATAAAAAACATACCAAATGTATCAAAAATATTATTTAAAACTTTGGGGACGGGATCCTCACAGAAAAAACAAGGACAAAAGTCTGTTAGGTCCATATGGTCTCTCAGCACATGTTAAATAGCAGTCTACAGGTACCTATCTAACATACTTCCTGACCTGCTAGAGGATGTACCCCTGCTAATACCAAGACGCATGTGGGTCAGGTATGATGGGCCTCCGGTAACTTTCAATCCCGTTGTTCGCGGTGCACTGGTTGATATCTACCATGAACGATAGATAGGTAGGAGAGGGCCGTTTCTCTGGCCTGCACATTCCCTCGACCTCAGGCTTTTGGATTTTTATCTGTGAGATCGCCTAAATCAACTGGTTTATGCAGCAGATATTAATAATAGAGAGACGCTTCATCAACGTGCAATGGAGGCCTGCAAAACTATTCGCCACCATCGGGGAATATATGAAAGCGTCTGGCAGTCAATGATCCGTGTCCAAGCAAGCAGGATTGTGGGTCTATTTATGCCCAAGGCCTATAGTCGTATGTCCCATCTCCTGGTCATCAACACAGACTCCTTATCTTAGCCCCTGTATCCGTATCACATATAGTTAGGGTATATCAAAAATAATTTTACAAAGTTTGAGGTTGGGTCCCACATATCAAAACAAGGACATGTCCATATAAACATATGCCTGAATATCCTTCGTTTTTGTGTTATTAAGTTTAAAGAAAGTTTATGGTAGATGGCGCTGTGTTGCCATTAGACTAGGTTACATTTCATTTCTCATTCGTGTACATTTGTGGTTAGTCAGTCTTCAACGTTTAACGTGTGAAGTAGTTAACTGAAAAGTGTTCCATTAAAAAATGGCGGGATATTCATATCATAAGTAGGCAAATATGATTTTTACATATGGCTGCACGAATGGTAACGGACGCGGGGCTGCACGGCTGTATCAGATTGCGTTTCCAGACCAAACGCTGCCGAGTCATCCAAACATTGCTGCTGTTTATAGTCACGTTTCTGAGACAAGATCTGTGGCACCACAAACTATGGATCGAGGAAGACCGAGATCAGCTCGTACGCCTGACCACGAAGAACACATTCTACAGGTTGTTGGAGACGATCCAAGTATCAGCACACGTCAAATATCTCTAGCGTGTTGTACATCTCATAGTACCGCATAGAGGGTACTTCCTGTATCCGTATCATTTGCAACATGTGCAGCGATCATTCCTCTCGAATCACTCACCATGGGAGAACCTTTGATGATAGTTTATTGCACAAACTGCCGATCTGTTGTTTGTTTCCTCAGACTTATTTACGGATGAGGCAACATTTGGAAGAGATGGAATAACAAATTTACACAACCAACATTTATGGGCGGATCGGAATCCCCATGGTAGATTACAGACTAGACACAAGCATCAGTTTCAGATTAATGTGTGGGCTGGAATTGTATGTGACTGTCTGTTTTGAGGTACAACGATGGCCTTTTAGACATATGCTTATATGACATTTTAGCTTGTATTGGTGTCAGGAACCGGCCCCCAAAGTTTGTAAAAGTATTTTTGGATTGTATCTTGGATTGCACATTTAACAGCGTCTACCGTTATCTTTAAACTTATTAACTCAAAAACTATTCTATTTCGCTTTGCGTTGTGCGTTTTTTTAAATATTTTTATTTAACTCGAATCGCCTGAAGATGCCGAAAGGATGAAACCAAGGTAGCCTGATCGGCTGATCTGCTAATATATATATATATATATATATATATATATATATATATATATATATATTGTAGGAGAGAGAGAGAGAGAGAGGGGGCGGGCGGGCACGGTGGAGTAATGGGTAGCGGCTTGAATTGAGGAATCAGTATGCCGAGTCCGAATTCCATCCGAATCGATTACATTCACTTACTTATCAATCCTTTTCTTCTCCCTCCAAGTATGGGTAAATAGCAGAACAGACTGGGTTTTATAGCCTTGGATGGCATCTGGTCTAGAAGGACAACTCTGAATTCAAAACTTGTGGAGTGTCGTTTCGGGACCTTGTGGCACGTAGAGTACCAGGTCTCTGTATTAGGCCCTTCAAAAAGTGTTGATGGTTCGGCACAAAACCTTCACCACTATAATCAAATTATATGTGCTAGTGTCTGGCTGTCGACTCCTAGGAATTGAGCTGCTTGACCCTCATACGTCGAATACGACGGGAAAGTCGAATATATATATTATTGATATAATTACTAATTACATCTATAACAACCCTCCTATGCAACCTCTTAAACTTAATCCGAATATGCTCAAAAAAATCCTTTTAATCTGCACTACACAGGTTCCTTTCTATTACCACCTAAATAATATTTATTTACAGGTGGACGGCGTCTCTATGGGATCTGTCCTTGGTCCAACATTTAGCAATTTTTATATGTCACATCTTGAAGATAAAATTTTTGGTATTATTGAAACACCTAGCATATACCTCCGTTATGTTGATGATATCCTTATACTTGCAAAAAATTTTGATGAATTAACCTTTTTGCAAGAAGCCTTTAAAATAATTCAGTACTTAATTTTACACATGAACTAACTAAAGATAATAATATCCCTTTTTTGGATGTTTTAATAGATACTAGTAATGACACTTTTACCACTTCTGTATACAAAAAACCTACAAGTGATAACAATTGCACCCTCAACTATCTTAGTGAATGCCCCATTAAATATAAACGGTCAATAATTTCTAACCTAGTTACTAGAGCAAAACTTATCTCTTCTACCAATAAAATATTTCATAAACAATTGACTAACATCAAGCAAACCCTTATTAATAACGGTTTTCCTAACTATCTAGTTGATAATGAATTTGATAGATACTTCTCAGACCTAACAAGAGATACACCAAGAAAATTATCCGCAATTAACCTCTTTTACAGAGGACAAATGCATAGACAATACAGCATGGATGAAAAGGCCCTTAAGTCTATAATACACCATAATGTGTTTCCTGTTGATTCCAACAAGGCCTTAAAACTTAATATATATTATAGTAAATTTAAAACGTCTAACCTGATAATGAGTAATAATCATTCTCCAGTTGCTGCAGTTGTTGATAGAACCAATGTTGTGTATGAGTTTAAATGCCCCATGGAAGAATGTTCTTCTAATCCACATACATATATTGGATTTACAACCACCCGGCTCTCCAGAAGATTGACTCTGCATTTAAATAATACTAGCTCCATTAAACAACATATTAAGTCACATACTGTTTCCCTTACGCAATCTGATATACGTAAAATACTTGTAGAAAATACTAAAATTATAGATAAACATACAGACATTAGACGCCTTAAAATCTTAGAGGCATTACATATTAAAAGCAAAAGACCTCTTATTAATCGTATAGATTATAATATTTCTGGTAACATATTACAATGCTTATAATATATTTAAATTTTGTAGCGTATTCTTCGATCTTTTGGCTTGTGTATTGGAAATCTTTTTCACGCTGTCACATGATAAAAATTCTTCGCCCTGCACGTGATCATCGCGTCTTTTGAATTTAAAAGGATTTTAACGTTTTTAGTTCGTAAAAAAGTAGCAACATGATTACGCTACAAGATAATTGGGAAATGTTGGTTTAAAAAAAAAAAAAATGTTGACTAAAAATATTGACCCTGATGATGAACAATGATGTTCGAAAGCGCTAGGTCATCGTATGGACAATACATATTTCGAAAATATTTTCAAATAAAAAGTCTCATTACAGAATATGAGAAAATTCAAAAGAAAATATGAAAGACGATGTTGTCTTTAACATTCAATACTACATGTTTAAAAGAAAAGTTGCTGCCAAATTACACACACATATATATATATATATATGTGTGTGTGCGTGTGTGTGTGTGTGTGTGTGTGTGTATGTATGTGTGTGTGTGTGTATATGTATATATATATATATATATATATATATATATATATATATATATATATATATATATGTAAGCATAAATAAATTAGTCAAAACTTTCAATTATTTTGTAAGTCAGTGAACATAATTTAGATTTTTGTTCATATTTAATCTTCCGTAGAAAAAAAATCAGAAAGTTGTCAGATGAAGAATATAAATAAATTTATTTTTTGAAAAAGTGTTCACACATGAAAATGGCTTTAAAATTTACTTTTTTTCGATTCTTCAAACACATCTTAATTTCATATCATTTAGACCAAGATCTGAAAGAGTTTTAAAATTGTCCTCTAAAAATACATGTCGTTTTTTTTTCAGAGACAAAGATCAGAGGTTATTTTTATAATGTGGAATAAAAAAAATATTCACTCTATTTTATTAAAATTATGGATAACCAACTCATCAGAAAAAGACAATTTTTGAGTTTTCTCGAATTATGTCCTTTAGATTTCAGGTCATATTTTTAATATGTTCCCCATCAATATTAAATTTTTTAAAAAGATATAATACGTTCAGTTATTTAGCTTTATAAAAATTAGGAACATCCAAAACTCACGAGTATGAATTAGACATAAGTCAAAAAAGGGTTGGTATGAGTGACATTAAAAATACAATGAAACAAAATGATTCAATATGAACTCCATTAGCGAATAAATGCTGAAAATCTCAATGAAATTGGATATTTTTTCTGTCAAATTATTGAACCAGTAGATATAAGTTATTTTTCACCTGTCGAAAGTGCGCAGGATTTTGGAGTTGCCGAATACACCCGTTTTATATGCGCGCGCGCTAACAAGAGAGAAATTCACTGAATGGGGCTGAAAGAGGGAAATGATCGAATGCAAGCAATCGAAGCGATTACTTTTCTGATTTGTACTGAGGAACTCAATGTTTTGTTTTTTTAATTTTTATTTTTAAAATCATAAATGCTCAATTACAGTGCATTTTGAACGCTTTTAAGTCAAAGTTTCCGTGTGTTTTTCTTTCATTGCATATTACTTTACACTTCATCACGAAAACATAATTCATATTTTTTCTTCCAATCATTTTTTTTTAAATAAAAGCATTTTACTAATTTCCATTAAAGATATTTTGAAAATTTAAAAAAAAAAATGAGTATATACTTAATTCAGCACGAAATGCGATTAATTAATTTTTTTGTTTCTTTGTTTGCTCGCGATTTTAAAGTACTCGAGCCGTTAACGAGCGAAAGAGAAATATTGAGTTTTCACAAGACTTTTGTGTTTAAATACGTGTGCAGCATGCTAACATTTTTTTATTATTAAATTTCACTTGAAAAATGGCATTTTCCCTCATTCTGCTCATTTAAATGTTCACGTTTAAACATTCACTCGATATGTATCTATAATTTTTGTTTAATTCGGTTTGGGTTCATCGGTGCTATAAATTTAAACAGAAGATAATGAAATAGAATTGTTTATATATATATATCTTGCGGCATTCGGAAGTCTTGTCGCACTAAGGAGCTGTGATACAGCGAAACAGTACTGTCTGTGAATGACATAATTTAGCTCTTGAAAATACATTTCAATTGAGCACTGTTGAGTGATAAGCTAATTCTATAAACAACAGCCACCTGCACTAATGCAAAGCTCTTCAGTAAAATGGATGGAGCACTTTGGCTGATTGGCATTTGTTTACATTTGTAAAAACAATACGCTAGATTTAGTTATGTAACTCTACCGAGTGAGGATAGCTCTGGCTGACACCAAATTAGTTATGTTTCAATCCTGGCTTGAGGCATTCGGAAGTCTAGTCGCACTGAGGAGCTGTGATACAGCGAAACAGTACTGTATGTGAATGACACACACACACACACACACACACACACACATATATATATATATATATATATATATATATTATAAATTAATTGAGTTAAAATATGGTTTTTCGCTACAGAGTGATAACCATGTTTCAAAAATGGAAGCTAAAACCTTCGAATTTAATAGCGAAAAAAACATATTTTAAATCAATTAATTTATAATATTAATGCTCTGTAAATTTACATTGGGCACTATTGTGTAAAAATAAAAAATATCTATAAGAACACCTTAAGAATATCTTACTGTTCTTTGTTTTTATTTATATATATATATATATATATATATATATATATATATATATATATATATATATATATATATTAAGTATTCTATTTCATTATCTTCTGTTTAAATTTCAAAATTAATTTTCTAAAAATGTTTATATATATATATGTGTGTGTATATGTATATGTATATATATTTCCTATTGTTATCATAATGTCGTATTTTTATTTTCGCAATTCAAATCATATGTTATATATATTTTAACTTTGACTATTTACAAATATCAATAATTAATTCCCATAATATTTATGTTATTCAAAAGTGTTTATTTTTCACTTTATTAACTGTTATATTTTCAAAAATTTACAACTTAACAACAGCGTTTCTAAATAGCAAGCTTGTCTTGATAACGACTTTTTCTGATGATGATCGTTATGAATGAAACGTACAACTGGTTTTACAGAGAGAGAGAGAGAGAGGGAGAGAGAGGGAGAGAGAGAGAAAAACCGAGACAGAGAGAAGTTTATATCATAATTTAGTCATATCATATCATATCATATATATATATATATATATATATATATATATATATATATATATATATATTTATATATATATATATATATATATATATATATATATTTATATATATATATATATATATATATATATATATATATATATATATATATATATATATATATGTGTAATTTGGCAGCAACTTTTCTTTCAAACATGTAGTGTTGAATGTTAAAGACAACATAGTCTTACATATTTTCTTTTGAATTTTCTCATATTCTCTAATGAGACTTTTTATTTGAAAATAGTTCCGAAATATGTATTTTCCATACGATGACCTAGCGCTTTCGAACATCATTGTTCATCTTCAGGGTCAATATTTTAGTCAAAAAATTTTTTTATTTTTTTATTTTTTATTTTTTTTTTTAAACAAACATTTACCAATTATCTTGTAACGTAATCATGTTGCTACTTTTTTACAAACTAAAAACGTTAAATTCCTTTTAAATTCAAAAGACGCGATGATGTTATATCACGTGCATGGCGTAGATTTTTATCATGTGACAGCGTGAAAAAGATTTCCAATACACAAGCCAAAAGATCGAAGAATACGCTACAAAATTTAAATATATTATAAACATTGCAATATATTACCAGATATATTATAATCTATACGATTAATAAGAGGTCTTTTTCTTTTAATATGTAATGCCTCTAAGATTTTAAGGCGTCTAATGTCTGTATGTTTATCTATAATTTTAGTATTTTCTACAAGTATTTTACGTATATCAGATTGCGTAAGGGAAACAGTATGTGACTTAATATGTTGTTTAATGGAGCTAGTATTATTTAAATGCAGAGTCAATCTTCTGGAGAGCCGGGTGGTTGTAAATCCAATATATGTATGTGGATTAGAAGAACATTCTTCCATGGGGCATTTAAACTCATACACAACATTGGTTCTATCAAACTGCAGCAACTGGAGAATGATTATTACTCATTATCAGGTTAGACGTTTTAAATTTACTATAATATATATTAAGTTTTAAGGCCTTGTTGGAATCAACAGGAAACACATTATGGTGTATTATAGACTTAAGGGCCTTTTCATCCATGCTGTATTGTCTATGCATTTGTCCTCTGTAAAAGAGGTTAATTGCGGATAATTTTCTTGGTGTATCTCTTGTTAGGTCTGAGAAGTATCTATCAAATTCATTATCAACTAGATAGTTAGGAAAACCGTTATTAATAAGGGTTTGCTTGATGTTAGTCAATTGTTTATGAAATATTTTATTGGTAGAAGAGATAAGTTTTGCTCTAGTAACTAGGTTAGAAATTATTGACCGTTTATATTTAATGGGGCATTCACTAAGATAGTTGAGGGTGCAATTGTTATCACTTGTAGGTTTTTTGTATACAGAAGTGGTAAAAGTGTCATTACTAGTATCTATTAAAACATCCAAAAAAGGGATATTATTATCTTTAGTTAGTTCATGTGTAAAATTAAGTACTGAATTATTTTAAAGGCTTCTTGCAAAAAGGTTAATTCATCAAAAATATTAGCAAGTATAAGGATATCATCAACATAACGGAGGTATATGCTAGGTGTTTCAATAATACCAAAAATTTTATCTTCAAGATGTGACATATAAAAATTGCTAAATGTTGGACCAAGGACAGATCCCATAGAGACGCCGTCCACCTGTAAATAAATATTATTAAGGTGGTCATAGAAAGGAACCTGTGTAGTGCAGATTAAAAGGATCTTTTTGAGTATATTCGGATTAATTTTAAGAGGTTGCATAAGAGGGTTGTTATAGATGTAATTAGTAATTATATCAATAGTTGCACTGAGGGGGACGTTAGTAAATAGACTTTCCACGTCAAGGGAAGCTAGTATTCCGTTATTCAGTTTATGAGAACGTAAGGTTTTTATTAACTCATGAGTAGAG
This sequence comes from Acanthosepion esculentum, assembly GCA_964036315.1. Classification (NCBI taxonomy): domain Eukaryota; kingdom Metazoa; phylum Mollusca; class Cephalopoda; order Sepiida; family Sepiidae; genus Acanthosepion; species Acanthosepion esculentum. The sequence continues at coordinate 75,390,901 of OZ038488.1, forward strand.
TTAATATTATATTTATTAGGTAGATATGGTGTTATTAATTTATTAATAATTTTTGTCAATTGGTAAATAGGAGTGGTTACTTGAGAAATAATGGGACGAAGAGGGTAGTTAGATTTATGAATTTTAACCGTACCATATAGGTAGCCAGGCTTATAGTCTCCTATAATTTTAGGAAGTTTTAGGCTATCACATTGAGCATTATTAGCTGTTATAAGTTTGTTAATTTTTGCTTTTAGTTCATTAATAGGGTTCTTATTTAGTTTTTTAAATTTAGTATGGTCATTAAGGATATTTTGTAATTTGTTATAATAATCAATTTTGTCAATTACTACAAACATGTTAGATTTATCAGCTTTTCGTATAATTATGTCAGGATGGTTTTTTAATTGTTTTGCAGCGTTTTTTAGTTTATAGGTCATAAGAGATGAGGAAGTACGTTGAAGGTTACATCTGTTCTTCAAAGCTTCAGCTTTTAACAAATATTGCAATTCAGAGGTGGTAGATACCTCATTATTAAGTTGTAGTTTTAAAATGTCTTGATATAGCATTTCAATTTCTGTTTTTTTAAACATCATGTTGTAAGATTTCATAATATGGCAATTAGGGCCTAAATTTAAAAGATCCTTCTGTGATTGGGTCAATTCACAACCAGAGAGGTTAATAAATTTATCAATTCCATTGGGTAGTAGAATAGTTCCTTTGTATAAATTGTTAAGTTTCCTATTGATGGAAATCTTCTGAGGAGTTATATCCTTTTCAATAATTGGTTTAAGCCGTGATGTTATTTCCTGAAATTGTTCCTGACTGGTACGTTGTATAATATCATTTTGTATACGATTAGAAGCAGTATTTAGGAGGTTAATATTATTTTTGGCAATATCAATTTGTCGTTTTATAAGATATTCATTGTAATCCCTCGTGTTGGTATCATATGAAGCTGCGGGATCATGTAGTTTAAAATATGTGTAATTTGGCAGCAACTTTTCTTTCAAACATGTAGTGTTGAATGTTAAAGACAACATAGTCTTACATATTTTCTTTTGAATTTTCTCATATTCTCTAATGAGACTTTTTATTTGAAAATAGTTCCGAAATATGTATTTACCATACGATGACCTAGCGCTTTCGAACATCATTGTTCATCTTCAGGGTCAATATTTTAGTCAAAAAATTTTTTTTTTTTTTTTTTTTTTTTTTTTAAACAAACATTTGCCAATTATCTTGTAGCGTAATCATGTTGCTACTTTTTTACAAACTAAAAACGTTAAATTCCTTTTAAATTCAAAAGACGCGATGATGTTATATCACGTGCATGGCGTAGATTTTTATCATGTGACAACGTGAAAAAGATTTCCAATACACAAGCCAAAAGATCGAAGAATACGCTACAAAATTTAAATATATTATAAACATTGCAATATATTACCAGATATATTATAATCTATACGATTAATAAGAGGTCTTTTTCTTTTAATATGTAATGCCTCTAAGATTTTAAGGCGTCTAATGTCTGTATGTTTATCTATAATTTTAGTATTTTCTACAAGTATTTTACGTATATCAGATTGCGTAAGGGAAACAGTATGTGACTTAATATGTTGTTTAATGGAGCTAGTATTATTTAAATGCAGAGTCAATCTTCTGGAGAGCCGGGTGGTTGTAAATCCAATATATGTATGTGGATTAGAAGAACATTCTTCCATGGGGCATTTAAACTCATACACAACATTGGTTCTATCAACAACTGCAGCAACTGGAGAATGATTATTACTCATTATCAGGTTAGACGTTTTAAATTTACTATAATATATATTAAGTTTTAAGGCCTTGTTGGAATCAACAGGAAACACATTATGGTGTATTATAGACTTAAGGGCCTTTTCATCCATGCTGTATTGTCTATGCATTTGTCCTCTGTAAAAGAGGTTAATTGCGGATAATTTTCTTGGTGTATCTCTTGTTAGGTCTGAGAAGTATCTATCAAATTCATTATCAACTAGATAGTTAGGAAAACCGTTATTAATAAGGGTTTGCTTGATGTTAGTCAATTGTTTATGAAATATTTTATTGGTAGAAGAGATAAGTTTTGCTCTAGTAACTAGGTTAGAAATTATTGACCGTTTATATTTAATGGGGCATTCACTAAGATAGTTGAGGGTGCAATTGTTATCACTTGTAGGTTTTTTGTATACAGAAGTGGTAAAAGTGTCATTACTAGTATCTATTAAAACATCCAAAAAAGGGATATTATTATCTTTAGTTAGTTATATATATGTATATATATATTATTTTTCTTTCACGGGGTCCATTGATATAGATTCTAGTGCACCTCTAATTATTGGTAACATTGGTCAGCTTAACATTTGGCAGCTATTTATGATCTTAAACTATGGCTTGCAATCGACGCCATTTTTACATATATATATATATATATATATATATATATATATATATATATATATATATATATATATATATATATATATATATATATATATATAAGACTTTATTCATGGCAACCTGTGTAGCCAAACAGCATTCCATATGATTATGATAGAAGGAAGTTTTTGCTAATTTTTCTGTTCTGATTGCTAACATTTTTTAATAACAAGAGAACTATAGATTTCATTAAGGATTGTACGGATTATATCACGTCAGTTAATAAATAATAATACTAATAATAATAGATGGCCACTGG
>OZ038488.1:75398598-75401098 GCA_964036315.1 Acanthosepion esculentum
TATATATATATATATATATATATGTATATATATATATGTGTGTATATATATATATGTATACATACACACACATGTATATATTTGTTAATAAATGCACATATACCTACGTTTGTTGCGCGATTCGAATTTCATTGGTTACCCAATTGATCGGGCTCGAGATATCGCTTATAGCTTATATTTAAAAAGGTATACAGATGCATCTAATCACATTGAGCACTATTATGTCTACACCTCTTGGCTAAATTTGGTAATTATTTATTTGCTTACCAATGTATGCACTCCAGCACACGCGCATACGGTCGCTAATATCTATTTATCTCATTTACCTAAACTTATACATATATATATATATATATATATATATATATATATATACATACATATATATATATATGTGTGTGTGTGTGTGTGTGTGTGTGTGTGTGTTTGTGCGTGTGTGCGTGTGTGTGTGTGTATAACCGAATGGGTAAATATAGTTAGGTATACGAGCAAGGGATCTTACACAAATACATATAAATACTCTATAGTGAAAGGAAAAAACGGTGCGCAATGTTAAATAACAGAGCTATTTAATATATATATATTAAGAAATAGACATAATATCTTCCATTAAATGCACAACTCCGAGTTTCATGTCGAAGCAATTTTCGAGAAATGAAATTATTATCTTTATTTTTATTTATATTTTACGTTGTTTTTTGTTTTCTTGTTGGTCTTTTTTTTCTAATTTTCTGGTTCTTGCGTGATATATTATTGTTGGGGTGGAATATTATTGGAGATAAAATGAATTGTAGTCTAATATTGTATTTGAATTTAATCTCAGATTGGCATTTAACATTTAAGGTTGGAAAGAAAATTATAAATTCTAAATAAGAGAGACGCTGGTTTTGAAAACGTAAGTAAACAAAAAAAGGGGCGTTGGAAAATCAAAGGTGGGAGTAAATCTATTTTATCCAAAAATCAAAAGAGTACTACACTAAAACACTATTATTAAACAAACTAAAACTAATGATATCATGAAAAATGTATGCCGTGGTAAAATAAAATACAAATAATATAAAATAAAAAAATAAAATAAAATTACGACTAATAATAACAATAATACATATCGATGGAAGGACTGTTCTAGTTCCACTGGCCATGTTTAGTGGATGTCAGTTATCAGTTATCTCCTGTTAATTTCCCTCTGGAAGTTCTCCACGGCTTAAACCGGCACGTTGAACTAGAACAGTCTACCCCAGTGAGCGAAATTAAGGGTTCAGTTCGACATTCCAACCACCTGAAGAAGGCCGGAGCGTACAACGGCCGAAACGTTGTGATAAACATGGCGACAAATATGAGGAAAATAGTCTGAATAATGTAAATAATGTACATAATACCTCATCTCAGAAATATAGAGAGATCTTACAATGGATTATTAATTCAACGAATTTTTATCAGTTTAAACTTTATTTGCAGTGGATTTGAGTAAACGCTCCGTTTGTTTATTAAACAGCATATTTATTTATTTTTGTCTACCAGCCTGAATATTCGAGAAATCTTATTAAAGAAAACTATAAGCTCCCGACAGGAATCGAACCTGCTTAAGCGTATGGTAGACTGTTAGGGGGTCCTGTTTCCAAATATGTGATCTGGGTTCAAATTTGTCAATAAAGTCACTGTTTGAGGTTGTCGGTATGAGAAGAGTATCGTAGCATTTTTGAAAAAGTACCTGTAAACCATACGCTAAGTTGACACAAGCATATATATATATATATATATATATATATATATATATATATATATATATATATCGGAGCATTTTTGAAAAAGTACTTGTAAACCATACCCTAAGTTGACACAAGCATATATATATATATATATATATATATATATATATATATATATATATATATATATATATATATATATATATGAACAGATATATGATCATTTTTCTAATATATATCATAGATAAATTTGTTCCACAACTTCGAGCACAATACTCTACAACTTATCCGAAAATTGGAAAAATACAATAAAATTAAACAGATAAACCTTGTCGTTTTTTTACCGAGTTTGTTTATATATATATATATATATATATATATATATAGAGAGAGAGAGAGAGAGAGAGAGTGAGAGAGAGAGAGTGAGTGAGTGAGTGAGTGAGTGAGTGAGTGAGTGAGAGAAAGAAAGACTGAGATATTGGCATGGTGGAGTAGTGGATAGCGGCTCGAATTGAGAAATCGGAAAGCCGAGTTCAAATTCCAGTCGAATCCATTACATTTACCTACGTGCTAATACCTCTAAATATGTGCAAATAACAGGACAGACTGGGTTCTATAACCTTGGATGGCAACTGGAGAAGAACAACTCTGAATTCAAAACCTGCGGAGGTTTGTTTGGGGACATTGTGGCACCAGGTAGTGCACCAGGCCTCTGTATTCAAAAAATGTGGTTGGGGCTGTCAGTTCTTCGGAACTGAACTGATTGACCCTCATATATCTAATACGACGGG
>OZ038488.1:75403598-75413598 GCA_964036315.1 Acanthosepion esculentum
CCGATTCGGACGATGGCTTCTCCTACAACGTTGAAGTGCTAACCTGGTCGGGTGGAACATTCTCTGTATTAAGTCTATTGAAATCGCAGGCTGATGGATGATGTTATTCACTCTTTTTAAAATACGGGGGGGTCTACTCAAACATGGGTAGATACTAAAATAACGTTTGGATATGCTAAAATGAAAGAACAAATAGCAAACCTATATCAATCGAACTTGTTTTACTTATATTAAAGCATCGTCAGAGGTTAAGAGAAAACAGCCAAAATCAGAAAAAACGAACATTTTCAATTAAATTTGGGTAAGTTATTATTGGTTAAACACGTGTCACGTGTATTAAAACCGTGGATAATTATATGTGTATGTAGGGTTGTGAAGATTTTGTATGTTTTTGTGGCAGACATGATGAGGCAGAACCTGGGACGAGCACAACTGGTTGCGACTTGCCTTTTCCCCGCCAAAATAGAGCCCGTATTTGCTTAGCATGTAAGGCTACTGCAGTTGAAATGAAGGAGAAAAAATGCACTTACCGCTCTGCCGTAATCCGTCCTCGGCCAGATAACGTAAAATAATAAGGGAGGAATTGCATTGCATTTTTATGCAATGAAGATGCAATGCATTATGGGACAGGGACGCAAGGGATTATGGGTATATGGACAAATATAAAAGCACCTAGTTTTTCCCAGTTCGGAAAGGCTTGGAGTGACGTTCACGGTTGGCGGCTGGAAAAGTCTGTCTGTGCGATTTTGAGACAGAACTCAAGAAGGAACGACCAGAGGTTGGATTACCAGTTGGGAGAGCTCGGATTTACTCGCTGGTGGCCGTTTTCTTTTTATTTCACCACAGTTTAAGTGGATAACGAGTAGTACTGTGTATTTGTAATCGTGTGCTTTTGTCTGTCGAGTAGGGTTGTTTATCTTCCCTTTTTACGACCAATCCTCGCAGCGGCTACTTGCAGTCTTCTGATTTTATAGCTCGCTTCTTCAGGAATGTATTCTTTGTATTAGATAGATATAAGTTAGATTCTTTAAGAATGGTTTCCAAGAAGTATGGCGATGTAATGTAATATTTTATACTTGTGTTTATAGCTAGTTATAATGTTATTATTAAACTTTTAAAGTATTTTCTTTTTGAAGTATTATGTTCTTTTTTAATTAGGGTGGCATTAATGAAATCAAAGTTATGTCCAGCATCGTTTCGATGCAAAACGAGAGAGTTAGATCGATTGTCTATACACAAATCGCTCTTGTGTTCGTAGATGCGGGCTTTTAGAGCACGTAATATCTCATCCACATAAACCTTGTTTTGCATTATAATCAGTAATATATCCCGGCATTTGAATCGGTTTAGGGTTTATTTCTCTTCCAAATTATATCTCCGATTGTCTTGGAAGTGGTGGTCATGATACTTATATAAGGGATGACTAATTTGTTTGTGAGTTGTTAATACGCAACAATGAGAAATTAGATTTTAAGGTATATCGTAAACCAACAAACAAAAATGATCTAATCAACTTCTATTCCCACCACAACTAAAAATGAAATAATTATACGATTTTACCTTAGACCTCTTAGGTTATGAAACTCGGAATACCTAAATGAAGAAGGGGGATATATGGAAAAAACGTTCAAACTTCTTCACTACCTACCTCATTTTATCCTCAGCGCTAAAAAGACAGCTTACAAAATCTACAAAACCAAAAGCCAGTCACACTTCTAACAAAAATTACACAAAATTCAGAACCCTGCTCGCCAACGCTCTTTCCACTAAACTAGCCATGCTATCCTCTACGTTTACCAAAGCCAGATTTGGTCGAAAAGGGAATACTGTTTTCATATTTGGGCGGGAGCTATCCAGCCATCACTTTCTAGTCTTGATAGAGTTCAAGAGCGTATCCGAGTTCTTGCGGGTGACCAATTACTTTCCACCCTCCAACCCCACAGGCCGGATGTGGCAAGCCCCTCACTGCTCCTTCGCTACTCCCATGGAAAATGCTCGGATGAACTACATTCTTTGGTTCCGCCAGTTCTAACCATCACGACTAGGACCTGCCCTGCTACTTACTTTGGAGAATCCCCCCGCGGGACATGCCCTCCGTAATCCAACCGTGAGAAGTACATTGAACTGGAAAAGCTTCTTCCCGCGAACCACTGCTCTGTGGAACTGACTGGCAAGAGGATGTTTCCCCGATCACTATAATCTTAATCTGTTCAAACCTAGGGTTAACTGTTATCTTAAACTTCTATCTGTGTAAACTACCTCTGAATATAACCCTCTACTTCGAGTGGCCACGGGCCTTGTACAGGGTGAACCTAACTGTAAAAACGTACACAGTCACACACAGACCCGTGTGTGCGTACCTGATTTTTAAGGTCCTCATGTCTCAGTTTAATGTCTAATTTCGCATTAAAAGACTGTTGGCTAATTGTAGGAAAGAGTTGTATGGCTTTTTTTCTATGCAAGGCTGCTGTTTCAACTTTAATTTCGTTTCTCCTTGTTCACTTATATATTTCTGTGAAGACCAAGATGGAGCGAAATCCTGAATTCGAATTGACATGCACAGAAAAGTATATAAATAAATAAAACACAAGAAAGAAGAAGCATGCAGTCTGTTGAGATGTGCAAAATGCCAGAAGAAAAACAAAAGAGGCTAACTCTACAGATAGAAATATATGAACAGGCTGCAATAGATAGATAGGGCGATCGATATATATATAGATAGATAGATAGATCGATAGAAGATAGATCGATAGGTATGAACAGACTGATAAAGATAGATAGATAGATCGAGAGATAGATAGATATATAAAGCGATCGATAGATATATAGAGCGATCGATAGGTAGATATGAACAGAGTGATATAGATAGATCGATAGATAGATAGATCGATCGATAGATAGATCGATAGACAGATATGAACAGACTGATAAAGATAGATAGATAGATTGATAGATAGATAGATATGAACAGATTGATAAGGCTAGGGCTATAGATAGATAGATAGATAGATAGATAGATAGATAGATAGATAGATAGATAGATATGAACAGACTGATAAAGATAGATAGGTCGATTGCTAGCTAGCTAGCTAGGTCGATAGATAGATAGATAGATAGATAGATAGATGAACAGACTGATAAAGATAGATAGATAGATCGATAGATAGATAGAGCGATCTATAGATAGATATGAACAGACTGATAAAGATAGATAGATAGATATGAACAGACTAATAAAGTTAGATAGATAGATAGATAGATAGATAGATAGATAGATAGATAGATAGATCATAATAGACTGAGGCAGACAGGTCTTGGTCTTGAAATGTCCCTGATAGAAATATTTCAATGTATTTTTTCAACAAAACCACGTTATTTACGTAAATAGTAGATAAAAATGATTCATGCCCAACACGGATCATTAGCGATCTATATTTCGTCGACAATAATGTTTATTATTTTTAAATGCCTTCTCTTAACAAAAGAAACTCTATAAATCCACAGGCAAGTCAAACTATAGATAGACGGTCAGACTCGTTCGAAAAAACAAGACTTCTTGAATTGCACAACCAGCCCTCGCAATAAAAAAAAGTCTGGAAGGCTCCGTTGAATATATTGTCTGCATCTTACAGATTTCAAAGCGGACTGAAGAATTAATATTCGCGAGACTTAGCGAAAGTCAATCCTTTTGACGATGCAAATACAGACAACAGTCTGGAGTCAGCAAGTAAAAAAAAAAAAACACACACACACACATATGTGATATAAGGCTTATTGTGCTGAGGTTTTGTTGTCAAGAATAGAATTCGTTACCATTTCGGATAAGCGCATTTGTTCAATATATGAGTTCTAGGTAGAATTGGTAGGTTTTAGACTGAAATGCCAATCAATAGTTTTGTTTAGCTTATCAATGGGTTTTATGGCCTTTGTATTTTCTAATCAAGAGATTTGGAATTTGTTTACTTACATTCACATATCACATATATGGCCGTCTAATCTTGTCTCATAATGCGACTAGCCAATCCCTGTCGCAGGCACCTGCTCCAGCACATTTGTGTTTGCACAGATCCCACTTGTGTTTTTATACTACAATTATGCTGAGAGGACCTTTGTCGCAGTTTCTTGGAGAGAGCGCAAAATCTATCATGATCGGCAGTTTGAACAATGCCCCTGCTTCGAGCAGATTATGTCAACTCCATTTCACTGACAAGGCTTGGATCAACCCGTGGTATGGTTTTTTCAAGCAGTCTTCCAAAGAATCGGCTTCTCAGACTGATAGCACCAAGAAGTCACAAATCAAACATGGTTTTTTGTCCAGGTAATGGAAGAGTTGGTAATCTGTCGGCACAATATTCGTGAAGTAAGTTCAATGACACAGCGAAGTCGCCGTATCGTATTCCTGACACTCGCGCCACATGCGGCCTGAACTTTTTCATGGAGGAACAGGACGCGTTCCAACTGCTTCGGGAAAAGGTCCACAGTGATGGTTTTGCCCGTTTATACCAGCTCATAGTTTACAATTTATCGTCTAGTCCACCAGATACTGAATATGATCTTGCGTGGCTGTAGAAGTGGTCTGGTCGTCTGTGACGCAGGATAACGTGTTGACAACCATTGACTGGCCCGCTTGAGAGTATCGTACAAGGCCCATTTTTCGTCACTGCCGTGCTCCCGATTAAATATTGCGCCGAACAGGTTGTCATGCGTTGTTGCTTGATGGCTTCCGACAGTGTGTGGGGTACCCACTTGCACAACTTGTACCACTTCTCTGCCAGTGAACTGTGACTGTTTCGTCACAAACCTGGAAGCGCCCGGCAAGCTCACCAAGGGTTTCACTGTTGTCCTCCTCTATGGCCACTTTCCGGGGCTATCCAAGAATTGTGACCGGCCACTGTGGGGTTCATCTGAAAATGGTCAGATCTCCCGAGCTGAACATTTGGAACGAATGCCTGGCGGTCCGTTCACTCACAGCATTATCCCTAAACTCTTGAATTGCACGGGTGACTTGATGCGGCTTAAAGTCATAAAGTAGACAAATCTGAAAAGCTGATTCAACACCGTCATGTTTTCTCGACGCTGCTCGAGCTACGACTGATGCGTGTGCACAACGTACCTGCATTGTTCAAGAATAATGAACACACCACCGTTTTCCCGGCAAGTGACGCACTCACTTGCGTATCAATGATCACTTTTTTGGTTAACTTAAGGACATTTTTGGTTAATTTAAACTACTACTACTACTACTACTACTACTGCTACTACTACTACTACTACTACTAATAATAATAATAAAAATAATAATATTTTGGAAATATAAAAAAAGTAATCAATTTAAATGTTATCTAAGTTTTTTACTTTAACCCGAGGAAGAAAACCCGAATATTTGATTAAAAAAAAAAAGAATATTTCCATTGATCGATTTAAAAAAAAAAGAAGTTTAATTCATTTCATTTTATTTTTTTACCGCGTCGGTAAAATAAATTAATTCACGGAGAGACTTGCGACATCTCTATCAACGAGTGGGCTTCGCCACTTGCGATGACATCGGATAAGAGAGGTCCAATTGTACACTAAAAATCAACACTTCTGAATGGTTTTAGCATAAATTAAACGCTCCTGTCCTCTTGACTGTATGCACAACCAAATACAATCCCACATATATAAATTAAAAGTGATTATTTACTCACATAAGTTCAACAATACTGAAAAGTTATAAAGTTTTATTTAAAATATTCTATGTTACTTTCTCTACAAACCTGTATAAGCTAGTTAAAACTTTTGGCATTTTAACAGGCGTTGTAAACTTTGCTCTTGTGTGGGGATCAAGGGTGACGACCCGCTGTCCAACATCTTAAAATCCTTTCACTAGAATTATAGCAATGATGAAAAATTCACTCAGTTCACTAATATCAATAAATGCATATATTCGAAGAAAAGAAAAATTACAGAGACGTGATACTAAAGATGACGCTAAAAATGTGTATGCTTACTTGATAAATTTTTTCTTCTTTTCTATAAAAGTACAAGATATGTCTGTAGTGCGCATGCGTATAAGTTTTAACATCCGGCTATTGCATCGACACAAGTTCCGGAAAAGATAGCAAGATCAACAACCTTTTTACACAATCTTTAGACGCACATTTCTTTTATCCTCATAATGCACTTTTCGTTCGAACTATCCACTTTCACCAGACCAGCACGTCAGTTTATCATTATCGTCGCCTTGGTATCACCCATAAAACGCTTAGCCGTCAGCTTTATTCATTTTTAAGACGTATTTTTCATTTTTTTTTAATTCTTAAATACATTTTCGTTTGTGTGAGCGAGTTAACCTTTATTCTTTATTGGGTAGCCAGCACTTTTCGCCTACATTAGAAAGTGATGTGGGGGTGGAGATCACCAGATTTACCTGAGGGTCAAGCAATTAGTTGTAACTTTACCGAGTTAATTCAACCTTTTACCTTGGCTACGATTAAGCGGTCATTTTTCTCTCTTTTGTTCGTTTCTCTAGAATCAGACCGCTTCTGTCGTGTCAGTCTTGACAATTTTCCACATTTTACACACACACACACACACACACACACACACACACACACATATATATATATATATATATATATATATATACATTCAAATATCCAATTATGTAGACACATATATATGTGCGCAGGAGTAAGTTTTATGAATACAGACATTAAGTTATTGATATGCAAAATTCTCATGACAGATATTTGAAATCTTCCGTTGTACAAAAATGATTTTTCTGACAAAAATAAATTCAATACCCTCTCTTTCATTCTATACTCAGGCACACACACATATGTATGTATATATATATATATATATATATATATATATATATATATAATTTGTATATATATATAATTTGCATATATATACACACACACATATATATATATGTATACATATATATACATATATATATATATATATATATATATATATATATATATATATATATATATATATATATATATATATAGTCATCCACAGAGACACAGACAGAGAGTTTCGCTGTACCACAGCTCTTCAGCTAGCCGTCTGATTGCTTCAAGCGGGGATCGAAACTCGATCGATTTGACAGAGAGAAAGGGACATTTTAACATTTTCTATACGAAATACGTCAGTAGCCAAGAGTGCTCAGTTCGTAATTGAAGACCTTGCAGCAGTAGCCACTTTTTTAAAATTATTCTTTTCTCCAGAGAGCTCGATCGGATCACCGGGAGCATATAGTCATCCACAGACAGACTGTTTCGCTGTATCACAGCTCTTCACTGTGGCTAGACATCCGATTGCTTCAAGCCGGCATCAAAACTCGGCCGATTTGGCATCAGTCATCCCATTTCTAAGCTATCGGCAAACGGCAGAGAGAAAGGAAAATTTTAACGTTTTCTATACGAAATACGTCAATAGCCAAGGAAGGATAGATGATTTGTTGTTGTACGGCCCACTCTTGCAGGCTGCCAATAATCTCGAGAACCGGACTTGCTAAATGCTATGCGTTCTTTCATTCCATCAGCAAACAGTAACTTTGCTTCATTGAGGACCCGCTTGCATTCGAAGATACGTCTGTGGCAATCAGACGTGTCACTCTGGTGCACCCGGAAGAAGTGATTCTGTCCTTTGGATTATAGCGGCCGGTGCATGCAGATGAGAACCAAAGAGATGAACGTGGTTTAACTTGGTTTTTCCTTGCTGCGATGAAAGCTTCGATTGCTGAAAGGTGACCTTTGTCCAATTATGCGTAAGCCAGATGGTATAGCATATCTTTGCAACATCAAATATTATACATTTTTCATGATTCCCTTGACCTGAATCAAGCCCCCTCCCATAAAACACCCCACATCACAACAGTGCCACCAACGTCCGTGACTGTTGAAGCCACACATTCATCATTCAGTCTTGCTCCTGGCTTTCTTCTCCCATAAACTCTACAAACTCTCTCTACAAAAAAGTTCTAATTTGGACTCATCCGTCCACAATACAATTTGATACTTTTTCAATGTTCAGTTCTTATGCATTTTGCCCATAACATTGTTTTCTACATATTCATCTTCGATAACAGGGGATTCTTGATGGTTATACAACCCTTCAACTCCGCTGATCTAAGCTGATTTTTAACAGTTGAGAGCAACACTGGTTGTTATCGAGAGAAATTAAGTCCAGCTGTCATCGCTGGAGCAGTTTTCCTTCTATTTATTTTGCTCTCAATAACGAGCAAGGACAAAGTGATACAGCCAGAAGAAGTGATTCCTGTCGGTTATAGCGGCCGAGCATGCAGGTGAGAACCAAGGAGATGAACGCGATTTAACTTGGTATTTCCATGCTGGAATGGAAGCATCGATGCCGGCTTTCATCCAGGAGGAAACCTCGACGTTATATTAACTTTCGTGCAAATACCCTTGGGAAAGGAATAAATCCACGTCTTCTCAGCCGAGTAAAACTTGTATCACTAAATTATTATCTCCCCCTACCCGCAAAGAAAAAGAAGAACAAATTCTTACAATCTAAAAATGTTTATTGGCTTTAATTCTCTGAGAACATTTTTTTTGTTTCCAATATTTTATTATTAATTTTTCTTTTTAAAAATTGAAAAAAAAACTGTTTCTGTATTTTGGGACGGTTTTATAAAACAGAGATAAATTGACTATAAACCAAATAGGCCTGACAGAAATTAGCCTGAAATGTGACATGTGGGGCCGTACATATTAGTAGGCCGTGGGCCTACCTAGGGTAATGGCGCCATAGACCACTTCAAATTACTTTTATTGAGACCATAGTGTCCACTTTTCTAATCAATCAGATTAATGGCGTCGCCACATTCTCCATAATCCATTATTACCCTCATTAAAATCTAGTTTTAATTTTAAAAGATCAAATAATAATCCTGTATTAATTATAAGTTTCGAAAAAATCGATTATTATACATTTCTAAAGAAAGTATCGTGTTAATCACCGTCGTCATCATCACCGTCGTCATCATCATCGTCGTCATCATCATCGTCATCATCAAAAGTCCCAAGACTGGGTGTGGTCGTAGGGTCGCTTTGCAGCTAAGCAACTAACCAGTTCCTTCCATATATCTCGGTAGAAAGCCGGTAAGGAATTCATTCATGCGTGGCGTGACTTGTGTAAGCCGACCTGATCAACCCCATCCTTCTCTAGCCGATGTCCTCCAGCTTGAAGCCGCGCTTTGATGACGGAGACGTGGCCGTTGATTTCATTAGAAGAACTCTCCACCTTCGCCGATGACTTCACCAGACTGACTTCTTACTTAGCTATGGAGTCCAGTGTACCCCATTTTACTGGAGGCTCTTTGATTTGATCCTACAAAAAGTTTATTTAGCCCTTTTCTGGTCTTGGTTTTAATTCGGCTTACTCTCTAGCCATCAGAAAACCATAGTGATTGATACTGTGAGGTTTTTTTTTTCATAAATCAACTAAAAGTAAGATAATTAAGCCTCTAAGACGCAAGTTGTTACTAAAGATGAAAGACAATAGAACAAATGAAACTGTGCGTTCTGTGTGCGAGAATAAAGTTAGCAGGTATAGATTTCGAAAGACCACCAAATAAACGTGCATTTCTTAGAATAATTGAGACATGATTTCTTCTAATGGTTTCTCGTAGATTAGTAGTAATGTGAATAAATGGTCCATTACCGTATATATATATATATATGTGTATATATATATATATATATATATATATATATATATATATATATATATATATATATATATAGGAAGATTTTCTATAGCTAGGCCGGTAGATGTTAATTTCACAGTCTAAAATATAATAAAAAATAAGTACATTGTTAGTTTTGTTTAGAAAAACACACAGACAAGCGCGAGAGTGCGCACGCACACGTATATATATATATATATATATATATATATATATATATATATATATATATAAATCGTTATCACCCCCACACAAGGCAGTACAGCTCTTAGTACGCAAAAGGTTACAGTGTGT
>OZ038488.1:75421098-75506098 GCA_964036315.1 Acanthosepion esculentum
GAGTTCCATGCTTCTAAAATAATAATTAAGATTTTTAAATGTCTGTAGAAGGTTTAATGAACGCATACCTACAAAAACTGTTAAATTCTTCTCTGATTCTACAAGTAGACCAGTTAAAATAAGTAATTCCAAGCTAACCTATAGTCTTCACGTACATCACAAAAATTAGTTTTCCATATATTCTCCTTGTGTGCAAGTTTAAATCCATGCCTTGTGTTATTTGCCTTTTACCCGAAAATATTGGATCCGTCTGTAAGGAGTAAATGGTAACGAGTCAAACAGAAAAGGTAGTATGACTTTTGAAATATATAGAAGTCAATGGGGAATCACTCCATTATCTTTCCAAAGCAATTATGACTGTTCACAGACAATAATGTAATAGAGTAATGATGATTCGCTACGTCCTGGAAGGATATGGGGCTTACGGCTATATCGTGTTGAAACACCGGTTCTCGTATGATCACCGAAGTTAAGCAACGGCGAACCTGGTCTATACCTATATGGGTATCCGCTTAATTATACCAGGTGCTGTAAGCTCACATATGCGGAACGTGTAATGGATAACGGCTCGCAATTGGAAATCGGAGAGCCGAGTTCGAATTCCAGTCGAGTCCATTATATTCTTTTACGAGCAAATATCATTAGGAAAGGTATGAATCCAGCTATACGCTAATTAGTAGAACTCATATCAGCAAATCATTATTCTTTTCTTTTTATGTGCCATGTCCTTTCAGGACGTAGGCGATCATAGCTCTCCAACTCACTGTCCCTTGCAGGTCTCAACAAGTTCCTTCTCCCTGCTTCCTCCCCCAGACCACGTCCATTTGCTTAAGCTCGCCAGGTATGTCACGATTCTCCAAGCCCTCCTTCCTCATTATGTGTCCAAGAAACTTCAGCTAACTCTTCCTGATGTTAAGTATAAGCCTCCTCCTTGTTTGCATCTTCTCTAAGACTTTATCGTTGCTCACCCGCTCAGTCCATGATATCCTTCTGTAGAACCACACCTCCGTCGCCTCGAGTCTCTTCTTCAACTTTTATAGGAAATCGTCCAACATTCGCTGCCGTAAATAATGACTGGTGTCACGTAACAGCTCAGTAATTCTTTTCTTTGTTATCAATGAAATCATTATTATCTCCCCCAATCTAAAAATATTTTCGGATTTTAAGTAACCTGCAAAAACTTGATAAGCCGTAAAAAATCAAATTAGTCAACCTGGAGGGATATGGATTTCTTTAAAAGAAAAAAAAGAAAATCTCTTATTCGAAGTGGTAGACATTTTAGATTTTGTAATGACAAAAGTCGCAAAGTAATCTGCATTGGTACCTTAGTGCTGGCTGTAATAGTTCTATTACTGGCAAGAAAAGTGAGTGTTCAAATCCAGAAAATATCCAGGTAATGCTGATTTTCCAAGCAATTAGATTCCACGTTTCTGAAAACTGACACAAAACAACCTTTTTTTTCTCGTATTTTTCTACCGATGTGTAATCTTTTCATCAATATAATTTCTACTTTTTATAAATCTGACTCACTCTTTGGGGGAATTATATATTTATCTGTACTTATTGGGGGGTGGGTGACATTACGTTACAAATTTGTAAATCCTTCTATGCACACAGCAATGTGTATGCCTGTTTGAGTGTATATAATTTTCTCAACAGAGTCGAGGGTGAATTTTTGTTATTACTAGAGTTTGCGCTTGTGTGTGTTTCGCGTAAGGGTTTGTTTAATGGCGTATAAAAGATACTTTTGAAGTCGTTTTTTGTGTGTGTCAGGATGGGTAAAGAAATTCACTCCCGTTTTTTCCCCTTTCTACCAGGGCTTTTCAACTAAAGCAAACTATAATGGAGTACGGAAAATACAAAAAAAAATGAGGTATGGGAGGGGACAATTCTGCAAAAATACACAGAAGCATTCTGTTTTTCGTAGGTGTCTATTCATTAACGAAGATATAGAATGGCTATGAATGTTTAGGTAGGAGGAAAAAGAGGAGATTGAATAAAAGATTTATTTTTTTAAAAAGACCATAATATTAGTAATGCAAAAAGAGCCAGAACATAGTTGAATAATAAGATAATATTAAGAGCAACTGTATGTAATATTAATGGGATATAAAAAAAAGAGTGTAACATCCGTAAAAGGAAATCATGATGAAAAAGTAAAGACGAAATTCACTTTTTTATGTTGAAGCAAATGAAAAAAAAAATGCAAGTGAAAATGACGAGATGGAGACGATCGGCGAAAAGATGGAAGGAAAAGGAAGAAAAAAACTGAAAAAAACAAAACTTGAAGACAAAGAAGAAGATGAAAAGAAGACGAAGTGCAAGAGAGAGGAAATTTGAAAAGAAGGACAAAGGAGAAAGAGTAGGAGGAGAAAAGAAAGACTTGAACGAAAAAGGAAGCAACAAAAGGAAAAATAAAGGAGAGAAAAGCCGAATGGAAAGGGGAAGTAAGAAGTAGTAGGGAAAAGGAAGAGAAGAAAAAATAAACTGGAGGTGAGAAAAAGGTTGGAAGAAAAATCTAAGAAAAATGAAGCAGGAAGGGATATAATAGAAATGGAGGACGCGATAGAGAAGAAAGATGTGGAACGAATAAGAAAATGATAATAAAAAGAAAGATTATATATATATATATATATATATATATATATATATATATATGAAAGATGTGGTTGATGATATGAATTAAAGGAAAGAAAAGAAATGGGGAAAAGAAGAACGCAAGCCAATGATAGAATGCCTGAAATGAAGATAGAATGCCTGAAATGAAAGATGAAAAAAAGAAATCAAATACGAATTAAAACATGACAATAAGAAAACACGTGAAAATATGGTGAGAGGATAATGAAAACTATAAAGAAAGAAGAAGAAGAAGAAGAAGAAGAAGAAGAAGAAGAAGAAGAAGAAGAAGAAGAAGAAGAAGAAGAAGAAGAAGAAGAAGAAGGGGAAGAAGGAGAAGGAGAAGAAGAAGGAGGAGGAGGAGGAAAGAAGAAGAAGAAGGAGGAGGAGGAGGAGGAGAAGAACAAGAACAAGGAGGAGGAGAAGAAGAAGAAAATAAAAAAGAAGGAGGGGGAGAAGAATAAGAAGAACAAGGAGGAGGAGAAGAAAAAGAAGGAAGAGGAAGAGTAGAGAAAAAGGAGGAGGAGGAGAAGAAATTTACATTTGATAAAAAGTGGCAGACATTTTTTTTTTTAACCATGTAACAACCAAGTGAATCTGATAAGGTAACGAGAAAAATAATTCAACGGAAAGGGATTCAAGGAATTAATCGAATCAAAATAATGTAAAAAAAAAAAACAAACGTAGAGGAGGAGAGAGTTAATGTTGAGAAAACAATGAAAGAAAGAAAAATGTTAAGATTTGAAATTTAAATGAAAAATAAAATTCATCAAATCATTGAAATCGGCTACCAAGAAAAATATTAAAATGGAAAAAAATATGAAGAATAATTATCTTATTCTTTATATTTTCCATTTTAATATAAGTAAAGGAGAAATAATAATAATAATAATGATAATAATGATAATAATAATAATAATAATAATAAAGAAAACAGAAGAAGGAGAAGCAAGAGGAAGAATGAGAACAAGAAGAAGAAGAAGTAAAAGGAGTGTAAGAAGAAAAAGAAGAAGAAGAGCAAGGACAAGAAGAATGAGAAAAAGAAGAAACTATAGTACGAAGATGTAATAATAACAATATGAAAACTGAAAGAAAAATAACGATTTACTAATCGTACTTTAGATGTGACACAAAGTCGAAAGTATGGAGTACCCAATGGAGATCTGACTTACCACGCATTAGGAATTTATCTAGCAAGATAATCTTGCTAACCAATACATAACGTCGCAGTGCCTGTTTCTTTACTAAGAAGATGTGGCACAAGGCCGAATGTAGGGAACACCGAGTGAGATGATGATGAAGAAGAGCAAGAACAGTAATAAGAAAAATAAGAAACAATGGTACGAAAGAGTAATAATAATAATAATAATAATAATAATAATAATAATAATAATATGAAGAAGAAGAGAAAGAAGAAGAGGATAAATATGAAGAAGAACAAGAGCAGCAAGAAAAAGAAACGATAGTACGAAGAATTAATAATAATAATAATAATAATAATAATAATAATAATATGAAGTGGAAAATAAAGAAGAAATATTACTACATAAAAATGATGTTAATAGAAGAAGAAGAAGAAGAAGAAGAAGAAGAAGAAGAAGAAGAAGAAGAAGAAGAAGAAGAAGAAGAAGAAGGGGAAGAAGAAGAAGAAGAAGAATGAATGAATGAATGAATGAAAAAGGCGACACGTGATTTGCTACACAATTTGAAGATGTCCCTAAATGTGTCAGGAAGTGATGTTATTGAGTAGCTTTCTTTGTGTAAAGTCATATATCCTTGTCAACTTGAAAAAAAATCTTTCAAATACGTATTGTCAACAAAATACGTTACTTATATACGCATTATCGATTGGACAATGAGTTTGTCGATAAAGATGGCAAGGCATAGGCAAAAAGGAACAAAATGTAATTTCTCTCCTGTATTCTTAGATTAACAAGAAAGAAAAAAAGTAAAAAAAACGGCACTGGAAATGTTTTGCTCTAATATAAGGACGATGTGTTTGCACTTACAACCACACGGATATCCTGACGTGTTGATTGTCACCCTAATCTAAAGGTTTTGCCTGGCAGAACGAGATTAATTGATTCATTGATCTGTGTCTTTGCGGTTTATCAACCCTATGTGGATTATTTAAAGCCGAAACATGTTTTAGAGTTTAAGAATAATTTCTTTTTTTTTCTAATTTTGCCAGTGAATATTGCATTAACAATTTTTCGGAGATGATCATTTTTGTACTTACAAGTCTACTATTTAACCCATAGCTCGGGGGAGAAGAGGCGGATTCATACCATTCCCCAAGATATTTGCGCGGAAATAAATGTAACGAATTCGATCGGAATTCGAACTCTGCAGTACAAGTTCTCATTCCGACCGTTTTCCATTACACCACCCGCGGCATAACGAGAATATTCGTTATGTAATATGAACTTTTCAAGGAAACTAGTAAAATAGATGATTTGTTCCTATTTCTTTCGATTAGCTATATTTCAAGTTTAATTTGAAAAGCGTCTTCACTGTATTATGCTCCTTCAGGACATGAAGGGTCATGGCTTTCCGCGACTTCTTCTTAGCATTATTTGTTCCTTTACCATTCCCCCTCTCCGTTCTGCTATCCATCAAAACATACTTGTTAGGTATATTACTTGTTGTTTCCTTCTAGTGCTTTCAATATGACCTGTGGGTGTCAAATTTTCCAAGCCTGCTTTACTCATTGTTGATGTTAAGGTGGTGTAATAGATAGCGGCTCGCAATGAGAAATCAGAGACTCTAGTTCGTATCCCAGCCGAGTTCTTTACATTTAGGTATTAGTAAATATCATTTGGAAAAGTATGAATCCAACTATTCTGCCCCCCCCCCGATATGGGTTAAAGAAGTAGAACATGTATCTGCAAAAAACAAAAAAATTGGAAGCTTCACAAGATTGTTGATAAAATATTCATTCGAAAAAAAAAGTATTTCAAACTATTTCCATTATTTGGACTGTTATCTTCATCTTTATTTCATGTTTACGACGTTTTGGCCGTTGTACTTGCCGACCTTCATCAGGTGATATAGGTTGGAATTTTGAGCCGAACCCTCTATTTACTACACGGGTGTAGATTGTTCTAATTCCACGTGCCATGCCTTTTCCAGATATCTCAGTTTCAGTTACTTCCCTTTAGTAACTCGTCTCTCCATGTTTTTGTCTCCCTCTGCTGTGGTCAGGTATTGAACTCACAACTCTTTGGGTCAAGTCACTGGATTACTTCAACAGACATTTTTTTACCCATGGATTTTAAATAATTTAAACAATATTTCTTCTTAAAATCTAAAATAGGTTTCGGCATTAAATAACGCACAAAGGGTTGATAAACCGTAAAAAATCACTGAATCCTCATTGTATGTCTTATAAATTGCAACTGTATCTTTTCAATTCAAAATAAAATTAAGTTTTTTTTTCTTTTTCTTTCTTTTCTTCAAAACTTCCACGTTGTTTTTATCCTCCGTTCATATAAAATAGAATTTACGTTGCCTCAAGTCGACTCATCTTCCGTTAGAAAAAAAAAGAGTACAACATTGCCAGATAGAAGTATTACAGAGCAGTTCATTAGTCTTTACTAACGAAAGTTTCATGTTCTTAGTACTTTGGAAGGCATAGCCGACTGAAATTTGAGCGAAAATATTCGCTGCATGGTGAATTTTAATTCGTTTGAAGGCGCTATTAGAAATTAATTCACCTGAGATTTATGAGAATTTTTGTCACCCTGTGAAGAGAATGTTTTGTGTGAACTTTAGTACAAAAACATAATTACATAAATATAACTAGATCTCTTAACATTTTCATTCGATCAAATAGAAAATAACTTCTGATTAAGTTTTAAGCCGATCGCCGGGTTTATTTTTTTTGTAACTCTATCGCATAAACAGAAAACTAGATAAAATTCAACCTGATGGTCGTTAAATAAAATCAACCAATTAAAAGTAGGGTCGGTTAAAGAAAATCGCTTTTAAATTGACAAAAAGAAGGCGAATACCCATTAAGCCACAACTCAACAGACACGTTGGTTGGTGGAGATTTACTTTGACCTTTCATTGTCCATTTAACACTAAACTCCAAACTCTATCTACTTTTTTCTTCTTCTGTTTGTTTTCACTGTTTTATGCAATATTCCCATTTCCGTTCCCGTCCTACCCGACTTAGCACTCGGTGATTTGACACCTCAGGGCAGATATCGATAGATCTACCTGAAATGTGTACTCAGGTGTCGAGGTCAGCTTTCTCAGTACGCGCGCAGGGATGAACGGGTAGTATTGTCCCAGCCGTGTCAGGAGGGAGCTGGAGATGTTCGAGGTCTATTGCCAGTCTTTAGATGAAAAGCGACGACATGTCCAAATGCATTCTACTTTGTGCTGTGTCCCTCCAGGTCATGGTTCTCCCCAACTTCTCTTTTGTAGCTCTTAGTAAGCTGTGTTTTCCCCCTAACTCCCTTTATTCCTGTTCTGACAACCGTTTGTACGAGCTCGTTAGGCAGGTTATTCACTGCTTTCCTCTGCTCCTTTCAGATATTATCTGTGGGTGTCCATTTCTCCAAGCCATCTTTCCTCGTTATGCGTCTTAGAAATTTCAATTGCCGCATTCTCATTAGTAGTTTTTTTTTGTTGTTGTTTGCTTTCATATTGTTAAAAATTGATCGTTTCTCGTATTTTCAGTCCATGGTATTCTCTGCACCTTTCTGCAGAATGACGTTTCTGTTGCCTGATGTCACTTCTTCAGCTGTGAGAAAATTGTCAAATATTTACTAATATTATGCACTTCAGAACACTTTTCTTTGTTTCTATCCAAATACATAAATTGTCATTAATTTAAGATAAATGTATTTACTAGTCTGCAGGCGGATTTAATAAAAAATATATATATTTGACAATTTGGGATTACTTTAAGGCAAAGATATCAAAACTAAAACCTAAGGAAATGATTTGTGTTTTTCATCATCCACATAGATAATTGTTAAATGACTTTAAATGGCAAATGTAAATGGCTCGTGAGGTTATTATAAGCAAGAGTTTAATCATTGTTCTTCATTCATGGAAACATTAGAGCTGAACGTGTTGAACGGTCAATTTGTTCCACAGTTCTCTTGAAATGTTTCGAAGCAGCAAATCTCTTAGACTCTTTGACTGAAATGATGTACAACCAAACTTGAATTGTTTTTAACAGAAAATTACAATTCAAGGTTCGCGAGAATTGTATCAATAACTTTGGCCCAAAGGCCCCTAATATCACGACTCTAGAGATTTTAATGTGGAGACCGTATTAAGGATAGGGTCTGCACCATAAAAAAAAAATCAGAAACACGCCTGGATGTCGAGGATCTAATCGAAATTTCAAGAAAAGCTGACATTGTCAAAATAAAATGCAAAGTTTACATGAAGGTCTGGAAATTTTGTATTAATGAATCATCAATGCCGAAATACAGAAATGTTTACACACACACACACACACACACACACACACACACACATATAATATATATATACACACACACACACACATATATATATATATATATATATATATATATATATATATGCAAGTTTCATTAAAAACGACAGACAAGGTAATACGGTTAAGTCTTTTATTTAATTTTTCTTGTGTACGAACAAGAATTTTCTTTGCTGGACAAAGGGTGTGTAAGAACTGTCCAAATGTTTTATTTTTCCGAGCGCTTTCGGCTATACCTTTAGCCATTATCAAGGATGATTTGATTTTTCAGCTTACTTGAGTGTGTGCATTATGTATATGTCTTAGTGAACACACACTCAAGTAAGCTGAAAAATCAAATCACCCTTGATAATGGCTAAAGGTATAGCCGAAAGCGCTCGGAAAAATAAAACATTTGGACAGTTCTTACACACCCTTTGTCCAGCAAAGAAAGCTCTTGTTCGTACACAAGAAAAATTAAATAAAAGACTTAACCGTAGTACCTTGTCTGTGGTTTTTGATGAAACTTGCATAAAAGAAGGATTGCTGCCTAAATATACAATATATATATATATATATATATATATATATATATATATATATATATATATATATATATATATATATATATATATATATTCAATTAAAACAGACAACTGTAAGGGTCCATTGGTTATAATTTATTTCCCTAGGGAATTTCTCTTTCCCTGGATTATCAGACCACACTTTCAAGGATGAAAAGATGAATTTAAATTTACATATAATTTTTATACACTTTTGAGGGGTAGTATTAAGTTGATGTAAGATGATATAGGGTACATATACATCAAGGGAAAGCTTAACACATCTCGAAAACACGGTTATACATCATGATTTATTTCGACAAGAAAGTCTCATCAGCAGTGGCGATTCTGGAAATCTGAAAGTGGGGGGGGCACTTGAGATTTTTCTGCGTAGGAGTTGGTGGTCAAATTCAAGCAGCGCCTTTATTTTCGTACTACACCACTATCGTATACACAACTTCGGAATGCGTTTTAGTATGTTACTTCATTAAATTAAACGGAATAACTTTTTATTCATAGAAGTGGAGTTCTAATCTATTCTTGCCTTCTTTTCCACTCTCAATCTGTTGGACCACAGGAGAGGTTAACTTCAAAACAAAATCAAAGGCTTAATACTAACGTCAATACTAGCAGAACAGTGTAATTTGTCTGCTCTGATATTTTCCCTCTACAAAACTTAGAAAAGTGGAGTGGGGCCAACCGAGGGACCAGCGACAATTTGTGGGGACATTGGGCCCTTCAGACCTCCCCCGTAGAATCGCCACGGCACATCAGACCGTAAATATAAATGGTTTACATTTACAAAATGGTTTAAATTTTTCCAGACATGTTTTTTAAAAAAAAAAAAAAAGAAAAAAGAATAACAAGAAAAAAGTAATAGGAAGTCGAGGTGTCTGACCTAGAAAATATATTTTCCGGGTATTGTAAGCCGTCAGCCGATGCTTATGTGTGGTGAAAAATATATTAACATAAAGAGACAGACATATATATATATACCTATATAGAGAGACACACAAACACACACATATATATACGCATATGTACACACAAATATGCATATATGTACACAAACATACACATATATACACATATAAATAAAATTGTATACATTGAGCTTTCTTTATGGATTTGTCCTTTTAATATTTTATATTAAAAAGGACCACTTGGATTATCCTTTCCACTTCAGTCAGTCGGTTAAATGTCACACGTGATACATGGTTGGGCGATCATGAATCATTTTTATACATGTCTGATAAGGCAGAATATTTTTCCCGGAGTAGGTTGCCATTTCCTTCTGTGTTAGGCTGGCTGATAACCAAGACTAAAGAACCCAGTCTGTCCTGCTGTTTAACCCATAGCTGGGAGGGGAAGATATGAATCCATAACTTTTCCCAAGGGTATTTGTGCGTAAGTGAATAACACGTACTCGCCTGGGATTCGAACTCGGCTGTCTGAGTTCTCATACCGAGGCAACACACACACACATTACCATAATACATATATATATATATATATATATATATATATATATATATATATATATATATATATATATATATATATATATATATATATATATATATATATATATATATATAAATTTAAATTATGTCACTGTCAGTCTCTAACTAGCACCTGAAATTTGCGTTATTCATTAATCTCCAAGTTGTTCTACGCATGAGGAATTATACATACATACATACATATATATATATATATATATATATATATATATATATATATATATATATATATATATATATATATATATATATATATATATATTATGAGCACGTCGCCGTGTGATTAGAACGTTCACTTACTGTACATGAGATCAGGTTTGATTTGTCGGATTTCTGGATCGCATTGGTCTGGAGGATGCGATCGTAGCCTGCGGCACCTTTGGAAGACCATACTACGGGTTGACCCAAGCTTTATTAGTGAAATTGGGTAGACGAATCTCTTGGGAGTCGTCGACGGTTGTGCTAGCACGAAGTAACATGTTATCGTGACGGAGGTTTTGAGCGTGCTAGCCTTGTTCACACTGTTGATCACGCTGGCTAACGCGCTCCCTGCCAGAAACTCTAAGTAAGTTCCGCTCAGCATAGTTGCAGTATAAACCACGGGTCTAGTCGTTGAACAAACACAAATATTCCTGGGAAGGTGTCGGCAGTGGGGATTTAGCTAGCCGCCCCAGTAGACGGGCATACTCGGATACGCATTTCCAGCCACTATATACTACATCCACGAATAATTTCTGAAATATCTCGATCTGACCCAAAACGATTATTCTATGAACTGAATTTTCGATCGTTTGATCAAATTTGGGGAAGTGGCTCAGGTTGAGAACTTTCATCTCTCTCTCCGATATATCATCAGAGCTTTACACCATGAAGAATATTCTGGAAAGTGATCCCTGTCTGCATCTGTCTTGCCTGTACTTAGAAAGACACGCATAATGATGTCAGTTGGAAATAACTAGAAGCTTAAGTTTACGGCGATAAGACCCGTCTACTTCACTCTGAGTCTGCTGATTAATTCAATGAGGGTGGTCACCATTAAAATCTGTTGCATTAAGAACACGTGTCAACAAAATTACTTTACACAAGCGTGGTGGTTAATACCTCAGAAACGAGGGTACATTTTGGTAATGCCTTTGGAACGGGATGCCAGATCGCTGCCAGGTCCGGTGCTTTCAACCATAATTTTATAAGTTCACGTTGCAACCTCATAATTTAACTGTTTTCTCATTGCACCTTTTGCTTGCTTTTTTCTTCTTCTCAGGGATCCGCTCTATGTAAAATATCCGTCTAAAAGTTGATTTGAAATGCATCAGAATCAATAGCAAATGATAATAATGAAGTTATCTTAAACAAAATAACTGGATATCTCATTCTTCGAATTTTCGAAATAAATATGAATTTGATGGATAATCTTATTTAAGAGGCTGTGGGGTCAGTCTGCTTGGATTTTAGGTGGAAAAATAAAATGCGAGTGTCATGTCCACAAAAACATAAAGAAGACCAAGCCAAATATGGTAGTAACATTTATACAGTGGTACATATATTTACATGTTAAAACTAAATTTTTTTTTTGTTGTGGCCATGATGTGACCAAAAGTTCGAGTGTGCAAAATGATTTTTGTTGATAGTGAGTCTGTAAAGTTCGAAGTTACATGTACGCCAATATGTGTGTGTGTGCGCGTGCGCGCGTGTGTGTGTGTGTGAAGCACACGCTAATAAAACACAGTGAACAAAGAGAAGCTGCGACAAAACTTACTTTCGTCGTGGCATTGTCTGTAGAAAGATCATTGCTGATCGGTGCGTTGTCATGGTAACGTGTGTCGCGGTCGGGCCTGTTTGCTGACTGCTCTGTTTCAGATCTCCCCTGCTGACTGTCAGTGCCAAGCCGTTTTTATGGCTTATAGCGAGTCGGTGAACGGCTCACGAATTCCATCTTAGTTCCTGGCGGGAATGTAACCCAAGCTCTGACCTATTTTCAGGTCATTTGTAGTTCAACCGAGGACGTGGTAGAGAGCACACATGACTTGTTACAGACCCATTCAGGTTTCAGAAACCACTTATTTAATTTTGGGGCCGTGTTTTGTACAGAATTGTGAGGTTTTGTCCTGACTACTGTTTTTGTAGGATTTATTTGAAGGCGTCTCTTACATGCTTGTGCTTCACTTATTGGCCGTAAAATATAGGAGTTATATAAGGTATTGCAAAATCAGTCAATAAAAAGTTATTCAATTAAACATCTCTCTCTATCTCTCCGTCTTTCTCGATGTCTCTCTCCCCCCACACACACTCATATATATATATATATATATATATATATATATATATATATATATATATATATGTTGTAGCGTACGGACGATAATGGGTATGTTCACATTCACATGAATATAGTAGTAAATACTGTATGTTGGTCTGCAGTGGGAGATTCTATGTGGAATTTACTTGACTCAATTCTAGCAATTGATTCCTTCTCTCACGCGCTGCTGACGAATCTTATATGTGTTGTTCTTGTCCTAAGTATTATCGTTCATTATCAACCCTCGTGTGATTATTCTATTCAGTAACCTTCCCTAGGTTACAACAATATATATGATCATAATTTGATCATTTATAAATATCCTTATTCATTTAGCGTTCAACAGAGGTTCAGTTTATCAAACAGGCATGGTTTGATGTGAGATTCCTCTTGTTATTTTACGTGTTAACATCTCCTTTATCTGTAAAAGTAAAATAATAATTCCTAATCACATATATTTCATATTGAATAGTGTAGATAAAAAGGTTTTAGTTCTTAGTATTGTACTAGTGTTTATTAACCAAACACATTAGGATATATGTTGCAGGTGTTTTATGTGTTAGGCTAGTAAGGTTTTATATTTTAACATTATTTTGATTTGTAAACATAATGTAATAATTTTAATCATATAGAATTCATTTTAGTACCATCAGTTGAATGGCATGTCAGAAAGGTTTGTTTTTTTCAGTGTTACTTAATAATTTGAATCATGTGCAATTCATTTTAGTGCCAACAGGGGACGAGTATGTCAGAAATATTTGTTTTTGGTATTCGTTTATTAACCAAACCCAAACATTGGGACATAAGTTCCAGGTTTATTTTGGGAGAAACTTTCTTTCTTATCGCTCCTGATATAACTGGAAATACAACCAGGGAAGTACAGTAAACTGAATGACAGCAGGTGCTATGACGAATACAATGGAAAGGTTTCGTGTATTTCCGTTCAGATACTTTGGAAGTGTCGTTCAGAGAAAGACGAAATGAAAGGAAACGTTTGCAGGAAATTTCCAATCTTGGAAGGTGCCCATAGTTAAGCTTAATCCGCCGGTTTCATGTGGCTTACATCGATGTAACTAGCAGGTTTCTCATTATTTACCTTCCATGATCGAGCGGGAAACGGGGCTTCCAGCTTGATTTGACTGACGCTGTAGCTTTACTTAAAAAAAGACAGCCTGATCGTATTATATTCCTTCTCCGTTGTAGTTATTTACCCACTGCTCCACGCAGCAAGACGTGGCACAAGGCCGTGTTTTATCTTGGGGTAACCGAGTCGGGCAAAAATTCCCTGTAGACCTCATAAAAACGGAGACAATTTCCCGAGACGAGACTCTGCGCTTCGACATAGGTTCGTCTGGGGGATGACCTCTGACATTGTTCTATGTCAATATTACCAATATCCACTTGCTTGACCTCATTTGCTTTAAGGAGAGAGAGAGATAGAGAGAGGGGGGCGAAGGCCCCTGGCATCGACCTCGGGAGGGAAATGAAATAAAAATCTAGTGTATTTTTAATTTCAATAAGTTGTTTCATCTGTTTTTATATATTCAAAATGTCTTCCGTTCTCACATTTCTCAGTACTAGGCCCTATAGGCACCCACTCACCCGACTTGAGTCGTAGGGACATACAATCAAGGAGGGGACCCCGTGAATGCCAAATATCACCAAATCTGTGCACGTTACTGATTAACACTTAGCCATACAGTCGTCAACATTAAAAGAAGGAAGTGGCCAGCAAACACTGAGAAATTGGCATGAAGAAAACCCTGCTAGAACAAGTGATGTTATGATTCATCAACATAAATTATTAGGATTTTAGAAACGGAAATTCTACGTGTAATGGTGCGAAGTATAAATCCCTAATCGGCCGTCCTACTTTCCAACACCGCGGCTTGCCGCCGAAGTGACCGCTTCAATCCAGCTCACCTTATCCCACGTTGTGAATTAAGTTTGATCATAAGTCTGCCAAGTTAGAATTGTTTCAGGTATCTTCGTGTTGGACTGGTTCATGTAGGCGAAGCCGTACAGGGAAAAAATAACACTCGAATAAATTGAACAAAAGTAAATACTGTTTACAAAAGTAAATATCAGTCCTTCGTACAATAATTGGTTATATAAGTTACCGATAAGGAAAGAAACATTTGGCATCCATTGACCGAGAAATGAACACTGTTTTCGGTTGAAATTTTAAAAATCTTTGTCTTAAAACACTTTTTTTAGGAAAATAGATTTTTCAAATCTAATAGTTTTTATCACACTTTCCAGTGTTGATAGAGGTTTCCTTCTGAAACTTCTGCAATGTTTACATATTGATTATGTCATTATTTTCTCTTCAAGTTACATGCGCTATCCATTTTAATTGTTGCTGCTATTGAAAGTCCTCAAGTGATGTGGTTTCTGTTATTTGGTACAATTCTTTGTTTTTGATTCTGTAGCACCAGACTACAATATTTTAAATGTAAAATTTGTTTCAGCCTTCTTTGGTGTGTTAAAGTTATATATTAATATATACAAAAATATATAAAAACAGAGTATATGAAGAACAAAAAAAATGGGTTAAGTGGCTATCACTTCTCGTTCTTCAGAGCCAATCGAAGACAAAATATTCCTTCCTTTCTATACTTAATATAAATTGTCTCAAGAAAGATTATTCACAGATAGTAAAGAAGAGTAACATGTGGAAAGCCATGATCTCCTTCGTCCTGAAAGAACGTGACATTTTTCCAACTTTACCAATGATAAAATTAATTATGATAAAAAGTAATTATTTTATTAAGATTTTAAAAACGAAATTTTAAATCTATATATAAATATATTATGAAATGGACAAAGTTCAACAATTATTTTAAAACATTTTTATACGTTCTTTATTTTTTTATTTTTTTTTTAGAGATACAAATATTTAAGTAAATTCTCTGTTTATAATAAACAGTATTAACGATATTTATCGGCCTGAATGTCCGAGAAATTTTCATAGAAAATATGCGTCGTCCGACAGCAATTAAACCTGTATCCTATTAGGGAACCGTCATATAGCCTGACGTGCATTTAACCGATTTAGCCACAGATTTGTATCTATAAAAAAATGTCTTAAAATAATTGTCGGACTTTGTTTATTACATAATGTGTGACGTCATTTGTTTATATTTCGATACGTATCGAGCAGATATGAATGTACGAGAGAAAATCATGGAGAATTTTAGTTTAAAAACAATAAAATCGACCTTGCTAACCGAAAAACTCCTCTGTGGCTAAATCGGTAAAGCACGTCAGGCTATATGACGGTTCCGTATAGGATACAAGGTCGAATCCTATCGGAGGACACATAGTTTCTATGAAAATTTCTCGGACATTCAGGCCGGTAAATGTTCTTAATACTGTTTATTATAAACAGAGCATTTACTTAAATATTTGTATCTATAAAAAAAATGAACCTATAAACATAAAAAAATGTCTTAAAATATAAATATATACAAAAGTATATAAAAGCAAGATAAGTAAAAACGTACTTACCATAAAATAGCGGTTCAAAATACAGATAACAATAAAATGGGTTAACCGGTTATCACACCTCGCTCTTCAGAATCAATCGAAGACAAAACATAGAAATATATATACATCGTCTTTCGTGTTTTTTTTTGTTTTTTTTTTACAACAGATTAAACGCAACATTAGTCTTCTGTGCCTCGTCAGCCGTCTGCCTTGCTGTTTGATCTGAAACTAATTTGACACTACGCCAAAAGACAGAAAAAGAACTGTCTCAAAAAGATGCAGCTGGGAACCTTGTGTGGTGGTTGGATATTTCTGTACGCCCATGTCGCTACCGAATGTGGCACAAGATCATTTTAAAGTAGGAATCTTGAGTAGAGTGGACATATAATGGATTCGGGATGGAGGTAGGGGTTTCACGAGACCCCTGAACCGGCCATGGGGAAAGCGCATTAACTTTATTTATTATTACTACTGCAATATTTTTATTTGAAATCTTGAACCCTTAAGAATATTGCACTCGTGACCACGCGAACAATACACAATTGTACTATATAGATACTCGGTGCTGGAAATCTTTTTTATAGATACAAGTATTTAAGCAAATGCTCTGTTTATAATAAACAGTATTAAATAACATTTACCGGCTAAATATTTGCTTAAATAATTGTATCTATAAAAAAAGAACGTTAAACATATCAAAAATGTCTTTAATAAATTGTCGGACTATGTCCAATTCAAATATATATATATATATATATATATATATATATATATATATATGGTTAATTTATCAGTCAACGTGGTTAATATCAGGTTTAGAGCATGTGCATTTTTTTACCCCGTGACCCGTAGGAGCAGCAAATAACTGCAGCAGAAGTGGTGTTTCTTGGCCAAGATAGTCTTACGGAGCAAGGCCGGTTTTGAATGCAGAGATACCAAGGCTGTCGAACCCAGTCTGTCCTGCTATTTACCTATAACTGGGGGAGAAGAGGGGATAAGTCGACTCCTACCATTCCCAGATTCGAACGAGTCTCTCCGATTCCTCAATCCCAGCCGCTATACATTAATCCACCTCTTCTCCTACGTGGAAGATATCATAGAACATATGATGGAATATATATATATATATATATATATATATATATAGTGACCCGTAGGCGCACCATGTATAGTGCAGCCGCACTAGAAATGGTGCTTCTTGGGCAAGATATCATGACGGAGACCAACCCTCTTCAGAACGGTTTTGATTTCAGAGTTTTTCCTTCTCCTACAGCGGTTGTCCCCCAGTCTGTCTTGCTATTTACCCACAGCTGAGGATTCAAGGACAATAGCACGTAAGTGAATATAATGGATCCGACTGGAATTCGAACTCGGCTCTCCGATTCTTCAATCCATTACTCCACCGTGCCTCCCATATATATAAGAGCAAAAACTAAGGTAAAATCCATGTAGCTACATTCTATTACGTGCTTGAAGGCAATCTTCATGCCCTGAAGATTGTTTTCACGCTTGACTTTCGCCTCGGTGTTAACATCATGGTTGCACCAACATTTTCTCAGATGACGGTTCCCATAATGGATTACAGGTTCGATTCCTATCGGAGAGCGCGTATTTTCTACGAAATTTCTAACATTGACGCCAGTTAAATTAATTAATTCTGTTTAATTAAAACATCAGAGCATTTACTCAAATAAGTTATATCTATAAAAATAACGTATAAACAGAAAATATATTAAATAATTTGCGGACGTATCCATTTTCATAAAATTTTGTTATTGTTTACATTAAGATACGTTCCGTGAGCAGAAATGAGCGATCGAGAAAAATCGTCGAAGGTGTGTGCTTATAAACAGTAATTCGGACTTTGCTAACCCGACGCTTCACTGTAGCTGAATGGTTATCAGCACATTGAATCAAATGACTTTTCATATACAGGTTCGATTCCTGTCGGAGAGCAGATTTTTTCTACGAAATTTCTCGAACAGGCCTGTAAATGTAATTAATACTGTTTAAAAAAAGCAGCATTTACTGAAATAAATTATATCTATAAAAATAACATATAAACAGAAAATATATTAAATAATTGTCGGACTTAATCCATTTCATTATATATCCTAGAATGAATTTTTATCCGACATTACTAAAAATGTTATTTTTAGTGCGTACACGTAATTGAGTTACTATTCCAATTTTTTTAGTAGGACTTCTCAAACTATGCTGATTTATTTTGTTTTTGTTTTTATTAATTTCTCTGTTTAAAAATAACCCCCAAATCAGGGATTGCAGCTCCCTTAGATGTTCCCTTTCTAGTAGATGTATTCTGATAAAAATCTTTTTACGCATTTATTACCCCAGAACGTTTGATTTGACCCCATCCAAGGTAACTTACATCTATTTCCTGACGGTTTTACGTAAAAAAGATTTGGTGAATTATAATTTTTGGTAAACCAATCTCCCTTGTACAAATAATAATTGCGTAAAAGAGATTATCTCTCATTGCATAGAATGACAATATCTATCTATCTATCTATCTATCTATCTATCTATCTATCTATCTATCTATCTATCGAACTGCCTGTTTTTCTATCTATCTATCTCTCTATCTATCTATCTATCTATCTATCTATCTATCTATCTATCTATCTATCTATCTATCTATCTATTTTCCTGTCCTTCTATCTATCTATCTATCTATCTGGTGCAGCATATACATTTACCTATTTTTCATTGCATCATAAAATAAAATAAAAAAGTTTTAGTTCTGTTTAATGAAAGTTTACAGGAGGAGAGTTATATTTACTGAAAATATTTACAATTTAAAATGGTCGCACATTAAATTTACCTTAAACTCATGCATTATTTCTTCACCATGTCTTCCTTTAGATTGTACCATGGCGTCAGAAGTTCTTCTTTTAGGTTTGAAAAACTTGAATATGGAATACGCGAAACAACGCTCTCCATCATGGATCACATCCACAGGTTTCATGGCAGAGCTTGATGGAAGGTAAATTTATTAAAAAAAAAGAAAAGTCTACGGAAATGTCTCTTATACCAGTTCTGCATCAAATCGATTATGTGTATGGGAAATCCATCTTCGCTAAAGACAGAGATTTGTGGCTGACAACCAGGGTAACATATTACTCGCCAGAATTTGCAGGTAGACTCTCCTATTCACTTTCACTGCTTCAATGAAGACCAATTTCAAAACATCAGAAGCAACACCAACCCAAGCCATTACTTAAGTCGGTGTCTGTGGCTTGAAATGACTTCTGACACATTCGGGAATGTTCCCTGATAAAGTGGCGTAAATCCTATCGTTTTCTTAGCTGACCACAGATTTCACAGTGCAAAGATTCTCGCCCGACACAACGAAAACTTTGCCTGCGGCGCATCTCCAACATTTTCTTCCCTCTGCCATGTCGGTTTTGCTTGGAGGTACTTGAGAAAAGGTGTCGTGGTTGAATCATTATAGTTTTAGCCCTAAATCCTCTTTCGCGATTTGCCTTAGCAACCTATCCAAAATATCGTGCTCGTTTGCCATATTCCTCATTCATTTTCGTCGATTTCTCTTCACCCTATTTTTGATGGCGTAACCGGCCCTCCTGGTGTAAACTGAATGGTTTCTTGCTGGAATTGAATTTGGTGAAGTTGCTTGTTTCTCAGGGAAAATTCTCCCACACATTACAAATAATTTTTTTGCAAATATTCAACTGTTTTATCTCCTCACAGTTCTTCCTGCCAGCCATTTTCAATGCGACAATTTAATCACGTTTAGTTTGTGCCACCATATTTAATTAAACTATAAACAAAAAAAAAAGAATTGGTCAGTAGCCTACAACATAACAACTACCCTGGGTACATGGCAGCAGCCCAAAAAAACTGGGATAGGCGGGTACAAGAGGAGGAGGAGGACAACAACACTCAGAAAACAGTCTGTCTGCCTTATGTGAAGGGGTTATCAGAGAAAATACAAAGGATCTGCGGTCCATATAACATCAGGACAAACTTCAAAAGCTTGACGACACTTCGCAGATATCTCTCCCGAGTAAGACCCCCCATAGAGGAGAACATGACTAAAGGCTGTGTGTACGCTATCCCGTGCAGCTGCGGAAAGAAATATAAAGGAGAGACAGGCCGCCCCTTAAGGTGAGGCTTCAAGAACACCAGAAAGCTGTAACACGAGGGGAAGTGAAAAAATCAGGCGTGGCTGACCACATATGGAGAGAAAAGGGAGATCACCGCCCTCTGTTGGGTCAGGTTGAGATCATAGACAAGCAACACCATTGGAAAATTCGTAAACCTAAGGAATCAGCACATATGCTGATAAAAATCTCCTGAGCCGACCAAGCATAGAAATGAATGCAATATGGGAACCAGTAATACGGAGTGCCAGAGAAAAGCGATAATAACAACAACACTGCAATCTGGTAAAAACTGCATTGATAACAGCAAAAATTGCAATATGAGCAGTGGTAAAAATGGTTGCTGAAGACATTAGATTTATAATACCCGGAAATTCATACAGATATTTCCTCAAGGACACAGTGGATAAAGGCGTTCCAGTGACAGGACCCAAAGAGTGTGAGTTCAATACACGGATAAGGCAGTTGAGAATCTTCAGAGGGAAAATTAATAGTAGATAACTGATAACTGACATCCATTAAACTAGGCACGTGGAAACAGAACAGTCTACCCCAGCGAGCGAAATAAAGGGTTCAGTTCGACATTCCAATCACCTGAAGAAGGCCGGAGCGTACGACGGCCGAAACGTTGTAATAAATATGGCGACAAAGATGAGGACAATAGTCCGAATAATGTAAATAATGAAAACAAAGAATGTTTGGAAGTTATATGCAAAATCTTAAACCGTTATATAGAAATGGGTATGCTTCAATTTTTGTTCAAATAATGGGTAAATATTTACGCTGCAACTGGTATCTATCTATCTATCGATCTGTATAAATTTTCTGTATCACCTCGTAAACACATACACACACACACACTTGTATATATATATATATATACATATATATATATATATATATATATATATATATATATATATGTATGTATGTATGTATGTATGAATGTATCCAAATGGGTAAGTATACGTAAGTATACGAGCCACAGATCATATACTAATACATATCACGACTCTATAGTGCAAGAAAAAGCAATGCTCAATGTAAATTAACAATGCAATTATATATATATATATATATATATATATATATATATATATATATATATATATATATATATATCAAGTAATATAAATAATATCTTACATTAATTGTATCATGCCGAAGCTATTTTTAAGTTCTGCAATTATAATATTTATATCTTTTTCTATTTATATGTTGCGCGGACACGGTTATATATATATATATATATATATATATATATATATATATATATATATATATATATATATATATATATATATATATATATATATGTATGTGTGTGTGTGTGTGTGTGTGTGTGAATTTATATTTTTATATATATGTGTGTGTCAATCTATCTATCTATCTATCTATATATATACTTATATACACACACACACACACACACATACATACATATATATATATATATATATATATATATATATGTATATACATATATATGATTTATCTAGACATGAATTAATAACCCACGTACGTACACCATTGAGCGTATTTTTCATTTTCCCTTTCAGCTTAGATCTACCTCTAAATTGGTTAATCCAGACATGCCCATGTTTTTCTTTTATTTTTTAAACTAGTTTCCCCGCCTCTTTTCTAACTTTGAAATGTGGTAACGATTTCATCATAAGTTATCTGTCATCGTCAGATTAAGGAACATTATGAAACATTTTGTGTAACGATGTAAAATATTAGAATAAAAATATTATAATAATGTTTCCTCTACGTTGTATTGAGCACTTTTTAAAAAAGTAAATGGTAAAAATGTGGATTCTTAAAGTGTCTGTTCGTTATCTTTACTTGTATATATATATATATATATATATATATATATATATATATATATATATATATATATATATATGTATTCCAAAATTCGCTTCAAAATGAAACAGTACTAGGGATTTTAATTTAATTCTATATTTAAATTTGAAGTTTTTAGTTTCTGTTTTTGAAACGCGGTAATTACTGTGTAGCGATGGAGCCATATTTTTAAATTATGAAATGTATAATACATATATATATATATATATATATATATATATATATATATATATATATATATATATATCATTATAAACTTGTTATTGGTTAGAGTTGTATGAGACCAGGAAACAGTTGTATTAAAAACTACTCAATACGCGTATAAAGTAAATAAACATTTAACATGCAGAGCTTTTAAATTGAAAAAAAATTAGATCAGGTAGCGTGATTGGCTGATCTCCTAATTTTTTAAATATATATATATATATATATATATATATTTATATATAAATAACAAATTGTGTGTAAGTGCTCTAGTAGATAGTGTAAAAGTTGCTAAGAAATAGACATATTAATTCCATAAAGCGGTCAGTATTTTGTGTCTGTGGTCTGTGTTTATCAGTGCTGTTACTAACTCTCTCTCTCTCTCTCTCTCTCTCGCTACATATATATATATATATATATATATATATATATATATATATATATATATATAATATATATATATATATATATATATATATATATATATATATAAATATATATATATGTGTGTGTGTGTGTGTGTTTTTTGTGTGTGTGCATATATATAATATTTATTATAAGTAACATCACGACAAAAATAGCTATTTTGTTTCAACACTTGTGGTCTTTTGTCATATATATATATATATATATATATATATATATATATATATATATCCGATGCAATGAGACCGAAATTAATATAAAAATTCTAATGTTCATATCATTAATTCAAAAGAGGGTTCGATACCGATAGTAGAGTAGTAATTATTTCTTATTATTCTATCATATAAACAAAAACACTTTACTCACTACAAAGATGCAACTTCGTTTCCACTTTCCTTCTCACCAGTCGAGGTGCAATTTAAATGAACCAAAACGAAGTTGCAGCTTGGTAGTGAGTAAAGTGTTTTTGTCTATATGATAAAATTACAATATATATATATATATGGTACGATATAAGTTTGTGACCCTGGGTTTCACGCTTTTTGCCATCAACGGACAAACAGGTTTATTTTTTAAATGGTGGTGGTGGTGGGAGGTAAAATTTCTGTCTGTACTTGTTCGGGATGAGACTCTCACATACATAGACCCCACCCTCATACAGGTGTACGTATTTTAGTTCACACAAACGCACTCATATAGACAATCCGAGGCCTGGCGCAGATACACATCCAAGCTCTCGGGCATAAATACATACGCAATTTTAATTCTATTTCGGTGTCGGTTCCATGTTCAGCGATGTTCATTTCAACAAACAGCGCGTGAAGCTGTTCTTGACGTTTTCGGCTATACATTTAGCCATTTTCATGGATTATATTTTAACTGTTAGAATTAGAAATAGTTTGTTAGATGTATGTTTTATAAAATGTTTCATTTTTTTGTTTCAAAAAATGGGCAAGATATTATGTCCATGTTCAAAGTTAATATTATTAAGTGTTGGTTTGTTTGTTTTTATTAATAAGGCTTCCATTATTTTTAGCCTTTTTTTGCATGTGGATGATGCTATTATATTAGTGTTGTCGACAAGTATGTTCCGAATAGTGTCCGGTAGGTTTCCATGAATATTTAAATGAGATCTAATTGAGCTATTGTCAGAAAGGTGTAGTGTTAGTCTGCGTGTTAAACATGCTGTAGTGTCGCCTATATAATTATTTACATATATAATCCTTGAAAATGGCTAAATGTATAGCCGAAAGCGCTCGGATAAAAAGAACATTCGGACAGTTTTTATATAATTTATCATCCGAAAAGAAAAACATTAGATCGCATGAGAAATTGTATAAAAAACTAAATAAAAGTACCTTGTCAGTCGTTTTTAATGAAGTGTGCATATATATATATATATATATATATATATATATATATATATATATATATATATATATATATATATATATATATATATATGGTCAGGAGTTTTTCATTTATGCAATTTTAAGCACATTTCAAATTTATTTTGCCTGTATTTCTGATGATTTTCATATTTTTGGGAACCTATTTAAATAGAAATAGTCTAATATCTGAGTACTCCCGGCTTTTATAAAATAGTTTCTTTTTTGTTCTATGTTGGTTTCATCATTTTCAAATATCGCGTCTTCACGTGATAGTTTGTGATTTTTTTTTATTAATGATATATACTTAATATCTTTGTACTGCAATTTGGTATCATTTTATTAATGTCGTCTTGGGTTTTTTTTGCATTTTGTGATTAATGCTTCTAGTATTTGTAGTCAGTTTTTTTACAGTATATGCGATATAAGTTTTTTTTTGTTTTATTTGTAAGGCTATATGTTAATTTGAAAAATTCTTCTTCCTATATCTGGTCTTCTTTCTTTTGTATAGTTCATAAAATCTCTTTTTAAATCTGCTTTGCGCAGTTTATAAATTAAGTGTTCCCACAACCTAACGCTGCCGGGACCGACCGCACGACAATGTCATTCTGGAAATAGTCATGAAATAACATACAGTTGAAAAGTCGTTAACTGTTCAGTGAATCGGATCGTCATTATATAAGAACCTGCAATTTACAGTCACTGTTTATATTCTTTGTAAACCTGTTCTTAGGAACATCGCACAAGCAAACGGTTTGAAATAGAGCTTCAGACATCTGTGAAAATTGTGTTTTGTAAATAAGTCGACAAACGGAAGACAATGATAATAAGATTTACTGGCGTTTCGCTTTACACGGAAGACAAACGTTCAATTCTTGACACTCTGATTTAGCTGACAGTAGCTGAACCGAAATACACTTTTCCACCACCACCCTCAATCCGCCAGATTTTCACAGTTACACACTTAAATCTACCCTCGAGCAAAGTCTGTGTACTTTAGCGAGAGGGGATAATGAGTTAAATAAGGATAATGTGTTGGGCTATTATCGTATTTCCGGCTGACATGTAGACTGACTCTGCGGCTTTTGTGTTTTATTCCAATACTCGCATTATCTTTCAAACCATGTCAAGCTCACTCGGGTCTTCCTTCTTTTTACCTGTCACCTGAAGTAGGGCCACACAATGAGGCTGATGCATTAGAAAATGTGTATAGTTTTCCTTTCTTTCCTCTTCTCAAATGCCCTGTTTGTTGGAAACAAAAGCTATTTCAAACGTTGTTGCCGTTCTGAATGTATTAGGTTTTATTGATTTTCTTTCTATTCACATATCGTGATTTGGAGCGTATTTTTCCCCTCTTTTTTTTTTTTTTAATCAGCCCTGACTGACCTAAGCAATCATATTTATTTCTTTAAGTTTAAGGTGCCCGCCACACACACACACACACACACACACACACACACACACACACACACACACACACACACACAGCTCCATTTACATGAACGTATATCAAATTTAAACCAATACTATTCATATTTAAATGTATGTATAATATATGCGAGAGACGCTGACAAATTCTCAGCTCAATAAAAACTGGACATTTTTTTTTAAATATATTTTTTTAACATTTGTTTATATTTCTGGGAAGTGGCTAAGCTCGAGAAAAAAACTGTAATTCTTTCAAACAAATACGATTCAAAATCGAAATTAAAAATTGATAGATTTATTAGATGTAAAATTAAACCGCTCAGAAAACCAAACGACAAGCCACTTTACATACTACTTCCTCTGTCCTCCCAACATAATGAAAGAAATCCCATTTTCAATAACTTACAGTGTAGTCAAACGAAAGAATTTTCAACGTACATAATAACGGTTATAAACTGGGACTAAAAAAAGTTGCTCCCCAGCATTGGCTGTATATGTACCCCATACGAAACCATAAAATCCAAAAGACCAAAGTGGGTTAATGCTGCCATATTTGCGATGGAACAACCCAGAACTTATTTTCCAATTTTCATAGAATGCAAAAAGATTTACGCAGCCATGTGGATGATGAATTATTTTTTTTAACTTTCCAACCCCTTTCCAACAGACGAGATGTTGTAAACCTCTATCGCTATTTCCATAACAAATGTTTAGACGAGCTACATTCCTTAGTACCACTAGATCAGAATTTTACAGCTAAGACTTTACATGCCATATATGAGAGAAATCAGACCCACTCCCTTTGTATTTCATTGGTAAAAAGAAAGTTCCATTCGAACAGCTTCTTCTCAAGAACCGCTACGTTGTAGGACATAGTCTCTAGAGGATGTTTCCCCGATCATTATAATCTAATGCTCCTCAAGTGTAAGGTTAACCGTTATCTATCCAGTATATATATATATATATATATATATATATATATATATATATATATATATATATATATATATATATATATATATATAAGCTTATCACCCCAAGCAAGGCTGGAGGCCACTAGCACGCAAGGGGTTACAGAAAGTTTGGGGGAAGAGCAGATAGGAGTGGTAAAGGAGAGGATATGGAGAAAGATAGTGGATCGATCAAGGCAAGGGGGTTACAGAAGATTTGGAGCGAGAGCAGATAGGAATGAAAGGTGAAAGGATGTGGAGAAGGGAAGTGGATAGATCAAGGCAACTGGAGATGTCGATTGACGTTACACTTAAATAGTTGGAGATTGTATTTGTCAGGGAAACAGGAATAAGGAAGGGAGTTCCACAGGCGAGATGTACGAGACATGAAGCTATTGGAGTAGAAGAAACGTCTACATCTAACAGTTTCAACGTTGAAGGGGTGAGAACGGGATGCCAGCCTCGTAGGACGTTTAAATTCATGAGGCCTTGGAACCAACGAAAGCAGCTCCACGGAGCAATTACCGTGAAAAAAGACAGAGCGAGGCAACATCGCGTCTGTGAGAGAGCGAATGCAGACGAGATGACAAATCAGAGCCAATTACATTGCATATCCGTCTCTGGATCTTATCAAGAACCCTGAGGCAAACAGCAGGGGCTCCAGACCATATATGGCAGCAATACTCCATGCAAGGGCGAATGGGATCCCCATAAACTGAACTTCTTAGCTTCTCTTATTACGCTCATAAAACCTCACCCTTGCGTGGCTTTCGGGCCTTGCATTGAAAATTAGTAAGAAGAAAACAGAAATATCAGCTCACCATATAATAAATATAAAAACAAACAAACAGTGTAGCATGTAACTGTCGCCAGAAAATAGTAGATGGCCTGATTTGATTTTAATATCAATATAAAAATCTTCATCTTAAGAATGGTTAAT
The DNA here is from genome assembly GCA_964036315.1 of Acanthosepion esculentum. Classification (NCBI taxonomy): domain Eukaryota; kingdom Metazoa; phylum Mollusca; class Cephalopoda; order Sepiida; family Sepiidae; genus Acanthosepion; species Acanthosepion esculentum. The sequence continues at coordinate 75,448,394 of OZ038488.1, forward strand.
CTTTAGTTACCCCAATATGTACTTGGCTAACACTAAGAGATAACAATGTAGACTTTGCATTCAATGTCACACCAGAACACAAGAGGAGCCAGTGTCAGAGGCTTTATTTGTGATCTCACTGCTAACAAGCGAAGATTCGCGACTGACAGCATATCAGTGGCTGCTCCCAACATGTAAACTGCTGGTTGACCTAGTGGCGCTAGGGTTGTACATCACTCGATAACCAGACGAATGTAATATATATAAGCGCCGCTCCAAAATAGGAAAGGGTAGAGATTCTCTTACCTCCTCAGGAAAAGATCTACGTTTGAAGAAAGCCCACGAAACCAAACAGTCTTACACTGATATATCATAATGCAGTTCCGGAGACGAATACACATAGATTTTACGTATGACTGATTTAGTCCGGTCTTATTTGCTAACATCACGTTGAAACACCGGTTCCCGTACGAACATCGAAGTTAAGCAACGTCGGACCTGGTCAGTACCTAGATGGAAATACTAGGTGATGTAAGCTTGGGTGTGCGGGTGGGGTAAAGGCTAGTAGTTGCCTTGCTTGAAATAGTTAATAGTTAGGAGTTCCAGTTTCAGTTGGGTTCGTTATATTCACTTACGCGCAACTAACGTTGGAAAATATATGCATCTTCCTATTCTCCTCCAGCTATGGGTTAATTAGTAAGACTTGTGTCACTAGATAATTATTACCCTCCACCCCACAAATATTAAAGTTCTTACAATCTAAAATTTAAAGTTGAATCTGCTAGCTATAACCGTAAGTTCTAAGCTAACAATTACTTTTCTCGCACTTCTCGCTTGTGGAACACTCTCTTGGCTCCATGCTTTCTAGCCAACCTTGATGTTTAAAAATTTAAATGCAATGTCAATCATTATCTACTGTCTTCCTGATCGCTCTTCTATTGTTCTCGCATCTTGTTAATATGTTCGCACTCATTACCCTCCGTCTTAATGGCTTTAGTGCCTTGCATGGTGTGAATTCGATTTTTAAAAACATAATTGAGAGGGTAAATATTCCTCAACACAAATTAGGAATTATTAAACCTGCAAATGATTGATAAGTGGTAGAAAATGCATTAATGAATCAATCGAAATTATACCACTACCGTTTCATCAGTTTCTTCGATGATTTGATCAATGCCGAAGCAGTTAAGCATCTCGCCTTCCACGATCTGCTCTCTGACAAACAATATGGCTTCCGCTTTGCCCGGTCTACACTGATGTGCTTACGGCTATAACTGAATATATATACCAAGCTCTTGATAATAACGGCGAAGCTCGAACTGTTGCTCTAGATATATCGATGGCGTTTGACAGGGTTTGGCATGCTGGCCTGCTACGTAAGCTTCAGGGTTACGGTGTTACCGGACGATTATTTAATTTAATCCAATCATTCCTGCCTAACCGTGAAATGAAGGTTGTCCTGAACGGGTTATCTTCCAGTTCCTTCCATATGAACGCTGGTATTCCTCAAGGCTCTATCCTTGGTCCTTCATCAATGATCTTCTTGATGTCATCAGTTCTCAAGTCGGCATCTACGCAGACGACACTACCATTTACTTCTGTCTCAATAGTAAATCCAGCATTGCTGACAAAGTTAACCTAACCGTTGGTCTAGAAAACGGCCTCCAATCTGTATTTGACGGTGTCAGGAAATAGCTTGTGAATTTTAATGCATCGAAAATGAAACTGCTGCCATTTAATCACCATAGAGAAACGTCCCTAACTTCTACCAGCATATTTGAGGCTCACCTCCACGAGAGCGCCTCAATACGCCTTCTTGGTCTCACGTTTTTCACTGACCTGAGGTGGAACAACTACATTGAACCAATTACTGCAAGGAAAGTTGGATTTCTGTGTCGCACCAGAAGGTTTTTCTCGTCTTAGTCCATCCATTACATATAAAAATCTACCGTTTGTACATGCATGGAATACTGTTGCCATATATGGTCTGGTGCCCCGCTGTTTATTTCGAGGTTCTCGACAAAATCCAAAGACGGATGCGCAATTTGATCGGTCCTGACTTGGGGTCTCGACTCCAGTGACTTTCCCACTCACATAATGTGGCTTCCCTCTGTCTTTTCTAAAAAGTATTTTCATGGCAACAGCTCTGAGGAGCTATTTTCACTGGTGTCCGGACCGCATGAATTTAAGCGTGCTACTTGGTTGGCATCTCGGTCCCATCATTTTACTGTCGAAACAGTTAGATGCAACCGCCTCTTCTATTCCAACAGCTTCTTCTTTCGCACTTCCCGACAGTAGAACTTCCTTCCTCTTACTTGCTTCGCTGATGAGTATAATCTTTAAAAAGTTAAATTTAATGTCATTCGACATCTTCTGTTGCCTTGATCCGCGTTCTTCTTTTTATCCTCCTCTGTTCTTATTTTATATCCTTTCCTCATCTCCAATATAATCAGATCTTTTCCCGTGCATTCACACTCTGTAGCTCTAGTACTATTTGCTTGAAATTAACTGCTTAAAAATATATAGAAAATAATTAAGTTGAATACGTGATATAAACCAATATATGTATAAATATAAAAGTGAACATTGAAGTCAACACGCAGAGGCTACAGGCTGTTTCATGCTGGACGCAATCGTCAGGCCGCGAATGCTCTGATTCGTCAGGCCGTGAATGCTCATTCGCGGCCTGACGATTGCATCCAGCATGAAACAGCCTGTCGCCTCTGAGTGCTGACTTCAATGTTCACTTTTATATTTATATTTACATATGTTCTATCTCTGATATTGAGCACTTTATCCCGTAAATATGACACACATTAAATCTATATTTTCTTTCGATACATGACTAACGAGGTAAATGTTTTCTTGCAGTAAGTTGTCAATCCCTTCTGCGGTAGACCAGTTGCATCCAAGGCTCTAGAACTCGGTCTGTGCTGCTATTTACCCATAGCTGGCGGGAGAAGAAGAGGATTCATACCTTGCTGTTCTACAATATATTTTATATAATAATATATAGTATATATTCTTTAGTATATATTAAAATTGAAACAGCTAAATATCTTCTTTGTGTTGTAGTAGTTATTGGTTCGGACTTCGTGACATCATTTGCGGTGGTGTGACACGTGTACCGTAGGTTGTCGACCCCTGTCATAAATATTGGAAATAGCAATAACAGTTAGTGGTGAAACCTATTTTCCTGAAAGATTTATTTAATAAAGTGTTTCTCAACCTTTTTTTCTTTTAATTCAGAGCACGCATGTAGGATAACTAAAAATTTGGGGCACACTTTAAATTTTAATAAAGAGAAATTGGTCATGAAATTTGAAAATAAAGAAGTCTCCTGGAATATGCGTTTAAAGTATGCGTGCGTGAAACCTTTTCTAGACGTGTAATTTTTTTTTAATGTTAAGCTTTAGAAGTGACAAACATACTTTAATTTCCTCTTCATTACATTTAATGTTTGGTCTGTTTTTGCATTTACTGTAGATAAATGACAAAAAATCCGAATTTACAGAGCTATAACGTGTAAAATAGCAATAAAATATTCAATGCTTTGCTGGCAATTGAATGATATTCTTCTTGAATGGAAATCCGAAATTGATCAATCGGCATCTCTTTATGCCTTTTTAGCAGATATAGTGACCATCTTGTTAACGACAAATCAACTTCATCAGTTGAAACGTCAATTGACTTATACATGTAAGACATGTGCTCGGTGTCTCTAGCACTTCAGAAATAAATATATGTTAGATATAAAGTAATTTATAAATGATTCTTCTGTTAAATGGCTTCTTTTCAGGGCGGGATGAGAAATAATTATTTAATATCAAGATTATATAAATTTCAACCGAAAGTAGTATTGACTTTCTTAGTGTTTTATCCCCAGTTTAGGGTTTGCCCATAGTTGGGTCCCTAAAATGTGCTTCCACCCGAGTCAGGGTGGAACTAGGAACAACAGCAATGAAGAGGTGGTACCACTTTCTTCAAAACCTCCCGAACAGAGAGGCCTTGCTACCAGATGTAACTTAATGCCATACCCAGGACGGAATGAATACTGAAGGTTTCTTTATAAGGAAATTACTAATCTTAACATTATAACTACCATTATCTATCTATCTATCTATCTATCTATCTATCTATCTATCTATCTATCTATCTATCTATCTATTGCCACCCATTTACAGATATATCAGTCTTTTCTGCCTGCCTATCTGTCTGTCTATCTATCTATCTATCTATCTATCTATCTATCTATTGCCACCCATTTACAGATATATCAGTCTTTTCTGCCTGTTTGTCTGTCTATCTATCTATCTATCTATCTATCTATCTATTGCCACCCATTTACAGATATATCAGTCTTTTCTGCCTGCCTATCTGTCTGTCTGTCTATCTATCTCTATCTATCTATCTATTGCCACCCATTTACAGATATATCAGTCTTTTCTGTCTGCCTATCTGTCTGTCTGTCTATCTATCTATCTATCTATCTATCTATTGCCACCCGTTTACAGATATATCAGTCTTTTCTGCCTGTTTGTCTATCTATCTATCTATCTATCTATTTATCTATCTATCTATCTATCTATCTATTGCCACCCATTTACAGATATATCAGTCTTTTCTGCCTGTCTATCTGTCTGTCTGTCTGTCTATCTATCTATCTATCTATCTATCTATCTATTGCCACCCATTTACAGATATATCAGTCTTTTCTGCATGTTTGTCTGTCTATCTATCTATCTATCTATCTATCTATCTATCTATCTATCTATCTATCTATCTATTGCCACCCATTTACAGATATATCAGTCTTTTCTGCCTGCCTATCTGTCTGTCTGTCTATCTATCTATCTATCTATCTATCTATCTATCTATCTATCTATCTATCTATCTATTGCCACCCATTTACAGATATATCAGTCTTTTCTGCCTGCCTATCTATCTATCTATCTATCTATCTATCTATCTATCTATCTATCTATCTATTGCCACCCATTTACAGATATATCAGTCTTTTCTGCCTGCCTATCTGTCTGTCTATCTATCTATCTATCTATCTATCTATTGCCACCCATTTACAGATATATCAGTCTTTTCTGCCTGTTTGTCTGTCTATCTATCTATCTATCTACCTATCTATCTATCTATCTATTGCCACCCGTTTACAGATATATCAGTCTTTTCTGCCTGTTTGTCTATCTATCTATCTATCTATCTATTGCCACCCATTTACAGATATATCAGTCTTTTCTGCCTGCCTATCTGTCTGTCTGTCTATCTATCTCTCTATCTATCTATCTATTGCCACCCATTTACAGATATATCAGTCTTTTCTGCCTGCCTATCTGTCTGTCTGTCTATCTATCTATCTATCTATCTATCTATCTATCTATCTATCTATCTATCTATCTATTGCCACCCATTTACAGATATATCAGTCTTTTCTGCCTGTTTGTCTGTCTATCTATCTATCTATCTATCTATCTATCTATCTATCTATCTATTGCCACCCATTTACAGATATATCAGTCTTTTCTGCCTGCCTATCTGTCTGTCTGTCTATCTATCTATCTATCTATCTATCTATCTATCTATCTATCTATCTATTGCCACCCGTTTACAGATATATCTGTCTTTTCTGCCTGTTTATCTATCTATCTATCTATCTATCTATCTATCTATCTATTGCCACCCATTTACAGATATATCAGTCTTTTCTGCCTGCCTATCTGTCTGTCTGTCTATCTATCTCTCTATCTATCTGTTGCCACCCGTTTACAGATATATCAGTCTTTTCTGCCTGTTTGTCTATCTATCTATCTATCTATCTATCTATCTATCTATCTATCTATCTATCTATCTATCTATCTATTGCCACCCATTTACAGATATATCAGTCTTTTCTGCCTGCCTATCTATCTATCTATCTATCTATCTATCTATCTATCTATCTATCTATCTATCTATCTATCTATTGCCACCCGTTTACAGATATATCAGTATTTTCTGCCTATCTATCTATCTATCTATCTATCTATCTATCTATCTATCTATCTATCTATTGCCACCCATTTACAGATATATCAGTCTTTTCTGCCTGCCTATCTGTCTGCCTGTCTATCTATCTATCTATCTATCTATCTATCTATTGCCAACCGTTTACAGATATATCAGTATTTTCGGCCTATCTATCTATCTATCTATCTATCTATCTATCTATCTAATTTTTCTCAGATTCACTGTCTCTAATTGCTTCCCACCTAAAGAATCATATCATCTAAATCATGTCATTGTCACGTTAATAGTTTCAAACTGTCGTTGGCTAACGAACGAAAAATCTAGTCTTCACAATTACAATTCGATTTCTTCCTGTCGATCTATTGTTGTTAATTTTGCTTTACATTCACTCGAGGATCATCGTTCGTTTTGCGACAATAACCTCATAATCACCGCCCTTTCCACAAGTACCTGCCTTTCTCTTTCGACATGTCTTGACATCTCAACAGCTCAGCAAACTTTTGTTATCTTTGTTCTTATTATGAGTGGAACAACCGTTTTATGGTAGCCGGAAATTGCTGTTCGAGTAGAACACATTCTTTTCTACTCTCTCGGGACCTTCCTTTTTATCATTTCTTTCACTCATATTTCTCGGACAATTTCCATTCTTTCTTTCTTTCTTTCTTTCTTTCTTTCTTTCTTTCTTTCTTTCTTTCTTTAATTCCTTTCTTTTGTTTTTAATTTTAAAATTTAACCCATTCTCTGCCTATGCTGTTTCTCTCTTTTATTCTCGCGGCTTCGAATTTTTTTCTGCTCTTTCTATAGTCTTTCTGTATTTCTTTCTTTCTTTCTTTCTTTATCTCCGTGTTTCCTTCTCCAATATTATTTTTTCTTTCTTGCTTTTATCTTGACGATTACTTCTCCGATATAATTTCTTTCTTTCTTTCTTTCTTTCTTTCTTTCTTTCTTTCTTTCTTTATCTCCGTGTTTCCTTCTCCAATATTATTTTTTCTTTCTTGCTTTTATCTTGACGATTACTTCTCCGATATAATTTCTTTCTTTCTTTCCTTCTTTCTTTCTTTCTTTCTTTCTTTCTTTCTTTATCTCCGTGTTTCCTTATCCAATATTATTTTTTCTTTCTTGCTTTTATCTTGACGATTACTTCTCCGATATAATTTCTTTCTTTCTTTCTTTCTTTCTTTCTTTCTTTCTTTCTTTCTTTCTTTCTTTCTTTCTTTCTTTCTTTCTTTCTTTCCGCTTGTGTTTATTTCGAAGTTACTTTCTTCAATATTCTTACATTTCATCCTCTCTTTATTTACACACGCTTTCCCTACACGCACAAATACATACATACATACATACATACAGATATATATATATATATATATATATATATATATATATATATATATATTCTTAAATTTTTCTCCTCTCTGTTATTTCCCATTCAACCCACCGCATTTCTTCAGACTGAATGAGATGCGGCAGAAGCGCGTTAACCATGACGGGGGTCAATTGATAATGCTCTTGGCGGATAAAACCGACTGACACCTGTCCAGTTTAAGGAGAGACGCTAACTTCGGCTTTTCAAGGTGGAAATTATCGGCTGAAGCAAAAAAAAAAAATCAACAACATAAAAATACATTAATAATGATGGGAAAAATTAGACATTATTCCATCCTCAGATAAAGAAAAATACAAAAACTTTTGCGTTTCAATAAAACAAAAAAAGTATTTGGGGAAAAAAGCAGTTTTTTTGTATTTGTAGAGCCATCAGAATCGATAGTTCGTTTTTTTTGTCTTTTTTTCGAATAAATCAGGCCAAGCTTGAGTCGGTCAGAGGCCATACAAGTCATTTATTCTATGACAAAAGATCGCCAACAAGGGGTCGTACATGAAAAAGATGTTCAGCAAAGGCTAAACTCGAGAGACAATGGCCAGTGAAGACATAGAAAAGCCACAGAAGATGGTGGACGATGTAAGTGGGGCAAGATAGGAGAAGAAACATAAAAAAGTGATGATGGAAGGGAGGAGATGGTGGCTTTCAGAGTTGAAAGGGATAGACCCTTTCATATAGCTGGTGACGGGAGTGTGTAAAAGTAGAGAAATTGTCTGATACAAAGAGGAAAAGATTTGAGAAGTGGCGTTCACGGGATAAAGATGGAAAGTAAAAGAAGACACGGAGATTAATCTCGAGGAAAGGAAAAGAAAGAATGAAAAATTAAAGGGAAGGAGAAGGTATATAAGAATTAAAAAAAGAAAAAAACAGATTTTTTTTTCAAAATGGTTAAGAAAAAATGAGAAGATAGAATCGAATAAGAAAGAAAGAAAGAAAAAGATATAGATAAATAGTAAGTAAAACATATGGACAGAGACGGAAAGAAATCAATTTAGAAAAGAAAGAAAGAAAGAAAAGATAAGGACAGAGACCGAAAGAAATCAATTTAGAAAAGAAAGAAAGAAAGAAAAGATAAGGACAGAGACGGAAAGAAATCAATTTAGAAAAGAAAGAAAGAAAGAAAGAAAGAAAGAAAGAAAGAAAGAAAGAAAGAAAAAGATATAGATAAATAGAAAGTAAAACATAAGGACAGAGACGGAAAGAAATCAATTTAGAAAAGAAAGAAAGAAAGAAAAGATAAGGACAGAGACAGAAAGAAATCAATTTAGAAAAGAAAGAAAGAAAGAAAAGATAAGGACAGAGACGGAAAGAAATCAATTTAGAAAAGAAAGAAAGAAAGAAAGAAAGAAAGAAAGAAAGAAAGAAAAAGATATAGATAAATAGAAAGTAAAACATAAGGACAGAGACGGAAAGAAATCAATTTAGAAAAGAAAGAAAGAAAGAAAAGATAAGGACAGAGACCGAAAGAAATCAATTTAGAAAAGAAAGAAAGAAAGAAAAGATAAGGACAGAGACGGAAAGAAATCAATTTAGAAAAGAAAGAAAGAAAGAAAGAAAGAAAGAAAGAAAGAAAGAAAGAAAGAAAGAAAAAGATATAGATAAATAGAAAGTAAAACATAAGGACAGAGACGGAAAGAAATCAATTTAGAAAAGAAAGAAAGAAAGAAAAGATAAGGACAGAGACAGAAAGAAATCAATTTAGAAAAGAAAGAAAGAAAGAAAGAAAGAAAGAAAGAAAGAAAGAAAGAAAAAGATATAGATAAATAGTAAGTAAAACATATGGACAGAGACGGAAAGAAATCAATTTAGAAAAGAAAGAAAGAAAGAAAAGATAAGGACAGAGACCGAAAGAAATCAATTTAGAAAAGAAAGAAAGAAAGAAAAGATAAGGACAGAGACGGAAAGAAATCAATTTAGAAAAGAAAGAAAGAAAGAAAGAAAGAAAGAAAGAAAGAAAGAAAAAGATATAGATAAATAGAAAGTAAAACATAAGGACAGAGACAGAAAGAAATCAATTTAGAAAAGAAAGAAAGAAAGAAAAGATAAGGACAGAGACAGAAAGAAATCAATTTAGAAAAGAAAGAAAGAAAGAAAGAAAGAAAGAAAGAAAGAAAGAAAGAAAAAGATATAGATAAATAGAAAGTAAAACATAAGGACAGAGACGGAAAGAAATCAATTTAGAAAAGAAAGAAAGAAAGAAAAGATAAGGACAGTGACAGAAAGAAATCAATTTAGAAAAGAAAGAAAGAAAGAAAGAAAGAAAGAAAGAAAGAAAAAGATATAGATAAATAGAAAGTAAAACATAAGGACAGAGACGGAAAGAAATCAATTTAGAAAAGAAAGAAAGAAAGAAAAGATAAGGACAGAGACAGAAAGAAATCAATTTAGAAAAGAAAGAAAGAAAGAAAGAAAGAAAGAAAGAAAGAAAGAAAGAAAGAAAGAAAAAGATATAGATAAATAGAAAGTAAAACATAAGGACAGAGACGGAAAGAAATCAATTTAGAAAAGAAAGAAAGAAAGAAAAGATAAGGACAGAGACAGAAAGAAATCAATTTAGAAAAGAAAGAAAGAAAAAAGATAAGGACAGAGACAGAAAGAAATCAATTTAGAAAAGAAAGAAAGAAAGAAAAGATAAGGACAGAGAAAGAAAGAAATCAATTTAGAAAAGAAAGAAAGAAAAAAGATAAGGACAGAGACAGAAAGAAATCAATTTAGAAAAGAAAGAAAGAAAGAAAGAACAAAGATAAGGACAGAGACCGAAAGAAATCAATTTAGAAAAGAAAGAAAGAAAGAAAAGATAAGGACAGAGACAGAAAGAAATCAATTTAGAAAAGAAAGAAAGAAAGAAAAAAGATAAGGACAGAGACCGAAAGAAATCAATTTAGAAAAGAAAGAAAGAAAGAAAGAAAAGATAAGGACAGAGACCGAAGGAAATCAATTTAGAAAAGAAAGAAAGAAAGAAAGAAAAGATAAGGACAGAGACCGAAAGAAATCAATTTAGAAAAGAAAGAAAGAAAGAAAAGATAAGGACAGAGACCGAAAGAAATCAATTTAGAAAAGAAAGAAAGAAAGAAAGAAAAGATAAGGACAGAGACCGAAAGAAATCAATTTAGAAAAGAAAGAAAGAAAGAAAAAAGATAAGGACGAAGACAGAAAGAAATCAATTTAGAAAAGAAAGACAGAAAGAAAAGATAAGGACAGAGACAGAAAGAAATCAATTTAGAAAAGAAAGAAAGAAAACCGCAAATAAAAAAGGTTATTAAGAAAGAAAGAAGAATGTGAATGAGAAAAAAAAGAAAGATGAAAAAGAATAAGAAAGATGAGAATGAATGGGAATGAAAAATGGAAAATTAATAAGAATAAGATAGATTAATTTGGTGCACTAAAAGGAATTTAATGAAACAAAAATATGAATGTAAGTGTATAAGAAATAAAGAAGGATTTGTGAAAATTTGAAAGACAAAAGATGTAAATATTTAAGAAAATGTAAGTGGATAAGAAAGAAAGAAAAATGAGAATGAATGCGAAAGAAAAAAGATGAAGTTGATTTAGAATGATGTAAGATGATAAGAAAGAAAAAGAAAGAAAGAAGATGAATAGTAAAAAAGTAAGATGAAAATGAGTGAGAAAGAAAGACGAAAGCGAATAATAAGAAAAACGAAACAAAATGAAAAAGAAAGAAAGAATGAAAGTAAGAAAGAAAGTAAAAAGGAATGAAAATGAATAAGATGAATAAGAATAGGAAACTAATTAAATGAGCTTGAATAAGAAAGTAACAAATAAAAAATGAAAATAAATAGAAAGAGAAAAAAGATGAAATGTTATAGAAAACAAAGAGCAAAAAAAAAAAAACAATAAAAGAAGAAGAAAAGAAGAAAAGGAAAGACGGAAGGATCGAAGAGAAATAATTGAAAACCAAAACAAAAAAGGTTATGTTTTAATATGTTCATAAATATACGAGAGAGACAAAAGGACGTCCTGGGTAAGACGATAAACTTCATCCAAGTCCTTGGTAAAACGATAAACTACATCCGACAGCAAGACCTTTGATTAGGAGGTTTTGCCGAACATGGAACCCCCTTTTAATTGCTGAACTTCCCACCCTGACCCGGGTTGGTAGCACTTGTCAGGGTCCCAACTATGGGAAAATAGTTAAACCCCACCAAAAGGAGTCAAAAACTATGAAAGTGTAAAAATAGGTTTTAATATCAGCAATACCGTTTTTTTTTTTTAATTATTATCTGCAGTGTATTTTTGAAAAAGAAAAAAATATTACCAGCATTGCATTTAAAAAAATATTTCCAGTAATACATTTTTGGAAAAAAAAAATATTACCAGCAATAAAATTATTGTCGGCATTAAATACCCCATTATGGTTGGTATGCCGTCTAACAAACCAAACCAAACAAGCCAAAAGGAAATAAATTAAAAAGAAAATTATTACCCAATAAAAAAAATATGGAAGTCAAAAAATAGTGGTGTCCAGAAAGTCACTGGTAAATAATGTGGTCACAACACTCGGTAAAAATAAGCAACTGGTAAGGGGAGAGAGATAGAGAAGGAGACAGACAACAAATAATGCGTATCATCTATTGTAAACTAGAAAGGGTTAAAGAATGAGGAATACCAAATTGGAGTTTGGAGTAATGGATAGCAGCTCGGATTGAAGAATCAAATTCCAGTCGAATCCATTCGATTCACTTACGAGCTAATACCCTTGGGAAAAGTTATGAATCCTCTTCTTCACCTATCATATAGGCAAATAGGATAGACTGAGTTCTATAGCCTTGGATGGCAATTGGTCTACCGCAGAAAAAATAACAACCTACCGCAGGAAAAAAAAGTCTGCCTCGTCAGTCATGTATCGAAAGCTACATGATCGCTTAAAAGTGTACTGCGCATGGCACATGACTGACTGAATCATTATAACATCAACAGAATACAATACTCGCCAGCGGCGTGAAGTAGGTAAACCACTGCTAGGGATGAACTAATTAGGCAGTATATTACCCCCACTTACAGAAGTGTCCAAAGTATTTATGAGGATTGGAACATGCCCATTATTGTTCAAAAGGTATATAACAAATAGATAGATAGATAGATAGATAGATAGATAGATAGATAGATAGATAGAATACGAAAAGATAGATAAAAAGATGAACAGAAGGAGAATAGATAGATGAACAGAATGAGGATAGATAGATAGATAGATAGATAGATAGATAGATAGATAGATAGATAGATAGATAGATAGATGGAGAGAATGCGAAACGTTAGATAAATAGATGAACAGAATGAGAATAGATAAATAGATGAACAGAATGAGAATAGATAAATAGATGAACAGAATGAGAATAGATGAAAAGAATGAGAATAGATAGATGAACAGAATGAGGATAGATAGATAGATAGATAGATAGATAGATAGATAGATAGATAGATAGATAGATAGATAGATTTCTCTGAGTGTCAAATTCTTCATTCACTCTTTCCTTATTATGCTTCCCGGAATTTTCAGCCTTCTCCTTCTAGGAATATGTCCCAATTGTGTTCCAATTTCCCTTAAAATTTCCTCGTTGCCGCATATTCCGTTCACCGCACTGTGTTCACTTCATCTGTGAGGAAATTGTCCGACATTCTGTCATACAGGACTTCAGTACTCTTTTCTTTGTTACCACCGAAATTTTCTTATTTCTTTGTTAAGGTATAACTCTTCTGTCTTAACTCTCCTTTGGATACCTCTGCCTTTGTTTCCTGTCGTCTCTAATAACACTTCCTAGATAGTTACATTTCCCTACCTGCTTGATACTGAGGTCGCCAATTCGGAGCTGGAATCTTGGGCTGTCAATCTTGCTGACGACTATAAATTCTGTTTTCTTACAAATGATGATTTGTTTTTTTCATGGTGCTTTCCTTTACTACCTTTTTGTTGCAACCTAGAAAGGGTTACTGAATGAGGAATAACTAAAACGGAGGTTGGAAATGAAATGGTAATCGTTACAACATCAACAAAATACAAAACTCGCCAGCGGCGTTAAAGTAGGTAAACAACTTTTAGTGGTGGACTACTTAAACGTCATATTACCCCCACTTACATTAGCGTCCAACGTATTTATTAGGATTGGGAGATACCCTTTACTGTTAGTAGGTAGGATACATAACAAGAACAGATCCAGAAACGCTTAGGAAGAAGCTCCGATATTTTTATAAAATTCCAGGTCATCATGTTTTATATTTCCCGTTTAAATATTATCTTCTTTCATGTTCAGTATTCCTTCAGGATGTGTGTAACCATGTCTCTCTGCAACTTCCTAACCTTTGTAACACATAGCAACGTTTGCCTCTTTGCTAAATCTCTTACCCTCCGTACCGGCATCCATTCACACAAGCTCATCAGGTAGGTGGCCCATTACCTTCCCCTGTTATTTTTGTCTTTGTATTAACCAAGTCTGTCCTACTAGTTAATGGTCAATTCATTCGTTTTTTTACGGCTTATCATCCTTTTGGAGATTATTTAAAGCCAAAATATTGCCTCCATCACACAAACTCATCAGGTAGGTGGCCCATTACCTTCCCCTGTTCTTTTTGTCTTTGTATTAACCAAGTCTGTCCGACTAGTTAATGGTCAATTCATTCGTTTTTTACGGCTTATCAACCTTTTTGCAGGTTATTTAAAGCCAAAATATTGCCCATTTGCTAAATCTCTTAGCCTCCGTACCGGCATCCATTCACACAAGCTCATCAGGTAGGTGGCCCATTACCTTCTCCTGTTCTTTTCGTCTTTGTATTAATAAAGTCTGTCCTAATAGTTAATGGAGAATTCATTCGTTTTTTACGGCTTATCATCCTTTTGGAGATTATTTAAAGCCAAAATATTGCCTCCATCACACAAACTCATCAGGTAGGTGGCCCATTACCTTCCCCTGTTCTTTTTGTCTTTGTATTAACCAAGTCTGTCCGACTAGTTAATGGTCAATTCATTAGTTATTTACGGCTTATCAACCTTTTGCAGGTTATTTAAAGCCAAAATATTGCCTCTTTGCTAAATCTCTTACCCTCCGTACCGGCATCCATTCACACAAGCTCATCAGGTAGGTGGCCCATTACCTTCTCCTGTTCTTTTCGTCTTTGTATTAATAAAGTCTGTCCTAATAGTTAATGGTGAATTCATTCGTTTTTTACGGCTTATCATCCTTTTGGAGATTATTTAAAGCCAAAATATTGCCTCCATCACACAAACTCATCAGGTAGGTGGCCCATTACCTTCCCCTGTTCTTTTTGTCTTTGTATTAACCAAGTCTGTCCGACTAGTTAATGGTCAATTCATTAGTTATTTACGGCTTATCAACCTTTTGCAGGTTATTTAAAGCCAAAATATTGCCTCTTTGCTAAATCTCTTACCCTCCGTACCGGCATCCATTCACACAAGCTCATCAGGTAGGTGGCCCATTACCTTCTCCTGTTCTTTTCGTCTTTGTATTAATAAAGTCTGTCCTAATAGTTAATGGTGAATTCATTCGTTTTTTACGGCTTATCATCCTTTTGGAGATTATTTAAAGCCAAAATATTGCCTCCATCACACAAACTCATCAGGTAGGTGGCCCATTACCTTCCCCTGTTCTTTTTGTCTTTGTATTAACCAAGTCTGTCCGACTAGTTAATGGTCAATTCATTAGTTATTTACGGCTTATCAACCTTTTGCAGGTTATTTAAAGCCAAAATATTGCCTCTTTGCTAAATCTCTTACGCACCGCAACGGCATCCATTCACACAAGCTCATCAGGTAGGTGGCCCATTACCTTCTCCTGTTCTTTTCGTCTTTGTATTAATAAAGTCTGTCCTAATAGTTAATGGTCAATTCATTCGTTTTTTACGGCTTATCATCCTTTTGGAGATTATTTAAAGCCAAAATATTGCCTCCATCACACAAACTCATCAGGTAGGTGGCCCATTACCTTCCCCTGTTCTTTTTGTCTTTGTATTAACCAAGTCTGTCCGACTAGTTAATGGTCAATTCATTAGTTATTTACGGCTTATCAACCTTTTGCAGGTTATTTAAAGCCAAAATATTGCCTCTTTGCTAAATCTCTTACGCACCGCAACGGCATCCATTCACACAAGCTCATCAGGTAGGTGGCCTATTACAATTCCCCAGTTCTTTTTTCTTTGTATGAACCAAGTCTGTCCGACTAGTTAATTGTCAATTCATTCGTTTTTTACGGCTTGTCAACATTTTTCAGGTTATTTAAATCCTAAATATTGCCTCTTTGCTAAATCTCTTACTCTCAGTACCGGCTTACATTCACACAAGCTCATCAGGTAGGTGGCCTATTACCTTCCCCTGTTCTTTTTGTCTTTGTATTAACCAAGTCTGCCCTACTAGTTAATCGTCAATTCATTCGTTTTTTACGGCTTATCAACCTTTTGCAGGTTATTTAAAGCCAAAATATTTTTAGATTGTAAGAATTTTGGTAGGGGGAGAATAATGCTTTAGTGATGCAACTCTTAATAATTAGCCTATAGCTGGGGGAGAAAAGGTTGATTCATACCCTTCCCAAGGCTATTTTCGCATAAGTGAATTAAACGAACCCAAAGATGTATTGGAACTCGGCTATCGGATTAACAATTCCGAGAGATTATCCATTACACCACCCGCACATACAGGCGTACAGCACCTCATATTCTCAAGCGGCCACTGCTTACCTTCGCAGATCGTACGGGAAACTATGTTTCAACCAGATGTGGACGTAATCCACATAATGAGGAAGCGAGGCTTGGAAAAATTGACCCTCTTATGGTATACTGAGGGCAATGGAGATAAAGGAAGGCAGCGATCTATTTACGTGAAGAGTTT
The DNA here is from genome assembly GCA_964036315.1 of Acanthosepion esculentum. NCBI lineage: Eukaryota > Metazoa > Mollusca > Cephalopoda > Sepiida > Sepiidae > Acanthosepion > Acanthosepion esculentum. The sequence goes on from OZ038488.1 coordinate 75,464,626, forward strand.
GTATGAATGGATGACTGAACGGGAGCGAATGAGTTAGCGAGCTGCTAAGAGGCATAACAGATAGAAAGTTGTGGAGAGCTATGATCGCCTATGTCGTGAAAGGACATGGCACATAGAAGAACTAGATTCTCGACAAGTTTCTTAAAATATTTCTATTGGATAACAAATGATTTTTCCGACTAGGAGAATCTCATTAAAAGCCTTATTGTTCCAAGTGCGGTAATTTAATTGAGAGAATGACCTTGTGCTGGTAAAGTTAGCTTACTTGATCGATCTTGGCTGATGTCACCTTCTTCATGTGAAGCTATGCATTTCTTGAGATTAGCGCGCCATTGCTGGAAACATTCTTGAAATTTGTTTCCTGTATTACTTTCATTAATATAAATACGTGTTGCTAGATGGCAGGGGTGTTAGCAAAATCCCTGTCCTTCAGGGCGTTTTTTAATTTTATAAATATCCTAAAATCACACTTGCGGCTAACAATGGTGAATAAGAATCTAGGGCAAAAACCCAGCGGACAAAGTCCCAACTTCTTATCCAAAAAGTAGATGAAATCTCAGCCTCATAAATAAATTGAAAATTAAAGGAACTTTTAATTCACATTTTAATGTCAAATTGTGACAATAATAATAATATCCAATAAAATAATAACATCCAATAATATCCAATATAAACACTTATATGCACAAGTAATATTTATTATTATTGTGTACTCCATCAGTTTATGGGCCCGCTCTTTTTGTTATAGAAATTCATTGTAAATCGAACCAACCTCTGAAAAACGTATTCTAATAATGCTACCGTCACATATTCTATATATTCCATAGTTAGTGAGTCCTGCTATCCCATAAGACCCGACATTATGTCTCGATTTGACATTAGAATTGGAATTAAAAGTTCCTTGAATTTTCATTTTCTTTTTCCATAAGCCTGATATTTTATCCACTCTTGGGATGAGAGTTTTGGAATTTTTTGGTCGGTTAAGGTAGATAGTCCAATTTTCGCTGTGGTGTCCTCCCTCTAAAGCGTCTATGTTGGACTCTTCCGCCTACTATAAGATTAGTAGGAGAGAAGGCCTTGGAAGAACAGACTGTTCATTTCTGTCGAACTCTCTGCATCCGGGGAGGTAGACAGACCCTGAACCCGTTTAGGCGGGTTCAAAGTGAATATTTTTGTCCGAGCCTACGGGCTCGGAAAACCCACGGTAAACTCGGCCTTGTGCCACATACATTCCTTGTGGGGTGGGGGAGGCTTTTAAATATAACAGTCGAGCAGACTGATCATTTCTGTCGAACTCTCTGCCTCGAGCGGAGAGGAACTCGGATGAGTCTTTGTCGCAGGGCAAAGTTTCATGTTAAATATTAACAGTCTAATAGATTGCAGCAAAGACAATCCCAGAACCCGTTTATACGGAAGGAATAAGGGAATATTTTTGGCCAAACCTACGGGCTCGGAGAACCCACGGTAAACTCAGCCTTGTGTCACATACATCTCTCGTGATGGGGGACGGCTGTTAAATATTAACAGTCTAATAGATTGATCTACCCAGGCAGTGACTGTTCGCAGCTGCTGTCGAACCCTCTGCCTTTGGGCAGAGAGGAACCAGGACAAAGGGCCGAAGGGCAGTGTCTCGTCCGGGGAGGTAGACAGACCCGAACCCGTTTATGCGGGGATTTTTTGGCTGAGCCTACAGGCTCGGATGAGCCACGTGAAACTCGGCCTTGTGCCACATTTACCCTCGTTGGAGCTACTAAATATTAACAGTCGAATAGATTGAACGCTGGGTCAACCGACATACACTCACTAGTCATGTAATCCTCTACTGTTGTACTTAATGTTTAATATATGATATATCTGCAACACTTGTCTTGTTATTTCTTTAAACATTTACTAGGTCACAACATCTTAATCTATTCGACTGTTCCCCCAGGAAACATCGAAATATTAGTTGGGTTGTTACAAGGGATGGAAACCTTCAACACTTGTCGAATATAAGAGTTCCGACATGAGGCAAAAGCACAGGGTGTGTGAATGTTTTACTGCTTTCCTGATAAACTGAGCCTCGGGAATTCGCGGCCGCTCCATATTGGTTAGAATCTAATTGCCGAAGCGAGTTTATTTGCCTTACGTCCCTGCGAGGCAGGATGTGGCTCAAGGCCTTTTTTTAATGCGGGGTAAAACCAAGCCTGTTGGCTCGGGCAAAAATACCCCGTAGACCACGTAAAAAATGGGGTCGGGTAGCTGTCTACCTCCCCAGACGAGATTCTGCCCTTTGGCATAGCCTCGTCTGGGTTTCTCTCTGCCTTCGTGCAGATTTCGACGAGCATAGCTGGAGACGAATTTCCAACTAATTGCTGAAGCAAGTCGCCAGGTATATCCTGTGCTCACTATATATATCTACTGATATAAACAGTCCACATAGCCAGTAGGAAATGTGGAACATTCCATTATAAAACCTCCCCCTGAGTTAATTTTCTCATGAAATTTTGCTCAATACCTTTTCTTTTGGGGGTCAGGAAAAAACTGACTTTTTTCCTCTTTCTAGCACTTTCTAGTATTTCCAGCACAAAAGTTACCCATATCTATATGCATCTGAGGCAGGCCGGAGAGCACGACTGAAAAGTTTTTATAACAACAAAGGTGATGAGGACAATAATCCAAATATAAATAGGCTAAAATGAGATTAATAGCCAGAATTGTTCTGTATGCAATGATAAATATTCATCCTTGATTTTAATATAGCGAAAAGGATGGAGAACACATCGGCCGTAATGTAAGAATAAAACCAACAAGAATGAAATTAATGACCAGAAAAATTTCTTACTGAAATAATAATGATTTATCTCTGAATTTTACGAGGTCATTTCATCGGCAGGGAAAGTGATGGCCTCAGTTTTTCGAATGCAAAGGGCATTGTCTCTTCAAAAGGGCCACACCACCAATTGAGAGAGCTATTCCAAATTGTCGTGGAAGTTACGAAAGGCTATCAAAGCCGAATGCCCAGGAAATCTAACGGAAGGGCTTTTGTTTCACAAGAACAATGCTCCAGAATACGAATCATTCGTTTCAATGACGGCTGAACATGTTTATGGTTTCGAATTGACTGATCACCTTCCCTACTCGCCTGATCTCGTCCCATCTGACTGTTGTAACCTAGGGAAGGTTACTAAATAAAATAATGAAGCGAAGGTTGGTAATGAACGATAATACTTAGAACAAGAACAACACATATAAGTTTCGCCAGCGGCGCGTAGAAGTAGTCAACTGCTAGTAAAGTGAATTCCACAATGAATCTCCAACTCTAGGATATCTACCAGCCGCTCCACGCGGTCAGATGTGGCACAAGGCCGAATTTAATGTGGGGTATCCGAGCCAGTAGACTCGACCAAAAATTCCCCGTAGACACCGTATAAAACGGGGTCGGGTAGCTGTTTTCCGAGACGAGACCAGCACAGCTGGAGATGAATCTCCAACTCTAGACCACGTACATTATTCGCTACTGTAGTAATGGGAATGGAGGCATACCCCTTATCGTCCGTAGATATGCTGCAACACTGACTATCATCTGTTCCCCAACAGGAACAAACACTTGGCTGGGAACCACCGTCGCAGTGATGCGGATATCATATCTGCTGTTGATGACCCAAGCACTACAACACCGATGGAAGTGTGTGAACCAGAAGGGGGAGTATGTTGAAAAATAAACCTCATCTGGTCACATTCCATGAGAATATATCTTTGACAGCCTAATAAAATTTTCAACGAAGAAGGCTGGAGAATAAATCGGTAGTAAAATAGAAATTAAACCAACGAATTCGTCTGGCTAATTCTTGGTCGATTTATAATGACTCATCTCTGAATTTAAAGTCAGTGAATACTTGGACAAGATGTCAGCTACAACGCAGGAATTAAAACAAATGAGATAAGATCAATTGTCATATCAGTTCGGGGCTGACAGATAATAAATTTCATCTTTAATTGATGGGCGCTTTAATATAATCCTGGTTTAGTGGGCGGTAAACCAGAAAGTCTCTCCCAATAATCGCTTACATCTATCACGACTTAAGTCTGCAAACAAGGTATTTATTTTAATCGCTCCAGCCCATGCAAGGCGATAAGACTGGGGGTACAGGGATTGAGAGTGAAAGAAAATGAGAAGACTAAGATGGGGACGATTGAGGAAAGGACAAAAAATTAAGAGGTCTCCAAGATGACAGAAGATGATGATTGGCGTTGTGTTTAAAGTGGCTTCCCTGTCTTCCCGTCGGTGAAAAGTCGAGATTCCTGGTCAGAATCGATTCCATTACAGACGTCTTTTTTTAGATTTTATCAAGAATCTCGAGATACACAGTAGTAGCACTAGACCAAATATGGTGACATTATTCAATGCACAGACGAATGGTAGATTTGTAAATGTGCAAGATGGATTTTGACGAGAAAAAAATGTCTGCCACGACGTAGTGAACCAACTCTCTTTGCAGCAGATGCAGCTATTGATTGATTCAATATAGTCGGCCCACTTCATTGTCAGTGGCAAACGTGTGGCCGCGAAGGTGTAGAGTTTAGCATCATCGATGTAAATTTTTTACTAAGCAGATCGTAACATAATAACGCAATATGGAGTCATACGGTAATAGCCGATCTCACGAGACGAGCGAATGTTTCGGTTATCATCGCAGGCGTAACAAAGAGATATTTGCTCAGTTACTTTCCTGAATATCGATTACTCCCCTGGAGACCAATAAGCGTGGATCACTTAGTAAATATTAAAATCACTACACAAGCAATAACATTGTTTTAGGGATAAAAAAAACCCTGCTCTGCAACGATCACCCAAATATTTACTTACCCTTTTGTATATATTAACTGCCTGGTAGATTCTTGTAAAATCGCGTAAATGTCCACCTCAAAAGGATCTATGTCTACCTTTTTGATTTAAGACTAATCCAGACCTATGTTTACATTACTCTAGTTTAAGACGATCTTGTATCTATCCTTTTCACTCTAGTGTCAAGCGGAACTATGCCAAACTGGACCTATGTCCGTATTTTTTACTCTAGTTTGAACCGGAATTTTGTCTACCATTTTGACTCTCGGTCAAAGATGACCTATGCCTTCATTTTTTTTTACTTTAGTTTACACCGGAACAACGTTGACAGATAGATTTGTTTGTTTAACAGCATATCACCTCCTAATGGGTCATTTACTGTCGAAATTTTAATTTTCTTGAGAACTTTGAATGAATAAAAATTTGATATATTTTATTCTGCTTTGACAATTGAATACATGGTAGATGATACTTAGCTGTTGTGCATATACATGTTTGTGTGGACATCATTACTAGAGGCGATAATGTGTGCGTTTTTAAATTATATTTTGGAATACAGTTTGATTTCTTTAAGAAATTTTAGGATATTTTATGGATTAATGTCATGAAAGAGTTCTTTCATGTTGGTTTTATTTTATTTAGCCGCATATCAACCTCTTTAGGTTATTTAATGCCGAAATGTAAATATTTTTAACACAATTTTATGGCTTTAACTAGATGAGACTAGCACGAAGTCCGTATCGCAGGCATAGCAGTCAGGAACAAATTCAACAAAGTACCAATGGACAGCGAGATTAGCTTATTAACCGTTAGTATACGACAGGCCTCTAACACGAAACAGAATGTGCTATATATATATATATATATATATAATTCTTATTTTATTTTGTCGACAGAACTGTCCTGATTGACGAGGTTGTTGGTTAGGGTAAAAAGGGGGATTGACGTCTTGAAGAGCAGTAGTTCGTGACTGTCTTCCATAATTTGATCACTGTTCTTAATTTTCTTTTGATGAAGAGTGTGTCGTTTGGCTTTATAGTGCTGTCAAATTAATAGCGGCCTCTTTATCGTTCAATGATTAGAAGTGTTCAAGTTGTATTCATTTTATTATTATTATTATTATTATTATTATTATTATTATTACATTTTTACCTTCTTTTTTTTCAGATTGAAGAGTTCTTACAAAGGATATTCTTCTTCAATTGAACACACCATTTTACGTCTTTCGCAAATTTATTTTCGTCGTTTGGCAGTTACTCTTATTTTATTTTTTTGGCTATTATCTCTTCATTCATTTCTTTCTTTTTCTTTTCTTTACTTTTTTAGTTCTTTCGTCTCGTTTTGTTTTAGTTCTTATATTCTTTTCTTCCAGCTTTCTTTCATGCTGCCTTTCTCGACTGTTTTTTCACTGTCCATTGATTCTTCTCTTTCCGTTATTTTTCTTTTAAAGAATCTTCTTCTCGTGCTATTGATATTTTATAAGTTCTTTTCTGTTTTTCTGCCTTTCTAGTTCTTGCTTCTTCTTCTTTTCTTCCTCAGTCTCTTTTCCTTTTTTCATTTATGCGCATTCGTCTTCCATTTTATGCTTTTTTCTTCCTTTTGTCTTCCTCCTCTAATCTTTCTGTTTTTCTAGTACTTGCTTCCTTCTTTTCTCTCCCTTTTCTCTCCCTTCTTCTTTCTTTCATTACATTCTTTTTTTCCTTATGCCCACTTTCTCTTTTCTTTTAATTTCTTCTATTTCTTTATACTACCTTCCTTCCGTCTTTTATATTCTCTCATTTTCGCGCTCTCGTCTTTTCTTATATTTTTCTTTCTCATTAATTCCCTTTATTTATTCCTATTTTATAGTCTTTCCTCTTTTCTCTTCTTTCTTTGTCGTTCTTTCGTCTTTCATTATATTCGTTTTTCTTCCGTTGTTGTCTTCCTCTTCATTTTTTCGTTCTTTCTTTATTTCTTTTTCCTCTATTTTTTCTTTCTTTCGTTCTTCTTTTTCCTTTTTTTTCTTCTCAATTTTGTTTCTTCACATCTTTCATTCGTCATTCTTTTTCTTTTCGTTTTTTCATACCTTCGCTTGCTTTTCGTTCTGTCTTTCTCTTTTTCTCTGGTATTCCTTTCTATTTTTTTCTTCACTACATCGCATTTATCTTTCTTTTTGCCTTTACTCATTCAGCAAGAGACATTTTTTCATTAGCTTTCATTCGAAAATTCTCATTTTCTTAAAAAGGTCCTTTTCATTTCCTTCCCCACACAACACCAAGGTTCAAACTTCAGGACCTTTACATCGCTTCCTCTATCAGCGCCTTTTCTACTCATTAAGACCTTCCTCTCTACTTTCTGTAGGTTAAGTGGGTAATCAAAATTTTATAACGGTCACATAAATGAATGAGGTGGGTGCTGACCTGGTTGCTATTCTTTTTTATATTTATTGTCACTTTTTTTCTTCTCTGCCCAAACTTCTTTTTAATATTTTTTGAAGCTTTCATTCTCTGTCCATCACGAGAACACTTCAACGTTTTTAACAACAATTTCAATTCTTTATCGACCCTTTGAAAGGCTTCACAAAGAGCGGTGATACATTGAAATTATTTTTCAAATTTCTTTCTTTCATTTCGTTAATCTCTCTCTCTGGGAAGCAGAACCTTCGCATCGAATTTTTTGTTTATAAAACCCCATTATTTGTTATGTTCTTTTCATCTTAACTCCCTCTTTCTTTCTTTCTTTCTTTCTTTCTTTCTTTCTTTCTTTCTTTCCGCCTTCCTTCCTTCCTTCCTTCTTTTCTTTCTTTCTTCCTTTCTTTCTTTCTTTCTTTCTTCACGAATAATACAAATGTTAAGGCTTTAATCTCACAAGGTAAAAAGTTCATTTTTAATTTTCTTTTCTTTTTTTTTTTGAAGGTCATAAATTGGTTGTCTAAACCGGATGTATTTGACCTTTACTGCATTATGATCCTTACAGAAGTCCCGTTAGGATTTATTATTGATGGACACAAAAGTCTGATAATACCGCTTTGATGTGCAAACACACAGCGGAAACTGCAAGAACACAAGGTTGTAAAGGTAACAGAAGACTAACAATGAATGAAGACAGAATATTTCGCTGTCTGTAAGATACGAATTGGAGACGTCAAAATCAAGCAAATGGTAAAATTGAACTATCTAGAAAGTGTATAACTGGGTACTTCCAAAAATGATCAGATCTGATGGAAAATTACCCCAAACTTAAAAACAAAGTTTTATCGTCAATTTTCTTACGTTATTATTAAAAGAAAATACCACAATTTTTATTAAATTATATATTTGATCCTTTTTAGAACCGTCTAGATTTTGCTTAAAAGATTTGTTTTCCTTGCGTCAGTGGGTGACCATAAATTAATATGGGAAAATTTAGCGTCTTTTTGCGGTGCAAAAAATGATTTGGAAATTCTCGCAAAAATCAGATGACTGTCGGATTTTAATGAAACTTTCAGGACTTAAATTGAATTAAATTATTTTAGAAAAATTTTCCTTTCAGAAAATCTTTGTGAAATCCTTTTTTTTTTTTTTTTACATCTGTTAACGCCCAGTTATTTAATTTTATGAAATTTGGAGAAATTGTTTTTGTAGTGCTTAATGTTTATATTACAGTGTAACCCGGATATAAGAGAGTTGTCGAGACAGGAGAGAAAGTCTCTTATATCCGGGGTTCTCTTATATCCGGGGTTCTCTTATATCCGGGTTTGGTTTAATTTGTTTAGGTAAGTATGTCTCTAATTTGGGACCAGATAAATTCTCTCTTATATCCGGGTTTCTCTTATATCAGGGTCTCTTATATCTGGGTTACACTGTAGTTAGAAGAGCAAATCCTCCGAAAATTTAAATCTTGGTCAAACATGGCCCCCAGTTAGAGAAAATCTGCTCTGAATCGTAAAATCAAAATTGCATTAAAACTATTATGGGTGAGCTGTACGAGTGTTTCGGAGGAAAACACGTGTCTTCTGGTTTATATTTCCCTCAACAATAATGGCGGACTCGGTATGTGAGTCCGGGTAAAAAAAAGGATAAAGAAACTACAAAACTATATATATAAACTAATGATAAGTATGTATTAGCAAAACATATGTATACGTAGACAACATAATATTGTTGCGTGTTACAAAACAATGAACATGAACAAAGAAAATCTTCAAACTAGTGACTTGTTTATGTGTGTAAAATGTGTGTAGAAGAAGTCCTAGAGGGAATGAAGTGAAAGTTGCGTACGTGCGTGCGCGCAGGCGTGTGGTGCGTTCCTCAGTGAGAAAGCGTTTTCCTCGTTCGACTTACATCTTACCGTCTCTGAGTGAAAAAGGAAAAAGAGGATGACAAAGAATGTCACTACCTATTTATAGGCTTATGGAGCGTCCACTAGCGGCATTTTTTCTTGTTTTTTTTGTTTTTTTAAGTAAGCGTGTTAACTCCACAAAACTAAGACATTATTTAATTCGAAAAGCTTTTAATTGATTTTATCTATAAAAAAATGTTATGGAAACTATTGTATTGAAAAAAATATTTTCTTCGATGAATAGTGAATTTTTAAAAGAATTTTAAAAATATTTTTAATATTTCAATTAGAATAATTTATAAGCTTTTAAATCTTTTACAGTTCTGTATTAATTTTTAGCGGTTAGGTGATATTTTATTAAGCAAAAACTATATCTACTAATCATAAATGGAATATCTTACTACAATTCAACGACAGCCAAATATTTCAAAAATAATTTTGAATTTATTTTATATGTGAATGCACGTGTCGTATTTTTGTGAATACGGATGGTCAAATGAGACATTATCAGAAAATAAGAGTGTTAACTATAGTTAAGTTAAATTTATTGCTTACTTTATAGTACTTCTTCAACAGGCGTTTTCGTAAGTTAGACTTTAAAGACAAAGCACCCAAAAATCAATAAAATACTAGATTGCTTAGAATATTTTCTAAAATGTTTAAGAATCCTGAATAGTTAAAAAAAATATATAAAAGAATCTTTCACGTTGCATTTGCATAGTAACAGTTACAGTTTTGTGACCTTTAGTAAAAAATTCCAAACGTATGCCTAATGAGAAAATTGTCAACACCTCATAAAAACAATACCTCCGCGCTAACAATTGCTTTTCTGCGATATTTTAAGCTAATAGTAAGTAATAATTGTTTCAAATCTGATTAATTAAAATTTAAATCAGATAATCTTCATCAAATAAAGTTTTAGAAAAGTATATTTTATTTTTGGAAGATTTTTTAATAAAGGAAATTACGTCTTGTTGACGGATTTGTCAACATGGAAGATATTAGCCTTTTTCCTGAAACTAAAAAAAAAATAACTAATTCCAATCAATTTAAATTAAGTTTCAAATAAAGCAAAGTATTCGAAATATTAAGTTTAATCGATTGAATTTAAAATAAAAGCTTCGAGAAAGATGTTTTATCTTTAAAACCTTAGGTATCGTTTTTTTTTTTTTTTTTGGACGTACTTAGTATTAAGAAACAACAGAAAATGTAACACATAACTCTGAAAGTGCATTGCAATGACGAATAGTGCTTTCCAGAACATGAACAAAGTAACAGGAAATGGTCGTTAGAAACCTAGGGAAGAGTGATGACTGGCTCTGTAATAATAATCTTCCTATATGGCAGTGAATGCTATATATGTATATGCCTGGGTGGGTGTGTATGTACACGTATATACACTCTCTAGTTTCGGTGGACTGATTTAAAATACAACAGACATCAAAAGCATTACTTATGAATTTGCTGTTAGTATTTGAAGCATATCTTAAAGGGTTGGCTGAAAGCTTCATAGGCTGACTATGGAGTGATGCTAGAGCTATGAAATCTTGGATGCGTTCATTTCAACTCTTCTTATTAATAACTGCATTGTTACGTTCATAGGCTGACTATGAAGGAGTGATGCTAGAGCTGTGAAATCTTGGATGCGTTCATTTCAACTCTTCTTATTAATAACTGCATTGTTTCGTTCATAGGCTGACAATGAAGCAGTAATGCTAGAGTTGTGAAATTTTGGATGCGTTTATTTCAACGCTTCTTATGAATAAATGCATTGTTTCTTTCTGGGTAAACTGACATCTGACTGTTACAACAAAAGTAACTTGTAGCGGCTTCTCTTGAAAATGGACAAAATTAGACAGTGTGGACTTATAAAGTATCTGCAGAAAAAGGGTTTCGTCCCAAGGACATTCACGGTTGCTACATTAGGGGATGAGGTTCTTTTGCTTTATCAACAACGCAAAAGTGGGCAGCTGAATTTTGGAGGAGAATGGATAGTTGTGAAGATGGCCCAAGATTTGAGCGTCGCATATTATCAAAAAAAAAAAACTGACGCCAAATCGATAATCTCGTGTATATGGTGAGACACTTCCCCATGAAGTTATTTTTAATGTCATGACCCTTCAAGATGTAGGTAATCCTGACTACCTTCAAATTCTATTTCTTTATTACCTTCTAATTGTCATGATTTGTGAAACGTAGTTCCGTCGTTAACTGTTACTTTCTTCATGATCTAAAATTCGGAGTTGTCTTTCTCTCAAGGATAGAGATCATCTGATAAACTGTTTTTTAACCCATAGCTTGCGGGAGAAGAAATGTATTCACACTTTTCCCAAAGTTATTAGTGCAAAAGTGAACCCAACGAAGTATGAAGTCGGCTTACCGTTTCTATTTTCTGCGCCGATAATCGCTACGCTTCCCGCATATTTTTCAAGAACAGAGGAGGAACGTTCAAAATCTGGCCGGAGGCAACAATTTAGAGAAAGATTGCACATGGAAATGGTTAACAAATTCAAAAGCTATTGCCGTTGAAGTCTTCCCAGGACGTGCAGCATCTTGAATTTAAAAATCTCCACAGTGGAAACATCGGTGTTTAGTGATCACGGGGTATCTGTCAACCAGTGTTTGCATCATAAGACTTTCATTGTAGTCTTTCTTTTCTGCTGGAAAATAGAAATTTCATGTCCTGGAGTTGAACACTTGAAAATTCCTTACTTTTCGATTATATTGTTCGGACAAAGTCGAAAATAATTCTGCAAACTGGCACTTATACATACATACATACATACATACATACATACATACATACATATATATATATATATATATATAAAAATATATATATATATTATAGTAAAAAAAGAAAAAACAGTAAGATACATAATCCGGTGTTCTTAATGATATTTTTTTTTATTTTTACAAAACAGTGCTCAATGTAAATTTACAGAGCATAAATATTTTAAATCAACTGATTTAAAAATAAATAGGATAAATAAATACCGAAATCAGAAATATTTCTGGCACTTAAAAGAAACCAATAAAACACCTACCATAAAATTAATAAGAAAAGCTAGAATATGTAGGTCATTAAATGACCCATGTCCTTTGTGCATACATGAGAAACTATATCTTACAAAGTTTATAAGAAAAAAAATTTATTGAATCAAAGAAATGAAATAGCTACTCTTTGCCGACATTGTCAAAATTTTTCCTTAAATAATATTTAAAAATAAAATAAAATAAAAAAATCACAAAAAAGAATGGGAGCTGGTAATATACATAATTATATTTGATATGTAATAATATTTTTTTAAATTTAAGTAATTTTATTACATTTATTTGTTTTAAAAAGAAATATAGTCAATTAGTAATTAAAAATAAAAATAATATTTTTAAATTGTAGTTCAATATAACGTATACTAATCCCCTTTTAGAAATAATCTTTTAAAAAATATACAAGTACGAATTTAACGGAAAAAATGCCGAAAAACTTTTTGTCGTTGATAAAAACCAGACGACATGCGTTGAACGGATGTCATAATTCGTTGAAAAATGCACGCCTACCCTACTTAGACTTAACCTCTTTTTCGAACGTAATTCATAATTGATACAATAATAGTTAATAAAAAAGAACACGTTACCGCCCCTGTTTAAATGATTGGATTTCTCTGTATCCTTAGAAACAAAGAATTTTGAGTGCTTTTAAAACTCAGTAAATTTTAAAAAAATAAGTTATTCCAAAATTCGCTTGAAGATGAAACAGAACTAGTGCTTTAAATTTAATTATATAATTTGAAGATTTTAGCTTCGGTTTTTGAAACATGGTAATTCCTGTGTAGCGAAGGGACCATATTTTTAAATTAGTTAATATATATATATATATATATATATATATATATATATATATATATATATCAAGTATGTGGTGCAGGTCAATTTACATTACATGAATCATTCATACAAAAAACAGATATTGAAGTTAATGATATAAATGGCTAGAATCCATCTTCGCAAACAAATTGAATAAATTACATTAACCCCGAACCTGTAGACGAATGTTATGATCCCTGTTTATGAATTCCAGTTGCATAAGGTTCTTTTTTTTTCACAAGCTTTCATCTGTGCATACAGACATCATCAGGTATAAAAAAAAATATTTGTTTTTTACAACCAGGTAATAAGAGGACAACGAAAGAATAGATGTAATCCGAAATATGTTTTTAGAAATGTGTTATTGCTAATTGTAAGAAATTTTGGACCGTCAATGATTCAGGCAACACACACACACACACACACACACACACACACACACACACACACACACACACACACACAAACACACACACACACACACACACACACACACACACACACACACATATATATATATATATATACACATAGCGGTCATAATTTGAGCCAAATAGTTTTCAGATTGTCTACCAAAAAATTCATCTGTTCAGCGAACTGGCCACTTCCAAGATATAGAACCAACAAATACTGATAAAAAGTTGAAACTGATAATAAAGACTTAAGGAGTAATAGACTGAATTTGTACGACTTCTCAAAATGGGGCATTATCATTATTATTCATTTCATACTAATTTTCGTTTCAACTTATTTGCTTTGTTTGCAAACGAGAATCTCCTATGGATGCTATTAATGACGCCAAAGTCGCTCAGAAATATCCAAACTATCAGAGCAACCATTTTCTCAGAGCAATGCTTGAAATACTTCGATCGAATGAGGTCTATAGCTCTTAGCGAAGACCACTCTTCTTTGAACCTTGTATTCTGGCGCTACACAATCACAAACAAAGGACAGGAATCACATCACTAGAGGATTTTAAACACCCACAACAAGAGGAAATAATATACGTAATCAAGATGTTGATATTCCACACTACTTCAAACAAGAGGTTAAGAATGAACACCCCGTCCTTCGTTGAAAGAACAATAACAGCTACAGGACTTGAGAAACTTATTTTTCTGTAAAATTGTTTCAATAATAATAATTTATAAATTTCAACCGGCATTAACACTGGCTGCTCAATGAATATATGCCGGATGTTTCCTTATAAGGAAACGGATAATATTAATGTTACCAGTGTAGTAAGTTTACTTGAGATTTTACAGCAAATTCAATAGTTATTTGTGATCTTATCTTAATTAAAAGATCAACTTGATTTTTAAAAAATCTACTGACGTCTACGTTTTAATTAACTCGTATGTCTACTATCTTCCATGACAGACTATAGATATAGTGATTATGTAATTACTGACAACAAATATAGCAGCCGCCTTTGGCTATCCGATATTGTTTAACGATTATTTAATTAAAAAAAAATTATAAACATTTATTTGATCACATACAAGAGCGTAACACTTAGTTCTATGATTCTATTGGGCGACATTATTCTTGTTTAAAGACATTTAAAAAAAGATTCTAACCCATTTTAAACATGCGAAATACACGTGACGAACGTCCAAGAATATATCGGCCAGTATATATTAAAAGCAAAAGTTTTTAGACGAAGGCAAATGCAATCCGTTTTAGTCGCTTTTGATATTCAATGTATTTAGTATTGAGCGCCCACACACCGAATATTTTTAAGTAAGTTGAGCTGATGTCCCATAATTCCACCCCACTTCAATAAGGGTCATCTGTTTCCCCAACCCATCCCATCGTTTCTCAACCTTACATAGTTTCTTTGCTGACTTTTGGGGTTTCCTTTTGCTTCAGATCTCGCCACTCAATTTGTGCACATGCGTCCTTTGTCGGGCAATCACTTTTTAGGCTTTTCTCTTATTTCGTTATACAAAAGTAGTTCTTTCTTTAAAAATGCTAAGATCAGCGGTCATCTTGTCTTACATTTGTCACCCCGGTCGATGGAGAGAAAAAAGCGTGGGAGTGTATGGTTCTACCTGCTTGTCATTGGAGATGTCGGTTCATTATATTTTGTTTTCTTTTTTCAATCATTTTACTACAGACAAGGCAATAAAGCCACTAAGATGTATAGGCTTTCTGCGTGAGGAATAATGTAAAAAAAGAAAAACATTATTAAGGATCAAGAAAAAGTAATAAAAGGGGAATTAAGAAGAGAGAAGATATCGCTTGCCACTGTATTTAAATTGCTAAATTATTCCATTGTTCTTGTTGCAAAATGATTCTCTTAGATAAGAACATGTTTATGTATTATAATACAAATACATCAATACAAACAATTTTAAATTAAACAATTATGGCACTCAGACATCGAAAGTTTTAATCTGAATGGTAGAGAATAAGACAAAATAGTCGACATAGATAGATAGATAGATAGATGAGCAGAATGAAAAAAGATAGATAGATAGATAGATAGATAGATGAGCAGAATGAAAAAAGATAGATAGATAGATAGATAGATGAGCAGAATGAAAAAAGATAGATAGATAGATGAGCAGAATGAAAAAAGATAGATAGATAGATAGATGACCAGAATGAAAAAAAGATAGATAGATAGATAGATAGATAGATAGATAGATAGATAGATAGATAGATAGATAGATGAGCAGAATGAAAAAAGATAGATAGATAGATAGATAGATGAACAGGATGAGATGAAAAAGTTCTTGGAATGATAGGTAAAGAGACTATTTGGTTTCAGCAAGAAAATGGATGAAAGCAAGAAAGAACGAATTAAATAAATAAATAAAGAAAGAAAGAAAGAAAGAAAGAATGGAAGATAGAAGTGTCTAACGGCTGTTTCAGTGAAGTGGAAAAAGTTTACAATTTCAAATCTTTTAATTTTTACCCACTTCTTAAAATAACGACCAGCATTCACATTTATGCAATATTTTGTTAAAGTTGTGAAGCTCAAATTCTTAATGATGCACAGGGGGATTTCTACAGATATTTTATTGTCGATGAATTCGCCATGAGATTCTTCAATCATTAACTTAAGAATTATGTTTCATCAGAAAATTCAAATTGGAAAATCATGAAATTTCCACTGGTTAAATCTAGTGCAGAATAATGTCCGAGTGTTGCCGATTTTTGCTGCCTCTTGTTGAAATAAAAATCCATTAATTATAAAGGGTGGGAAACTCCAGAAGAAAAAATAATAGAATCACTTCCGAGGTAAGCAATATTGTTACTGGACAGACGATTAATGTGTTATCATAAGGCTGCTGGAAATTATCACCTTTTAATTCTATCAATGTTTTCAAGATTATAAGATCTTGTCTACTGGTTCATACAGAAAATAATGGATAATACTATGATATCTTGACCTGAATTCAAAGGAACCAACTGAAGAAAGAAAATTATTAAAATAATGTACGGAGTCCACTATGCAGGTGGGTGCGCGCATGTAGTGCAGCGGTTATCGTCGCACAAAATATATTTGTTCGTGTCAGGTTCGAATTCCAACGAAGGAGGTTGCGTTCGCTTAAGACAAATATTATAAGTCATCTCTTTTGTGTTCGCATTTTGCTAGCAGGGCAGACTGGGCTCTCAATGTGATGAACAATTCTAGATTCGAACAGACTCGGGTGTGGCGCTAGTAACACAATCCCGTGATATTCTACCTGCATTTATGAACAAAAGTGAAAATGACGTTAGTTTATCAATTTTTTTTTTAGAATTTAAGAACGCTAATAAATATGCATCACGCGAAGTGAAAAGGTAATGTAGGTAAATTATGGAAGATGCTAAGTGACGTAATTTAATGTCTAATTAACAAAGGTGAATAATTTTAGCATCCACCATAAAAAATTCCTCTATTTGTTTATAAGACATAACATTTTGTCACTTAAAATTTTTTAAAAAGTTTAAAAGATTAAAAATGTTTTTACATTACATTTTACGGCTCGGGTACAGCATTTGTTTGTTTTTTTCTCGGCTGAGTCTCTATCGGAAGAGAGAGCACCGACTAAACACACTCTGTCCGAAAACAGATGTGTTGTCAGTCGTAAGACAAACAGCAAACTGCCTGACATTAATTTGTCTGTTTTTCTCAGCCGAGTCCGTATCTGAAAGCAGAGCCTCGACTGAGTCACCCTCCGCTCGAAGACAGAGGTCTTGTGTTGCCTTGTCGCGAGCTTGGAACTGACTGTAGTTATTGGTATTTACCGGTCGCGCTACTGCGGACAACTTGTGACACAAGGTCAAGATTACTGTTGGAACCCGTGCATTTCCACTTGTGTCAAGGGTCAAAATTTGCCCTTCCCCTGCAAAAGCGGGCTCGGGTCCAGTAATTGTCTGTGTTTCTCAGCCAAGTCTCTATCCGAAGACGGCCTCGATTAAGTCATCCTCTGCCCGAAGACAGAGGTCTTGTCAGTCGTAAGCCAGACAGCGAACTGCCTGACTCCAAATTGTCTATATTTCTCAGCTGAGTCTCTATCCGAAGATAGAACAACGACTGAGGCCCTCCAACCGAAAACGATGGTCTAGTAACCATCTCATCGAAGATGGAGTTCTTGTCTTGTCGCGTGAATCGGACAGATTCCGACTGACTGGCATTTACCGATTGCTTCACTGCGGGATAAATCCGAGATATTGTCAAGTTTATAGTGAGGAACCCCTGCGTTTCTAACCATGTAACTGGTCAAAATTTACCAAGTCACCACCAAAGCGGACTTAGGTTTGACTTATATATGATCTCCTGAACAATGCAGTAAAGGTGAGACGAGAAGAAAGGAATAGTCATCAATTGTGAGAGGACAACACAATGTATGTGTTGGAAGGAAAAATAAAGGGAGATAACTCCAAAGTATTGTAAGAGTTATCCCACTTGCTTTGGACATCGTGACGTCAGACGTCACGTGTGGCAAGAGAGAGAGATCCAAGATGGCGGACTACACCGGGACACGTGTGGCAAACGTCTCTCCATATTTCACTAATTCTTTTGTAGAGTAGTATTAACTCAGTTTATCTAGTAATTAATAAAATGCTGTAAACCTAAAAACGTTCTTGGTAATTATTTCCAATCAACAAATGCATTGCTCGGTCCTCAGAACTCACGCAAACATAACAGTATGGATGTGTCTTCACAATGAATTTGTTCAACACCAACAGTATAAGTAGGTATACAGTAAGTATTATTGGTTATTATTAATTTTTGTATAATCATTACAATAGGTTGTGTGAATACGTTTTGTTTTATTACTGTATATCTACTTTTGCACATCCTGTATATCTATTCTGCGCACTTTTCAGCATGTATATACATGTTTGTACAGCGGAAGAGAGAGAGAGAAGGAGTGAGATAGATAGCTAGAGAGAGAGAGAGAGAGAGAGAGAGAGAAAGAGGATGAAAGAAAAGCAAAGCAGTTGCCATTGTTTTAGAACATCTCAAATTATACGACAGTCACTGGTTTTAATTCATTAGGTTTTTTCCTGTTTTTTTCTTTCGTTTACTTTATTTCCTGTATCTCTTCAGTTTACCGGGCTTTGTTTAATTGCTACCCACCTTCCCCGTTGTAGTCGTTTAATATTGCTTCCTCTCAAAGATACGGATTTTCAGACGTAGAACGGATATGAAGCCACAGGCTGTTTTTCCGCCAATGGGACCATTCAATCCCTAGCCAATTCAGAAAGGTTAATTCAGACGTGTACCTTTTATCTTCCACAATAATTGTGCCTCAATTTCTTTTTTGTTGATGTGCACTGATTTATTAGCTGATGCTCGGCTTCGTGGCGGAAACACAAGGAGATGGAGTAACAATGCAACAGGGTCCTTGATGCGTGACGGGAAGTACATAAGCCTCACGGGTAGGGTTATAGATATATTCAGGTCACACTGGAACGAACCCAGACATTTGGCTATATGGAAACGGTTGTGTGGCCATATGAAAACGTACTGCACATGTGTATAAAGACAATATATTGTCGTGTTCATCTGCCAGCAGCAAGGTTTCCAGATTGATTGATTTTGTTTTTACGGTTTATCAACCATTTACAGGTAATTTACGTTCAGAAAATATGTTCAGATTGTAAAAACGTTTCAGAATGGATAGTTTACTGATACAATTCCTACTATTTAAGTCATAGACGAAAAAAGTCTGGTGACTTTCTAAAGGGTATTTGCGTGTAAATGAATATAACGAAGCCGAGAGGAAGGGGGTCTCGGCTCCATTACACCAACTGTACAAAGAAGCTGGCAACACCTGATATTGTCGCTAGTCAGTAGGTACAGACCCTGCTCGACGTAGCTTAATTTCAGCGATTGTCTCAACGTGATATGGCTGGAATCCGCAAGATGCCAATAATCAATAATCAATCCGCAATGTCGATATATATATATGGCTAAGATACAAAGACAAGCTGAAGAGCAACTTGTCAGCTGTCAATATACCTCATAATACACTAGAGCGCTTAGCCTTGGAGCGGGTAGAATGGAGATCAACGTGTTTTAGTGGACTCAGCAGTTTTCAATCTGCTTGTCTGAATCGTCTTCAAGAAGCGAGAGCAAGATCTAAAAGTCAACCAATCTAACAGTGATCTCATCCCACAATCCTCACTCTTGCTCCATATGCGGCCTCCTTTGTAAATCACTAGCGTGTCTTAAGTGCCACAAGATTATCGCACAAAATTTCATAACTCAATCAATCGGTTAAGTTGTTAGATCCTCATACGTCGAAGCCGACAGGAGAGTTCATTATATATATATATATATATATATATATATATATATATATATATATATATATATATATATGTGTGTGTGTGTGTGTGTGTGTGTGTGTGTGTGTGTACAAGGTAACAAAAAAAGTTCTGTCCGTTTTTAAAGGAAAAAAAAAACGCTTCACAGTATGTGTAACTTATATTTAGTCTTCGAAGTAATCGCCATCGGCATCCATCAGCTTCTGCCAACGTGTCTCCAGCTGTTCAATGCCCTTGCGGTAGAACTCGGGGGGTGGGGTGACGCAAAGAAGTCCGTGAGGGCTTTGTGCAAGTCTGCTTCATTGGTGAAGGATTTCCCACGAAGATAATTATCCAGCGAGTGGAAGAGGCGGTAATCGGATGGCGCAAGGTCAGGTGAATAAGGTGGATGGCACAAAGTCTCCCACCCAAGTTGCTGTATGGTATCCCTGACCACTCGCGCGACATGCGGCCTGGCGTTGTCATGGAGGAAAAGCACACATTTGCGATTCACCAGTGCTGGCTCCTGATGCAATGCCTGTTGCACACGTTTCAATTGCTGCAAGTATAGATCTCCAGTGACCGTTTGGCCCGTTGGTAGGAGTTCATAATGAAACACTTGACGACCTGTCCACCAGACACAAAGCATAATCTTGCATGGGTGCATAGGCGGTCTTGCGGTTTGAGGGACAGCATCCTGAGGAGACAACCAATGTCTGGAACGCTTGGGAGTTTCGTACAGAACCCACTTTTTATCACTGGTAAGCACTCGATTGAATAAGGATGCGGTACGGTGACGAGAAAGCAGCGATACGCAGGCTGCCACTCGGTGTCCCTTGAGGACCTCCAACAGCGTTTGTGGAACCCACTTGCTAAGTTTGTACGTCTTACCTAGACGGTGCAGGTGAAGTCTAACTGTTTCATCGGAAACGTTGAACTGTCTTGCAAGTTCACCACACGTTAGACTACTGTTCTCTTCAATGGCCGCCTTCAGGACTCCGTCATTCAAGACATGTGGTCGTCCACTGCGAGGCTCATCATGGAGAGACAAATCTCTCGACTTGAATTTTCGAAACCAACGCCTTGCACTATGTTCATCCATAGCACTATCCCCAAACGCTTGACATGTGCGACTTGATGCAGCTGCTGATAAGCCCACTTTGAAGTCGTAAAGTAAACAACCCCGAACGAGATCTCTAGACACTTCCATCCTTCTCACAGCTGTCCGGCTTATAACCGATGGCTGGGCACCGTGCGCGTGTTTTTTTATAACGTATGTTCCTACTTCCGGCTGTCCGAATTTGAAAACAATTGCTACACGCATTTCGTATATATTTCAACTTCATTCAATGACTAATCAAAAAACGGACAGAACTTTTTTGGTTAGCTGGTATATATATATTATTTACATTGTTCAGATTGTTGTCCTCATCTTTATTACCATGTGTGTGTGCGTGTGTATGTGTGTGTGTGTGCGCGCGCGTGTGTGTGTGTGTGTGATGGTGGTGGCTAGGGTGAGGTCATAATAAGGACTATGTATCTCTCATTTCCAGAGAATACTTTGTGTGCCAGGCACACGTTGACGCCACATAAACGATAACCAGTTCTTTGAAAGTCTTTTAAATCCTGTTACATAGTGTGATCTGACGATATATATATATATATATATATATATATATATATATATATATATATATATATATATATATATATATGTGTGTGTGTGTGTGTGTGTGTGTGTGTTCACTAACCAGTCGCTTCTCTGTGGATGAATGGTAACAGCACGCCAGGTTATATGACGGTTTCCATAAGGGGGAATTCTGACGTGAGGAATTGTCTGGCACGACACAGTGAACCAAATAAGCAGACATAGTAGATGATTCAATATAATCCCCCTTCCACTTCATGTCAATAGAAAACGTGAAACCAAGTAGATGCAACTTGTTACTCTCCTTGAGGCGAGCATCAGATATGGTGATGGAGAGCAAAAAATATTTCTCGATAATGATTAAAGGATAGCAGTTTCTTTTTGGAGGGATTCAAATTTACAAGCTACTTCTTGCCCCAGTAAAAAACTGATTGGAGGTGATTTTCGAGTATAGCTGCCGGTTTTACTTTGTCGAACCTACTAGAATTAATCTTAAGTAAATAGCGGTGTCATCAGTACACATACCTTGTTGGGAACTGGTGACACCGGGAAGGTCGTTGATGAAGATATGAAACAACGTAATCATCATCATCATCAAAATCTTGTTGTTGTTGTTGTTGTTCTTCTTCTTCTTCTTCTTCTTCTTCTTCTTCTTCTTCTTCTTCTTCTTCTTCTTCTTCTTATTATTATTATTATTATTATTATTATTATTATTATTATTATTATTATTCCCACCTTTCTTTTTCATGTTCTTCCTCGTCGTCTTTACTGCAATCTTCTGGTAATCTTCCTTATTTTAACTATATTTCATTTTCTTTTTTCTTTCCATTCTCCTTCTCCTTCTCCTCCTCCTTCTCCTCCTCATTCTTCTCCTCCTCCTCCTCCTCCTTCTTCTTCTTCTTTTTCTTCTTCTTCACCGTATTTCACCACATTCTTCTTTTATGTCTTCAACATATTTCATTAATTTTCTTTTATATCTCTTTCAATTCCCCATCATCATCATCATCATCATCTTCTTCTTCTTCTTCACCGTATTGCCATACGTTCTTTTTCTTCTTCTTCGTCTCTTTACTTTTCTTCTTTGTTGCCATTACTCTTATTTTCTGCTACTGTTTCTCTCTCTTATTCTAAACATATTTCATTCCTTTTTTTTCTTTTTGTTACTTCTTTTTCTTCTTCTTCTCCTTTTCCTCCTCCTTCTTCTTTCCACCTAATTATTCTTCGTTCTCTTTCGCTACTTTCCTTCTTTTCTACTCGATTCCTTATCTCATCTTCTTCCTGAATCCTTTTTCTCTCTGATTCTAACTTCAAACGTTTCTCCCCCCACTCAGGCCACAAAATAAGATCTCATCACCGGGAACAAGAAAATAAAAACAGAGAGTGGATGTTGCCGGGCCACGTGACTAGAGATTAAAATTGAAAGAAACCTGAAAACGTATCTAAAATTTGCGTGCGTATTGAAAAGATGAAGAAACATGTAAGAAGAAAAATGATAAAACTTACCAAAGGGAACAGTAAAGATGTTTCAAATCTTAAGAATGATCGAGTGGTGAAGAAGAATTAGAACAAATGGTATAAAGAGAGTAAAAGGAAAGTGGGGAAAAGGTTCAAATGGAAAAGAGAAAGGGGAAAAGGAAGAAGGGGGAAAGAAAATAAAATTTAATGAGAAGAGGAAAAAAAAGAAATGGAGAGAAGAGAAAGAAAATTTGAAGTGAATACAGATGAGAAAGAAAGCAGAGAAATGAAATTAGAAATTGTTTCTGCTTCTACAGGTGCTACAGTAGTTCGTTATTTATTTGCTGCATTAAATACGGATGGAAGACAAGAACACGAAAAAGAAAGGGTGGAAATACGGTGAAAAAGAAGAAGAAGAAGAAGAAGAAGAAGAAGAAGAAGAAGAAGAAGAAGAAGATTTTGATGATGATGATTAATGTGTGGAAATAGAATCTAGAAGAAAAAGAAGAATGCAGAAAGGAAAATTAAATATGGTTATCATAAGAAAGAGATACAGTAACAGAAGATGTGAATAACAAAGAAGAAGAAGTAGAGGAGAAGAAGAAGAAGAAGAAGGTATTTGCAAAATATGGGAGCTCATCGAGAAATCCTGACAGGAAAATTAACTCTGTAAAAAAGAATCGCATTCAGAAGCTGAAAATGAAAGCAAATTGGAAAAGATCGGTGAGGTTGGGGAAAATCCCTGAAAGTAGCTTCGTTATACGAATGACTTGCGGGTAAATCTACGGCAGTAGTTGATTTAGCAATGTTCCTGCAAGTCAGAAAACGTAGATTTTAAGGCATGTTATCTTACCAACAGTCTGTAAACAGGAGCATGGTACTGTCAATAGGTTATGTAAATGAAATCATCTGATTTAAAATCTTTACAAATATTTTTTTTTCAATTTAAAACAGTCATTTATATGTGTCAAACTGTCGACATATTTTTTACATGTTTATCAATTTATATATATTTCGCTTGATATTAGCTGTTTGTTTATCTATCTATCTATCTTTTATCTATTTCTAACTTTCTTTCACTGTACATTAGCTATTTATCTATCTATTTATCTGTTTCTGTCTGTCTGTCTATCTATCAGTATGTCTCTCTGTCTGTCTATATATTAGTCAGTCTCTCTATCTATCTATCTATCTATCTGTCTGTCTCTCTGTCTATTAATCAGTCTGTTTATCTATCTATCTGTAATTTCTTTATTTCTAACTAGCTGTATATCGCTTCCACTCTTCTATTACTCTCCTTTTTAGCCGAAAGCCAATTGCGGTCTCACTAGCTGGCTTAGATGTTTTCGCAGTGTCTGAGTTGCTTATTTTCTTTCTTTCTTTCTTTCTTTCTTTCTTTCTTTCTTTCTTTCTTTCTTTCTGATTATTAAATGCTGGAGATGAACTCTTTATCTTACAGTAATGTCACTCTATCTTTATATATTCATTCTCAATCTCTTTTTTTTTAATACAAGATAAACTCTCTCTTTCTCTCTCATACACACACACACATATACATATTATGTATATTATAACCTCTTATAATAAAAACATGTTTTTATTATAATCGCTTATAATAAAAAATAATAATATATTGCTCTACGTTGTATTGAGCATTTTGTTTTAAAGTAAATGCTACGAACAGTGGATTTTTACTACATCTGTTCTTTCCCTCATTTATATATATATATATATATATATATATATATATATATATATATATATATATATATATATATATACATATATATATATATATATATATATATATATATATATATATATATATATATATATATATATATCAGCCTTTTGGTGTTTTGCTAGGTACCTCTGGTTCAAACTAGTCTATACATGTGAAGATTTTTTATAAATAAGTTTGCTATCAAGAGATAACAATTAAAGAGATAGAGATGAACAGATTAAGAAGCAACACTTAGATAGATAGATAGATAGATAGATAGGATGAGAAAATGAGAGAGATATGAACAGAATAGTATAGAAAATATGTAGGTAAGTATATATATATATATATATACATATACATATATATATATATATATATATATATATATATATATAGATAGATAGATAGATAGATAGATAGATAGATAGATAGATAGATAGATATAAAAATGAATAACTTGAGAAAATTAAATAGATACGAACAGAATAGTATAGAAAATATGTAAGTATATATAGAGATAGATAGATAGATAGATAGATAGGGATAGCTTGAAAAAATGCGATAGATATGAACAGAATAGTATAGAAAATGTGTAGGTAACTACATATATATATATATATATATATATATATATATATATATATATAGATAGATAGATAGATAGATAGATAGATAGATAGATAGATAGATAGATAGGGATAACTTGAGAAAATGAAATAGATACGAACAGAATAGTATTGAAAATATGTAAGTATATATAGAGATAGATAGATAGATAGATAGATAGGGATAGCTTGAAAAAATGCGATAGATATGAACAGAATAGTATAGAAAATATGTAGGTAACTACATATATATATATATATATATATATATATATATATGTAGGTAACTACACATATATATATATATATATATATATATATATATATATATATATAGATAGATAGATAGATAGATAGATAGATAGATAGATAGATAGATAGATAGATAGGGATAACTTGAGAAAATGAAATAGATACGAACAGAATAGTATTGAAAATATGTAAGTATATATAGAGATAGATAGATAGATAGATAGATAGATAGATAGATAGGGATAGCTTGAAAAAATGCGATAGATATGAACAGAATAGTATAGAAAATATGTAGGTAACTACATATATATATATATATATATATGTATATATATATATATAGATAGATAGATAGATAGATAGATAGATAGATAGATAGATAGATAGATAGGGATAACTTGAGAAAATGAAATAGATACGAACAGAATAGTATAGAAAATATGTAAGTATATATAGTGATAGATAGATAGATAGATAGGGATAGCTTGAGAAAATGAAATAGATACGAACAGAATAGTATAGAAAATATGTAAGTATATATAGAGATAGATAGATAGATAGATAGATAGGGATAGCTTGAGAAAATGAAATAGATACGAACAGAATAGTATAGAAAATATGTAAGTATATATAGAGATAGATAGATAGATAGATAGGGATAGCTTGAGAAAATGAAATAGATACGAACAGAATAGTATAGAAAATATGTAAGTATATATAGAGATAGATAGATAGATAGATAGATAGGGATAGCTTGAGAAAATGAAATAGATACGAACAGAATAGTATAGAAAATATGTAAGTATATATAGAGATAGATAGATAGATAGATAGGGATAGCTTGAGAAAATGAAATAGATACGAACAGAATAGTATAGAAAATATGTAAGTATATATAGAGATAGATAGATAGATAGATAGATAGGGATAGCTTGAGAAAATGAAATAGATACGAACAGAATAGTATAGAAAATATGTAAGTATATATAGAGATAGATAGATAGATAGATAGGGATAGCTTGAGAAAATGAAATAGATACGAACAGAATAGTATAGAAAATATGTAAGTATATATAGAGATAGATAGATAGATAGATAGATAGATAGGGATAGCTTGAGAAAATGAAATAGATACGAACAGAATAGTATAGAAAATATGTAAGTATATATAGAGATAGATAGATAGATAGATAGGGATAGCTTGAGAAAATGAAATAGATACGAACAGAATAGTATAGAAAATATGTAAGTATATATATAGATAGATAGATAGATAGATAGGGATAGCTTGAGAAAATGAAATAGATACGAACAGAATAGTATAGAAAATATGTAAGTATATATAGAGATAGATAGATAGATAGATAGGGATAGCTTGAGAAAATGAAATAGATACGAATAGAATAGTATAGAAAATATGTAAGTATATATAGAGATAGATAGATAGATAGATAGGGATAGCTTGAGAAAATGAAATAGATACGAACAGAATAGTATAGAAAATATGTAAGTATATATAGAGATAGATAGATAGATAGATAGGGATAGCTTGAGAAAATGAAATAGATACGAACAGAATAGTATAGAAAATATGTAAGTATATATAGAGATAGATAGATAGATAGATAGATAGATAGATAGATAGATAGATAGGGATAGCTTGAGAAAATGAAATAGATACGAACAGAATAGTATAGAAAATATGTAAGTATATATAGAGATAGATAGATAGATAGATAGGGATAGCTTGAGAAAATGAAATAGATACGAACAGAATAGTATAGAAAATATGTAAGTATATATAGAGATAGATAGATAGATAGATAGGGATAGCTTGAGAAAATGAAATAGATACGAACAGAATAGTATAGAAAATATGTAAGTATATATAGAGATAGATAGATAGATAGATAGGGATAGCTTGAGAAAATGAAATAGATACGAACAGAATAGTATAGAAAATATGTAAGTATATATAGAGATAGATAGATAGATAGATAGGGATAGCTTGAGAAAATGAAATAGATACGAACAGAATAGTATAGAAAATATGTAAGTATATATAGAGATAGATAGATAGATAGATAGATAGATAGGGATAGCTTGAGAAAATGAAATAGATACGAACAGAATAGTATAGAAAATATGTAAGTATATATAGAGATAGATAGATAGATAGATAGGGATAGCTTGAGAAAATGAAATAGATACGAACAGAATAGTATAGAAAATATGTAAGTATATATAGAGATAGATAGATAGATAGATAGGGATAGCTTGAGAAAATGAAATAGATACGAACAGAATAGTATAGAAAATATGTAAGTATATATAGAGATAGATAGATAGATAGATAGGGATAGCTTGAGAAAATGAAATAGATACGAATAGAATAGTATAGAAAATATGTAAGTATATATAGAGATAGATAGATAGATAGATAGGGATAGCTTGAGAAAATGAAATAGATACGAACAGAATAGTATAGAAAATATGTAAGTATATATAGAGATAGATAGATAGATAGATAGGGATAGCTTGAGAAAATGAAATAGATACGAACAGAATAGTATAGAAAATATGTAAGTATATATAGAGATAGATAGATAGATAGATAGGGATAGCTTGAGAAAATGAAATAGATACGAACAGAATAGTATAGAAAATATGTAAGTATATATAGAGATAGATAGATAGATAGATAGGGATAGCTTGAGAAAATGAAATAGATACGAACAGAATAGTATAGAAAATATGTAAGTATATATAGAGATAGATAGATAGATAGATAGATAGATAGATAGATAGATAGGGATAGCTTGAGAAAATGAAATAGATACGAACAGAATAGTATAGAAAATATGTAAGTATATATAGAGATAGATAGATAGATAGATAGGGATAGCTTGAGAAAATGAAATAGATACGAACAGAATAGTATAGAAAATATGTAAGTATATATAGAGATAGATAGATAGATAGATAGGGATAGCTTGAGAAAATGAAATAGATACGAACAGAATAGTATAGAAAATATGTAAGTATATATAGAGATAGATAGATAGATAGATAGGGATAGCTTGAGAAAATGAAATAGATACGAACAGAATAGTATAGAAAATATGTAAGTATATATAGAGATAGATAGATAGATAGATAGGGATAGCTTGAGAAAATGAAATAGATACGAACAGAATAGTATAGAAAATATGTAAGTATATATAGAGATAGATAGATAGATAGATAGATAGGGATAGCTTGAGAAAATGAAATAGATACGAACAGAATAGTATAGAAAATATGTAAGTATATATAGAGATAGATAGATAGATAGATAGGGATAGCTTGAGAAAATGAAATAGATACGAACAGAATAGTATAGAAAATATGTAAGTATATATAGAGATAGATAGATAGATAGATAGGGATAGCTTGAGAAAATGAAATAGATACGAACAGAATAGTATAGAAAATATGTAAGTATATATAGAGATAGATAGATAGATAGATAGGGATAGCTTGAGAAAATGAAATAGATACGAACAGAATAGTATAGAAAATATGTAAGTATATATAGAGATAGATAGATAGATAGATAGGGATAGCTTGAGAAAATGAAATAGATACGAATAGAATAGTATAGAAAATATGTAAGTATATATAGAGATAGATAGATAGATAGATAGGGATAGCTTGAGAAAATGAAATAGATACGAACAGAATAGTATAGAAAATATGTAAGTATATATAGAGATAGATAGATAGATAGATAGGGATAGCTTGAGAAAATGAAATAGATACGAACAGAATAGTATAGAAAATATGTAAGTATATATAGAGATAGATAGATAGATAGATAGGGATAGCTTGAGAAAATGAAATAGATACGAACAGAATAGTATAGAAAATATGTAAGTATATATAGAGATAGATAGATAGATAGATAGGGATAGCTTGAGAAAATGAAATAGATACGAACAGAATAGTATAGAAAATATGTAAGTATATATAGAGATAGATAGATAGATAGATAGATAGTATGATAGGAGGATAGCTTGAGAAAATGAAATAGATACGAACAGAATAGTATAGAAAATATGTAAGTATATATAGAGATAGATAGATAGATAGATAGGGATAGCTTGAGAAAATGAAATAGATACGAACAGAATAGTATAGAAAATATGTAAGTATATATAGAGATAGATAGATAGATAGATAGGGATAGCTTGAGAAAATGAAATAGATACGAACAGAATAGTATAGAAAATATGTAAGTATATATAGAGATAGATAGATAGATAGATAGGGATAGCTTGAGAAAATGAAATAGATACGAACAGAATAGTATAGAAAATATGTAAGTATATATAGAGATAGATAGATAGATAGATAGGGATAGCTTGAGAAAATGAAATAGATACGAACAGAATAGTATAGAAAATATGTAAGTATATATAGAGATAGATAGATAGATAGATAGATAGGGATAGCTTGAGAAAATGAAATAGATACGAACAGAATAGTATAGAAAATATGTAAGTATATATAGAGATAGATAGATAGATAGATAGGGATAGCTTGAGAAAATGAAATAGATACGAACAGAATAGTATAGAAAATATGTAAGTATATATAGAGATAGATAGATAGATAGATAGGGATAGCTTGAGAAAATGAAATAGATACGAACAGAATAGTATAGAAAATATGTAAGTATATATAGAGATAGATAGATAGATAGATAGATAGGGATAGCTTGAGAAAATGAAATAGATACGAACAGAATAGTATAGAAATATGTAAGTATATATAGAGTAGATAGATAGATAGATAGATAGGGATAGCTTGAGAAAATGAAATAGATACGAACAGAATAGTATAGAAAATATGTAAGTATATATAGAGATAGATAGATAGGGATAGCTTGAGAAAATGAAATAGATACGAACAGAATAGTATAGAAAATATGTAAGTATATATAGAGATAGATAGATAGATAGATAGATAGGGATAGCTTGAGAAAATGAAATAGATACGAACAGAATAGTATAGAAAATATGTAAGTATATATAGAGATAGATAGATAGATAGATAGATAGGGATAGCTTGAGAAAATGAAATAGATACGAACAGAATAGTATAGAAAATATGTAAGTATATA
Organism: Acanthosepion esculentum; assembly: GCA_964036315.1. Classification (NCBI taxonomy): domain Eukaryota; kingdom Metazoa; phylum Mollusca; class Cephalopoda; order Sepiida; family Sepiidae; genus Acanthosepion; species Acanthosepion esculentum. The sequence goes on from OZ038488.1 coordinate 75,495,223, forward strand.
TAGAGATAGATAGATAGATAGATAGATAGGGATAGCTTGAGAAAATGAAATAGATACGAACAGAATAGTATAGAAAATATGTAAGTATATATAGAGATAGATAGATAGGGATAGCTTGAGAAAATGAAATAGATACGAACAGAATAGTATAGAAAATATGTAAGTATATATAGAGATAGATAGATAGATAGATAGATTAAGATAGGGATAGCTTGAGAAAATGAAATAGATACGAACAGAATAGTATAGAAAATATGTAAGTATATATAGAGATAGATAGATAGATAGATAGGGATAGCTTGAGAAAATGAAATAGATACGAACAGAATAGTATAGAAAATATGTAAGTATATATAGAGTAGATAGATAGATAGATAGATAGGGATAGCTTGAGAAAATGAAATAGATACGAACAGAATAGTATAGAAAATATGTAAGTATATATAGAGATAGATAGATAGATAGATAGGGATAGCTTGAGAAAATGAAATAGATACGAACAGAATAGTATAGAAAATATGTAAGTATATATAGAGATAGATAGATAGATAGATAGATAGGGATAGCTTGAGAAAATGAAATAGATACGAACAGAATAGTATAGAAAATATGTAAGTATATATAGAGATAGATAGATAGATAGATAGGGATAGCTTGAGAAAATGAAATAGATACGAACAGAATAGTATAGAAAATATGTAAGTATATATAGAGATAGATAGATAGATAGATAGGGATAGCTTGAGAAAATGAAATAGATACGAACAGAATAGTATAGAAAATATGTAAGTATATATAGAGATAGATAGATAGATAGATAGGGATAGCTTGAGAAAATGAAATAGATAAGAACAGAATAGTATAGAAAATATGTAAGTATATATAGAGATAGATAGATAGATAGATAGGGATAGCTTGAGAAAATGAAATAGATACGAACAGAATAGTATAGAAAATATGTAAGTATATATAGAGATAGATAGATAGATAGATAGGGATAGCTTGAGAAAATGAAATAGATACGAACAGAATAGTATAGAAAATATGTAAGTATATATAGAGATAGATAGATAGATAGATAGGGATAGCTTGAGAAAATGAATAGATACGAACAGAATAGTATAGAAAATATGTAAGTATATATAGAGATAGATAGATAGATAGTAGATAGGGATAGCTTGAGAAATGAAATAGATACGAACAGAATAGTATAGAAAATATGTAAGTATATATAGAGATAGATAGATAGATAGATAGGGATAGCTTGAGAAAATGAAATAGATACGAACAGAATAGTATAGAAAATATGTAAGTATATATAGAGATAGAATAGATAGGGATAGCTTGAGAAAATGAAATAGCTACGAACAGAATAGTATAGAAAATATGTAAGTATATATAGAGATAGATAGATAGATAGATAGGGATAGCTTGAGAAAATGAAATAGATACGAACAGAATAGTATAGAAAATATGTAAGTATATATAGAGATAGATAGATAGATAGAAGGATAGCTTGAGAAAATGAAAATAGATACGAACAGAATAGTATAGAAAATATGTAAGTATATATAGAGATAGATAGATAGATAGATAGATAATGGATAGCTGAGAAAATGAAATAGATACGAACAGAATAGTATAGAAAATATGTAAGTATATATAGAGATAGATAGATAGATAGGATAGCTTGAGAAAATGAAATAGATACGAACAGAATAGTATAGAAAATATGTAAGTATATATAGAGATAGATAGATAGATAGATAGGGATAGCTTGAGAAAATGAAATAGATACGAACAGAATAGTATAGAAAATATGTAAGTATATATAGAGAGTAGATAGATAGATAGATAGGGATAGCTTGAGAAAATGAAATAGATACGAACAGAATAGTATAGAAAATATGTAAGTATATATAGAGATAGATAGATAGATAGATAGGGATAGCTTGAGAAAATGAAATAGATACGAACAGAATAGTATAGAAAATATGTAAGTATATATAGAGATAGATAGATAGATAGGGATAGCTTGAGAAAATGAAATAGATACGAACAGAATAGTATAGAAATATGTAAGTATATATAGAGATAGATAGATAGATAGATAGGGATAGCTTGAGAAAATGAAATAGATACGAACAGAATAGTATAGAAAATATGTAAGTATATATAGAGATAGATAGATAGATAGATAGGGATAGCTTGAGAAAATGAAATAGATACGAACAGAAATAGTATAGAAAATATGTAAGTATATATAGAGATAGATAGATAGATAGATAGGGATAGCTTGAGAAAATGAAATAGATACGAACAGAATAGTATAGAAAATATGTAAGTATATATAGAGATAGATAGATAGATAGATAGGGATAGCTTGAGAAAATGAAATAGATACGAACAGAATAGTATAGAAAATATGTAAGTATATATAGAGATAGATAGATAGATAGATAGGGATAGCTTGAGAAAATGAAATAGATACGAACAGAATAGTATAGAAAATATGTAAGTATATATAGAGATAGATAGATAGATAGATAGGGATAGCTTGAGAAAATGAAATAGATACGAACAGAATAGTATAGAAAATATGTAAGTATATATAGAGATAGATAGATAGATAGATAGGGGATAGCTTGAGAAAATGAAATAGATACGAACAGAATAGTATAGAAATATGTAAGTATATATAGAGATAGATAGATAGATAGATAGATAGATAGGGATAGCTTGAGAAAATGAAATAGATACGAACAGAATAGTATAGAAAATATGTAAGTATATATAGAGATAGATAGATAGATAGATAGGGATAGCTTGAGAAAATGAAATAGATACGAACAGAATAGTATAGAAAATATGTAAGTATATATAGAGATAGATAGATAGATAGATAGGGATAGCTGAGAAAATGAAATAGATACGAACAGAATAGTATAGAAAATATGTAAGTATATATAGAGATAGATAGATAGATAGATAGGGATAGCTTGAGAAAATGAAATAGATACGAACAGAATGTATAGAAAATATGTAAGTATATATAGAGATAGATAGATAGATAGATAGGGATAGCTTGAGAAAATGAAATAGGATACGAACAGATTAGTATAGAAAATATGTAAGTATATATAGAGATAGATAGATAGATAGATGAGGGATGGCTTGAGAAAATGAAATAGATACGAACAGAATAGTATAGAAAATAATGTAAGTATATAGATAGATAGATAGCTAGATCAGATAGATAGGGATGAGCTTGGAGAAACTGAAGAGAGTACGAACAGGGAATTAGTATAAATATGTAAGTATATATAGAGATAGATAGATAGATAGATAGGGATAGCTTGAGAAAATGAAATAGATACGAACAGAATAGTATAGAAAATATGTAAGTATATATAGAGATAGATAGATAGATAGATAGATAGGGATAGCTTGAGAAAATGAAATAGATACGAACAGAATAGTATAGAAAATATGTAAGTATATATAGAGATAGATAGATAGATAGATAGATAGGGATAGCTTGAGAAAATGAAATAGATACGAACAGAATAGTATAGAAAATATGTAAGTATATATAGAGATAGATAGATAGATAGATAGGGATAGCTTGAGAAAATGAAATAGATACGAACAGAATAGTATAGAAAATATGTAAGTATATATAGAGATAGATAGATAGATAGATAGATAGGGATAGCTTGAGAAAATGAAATAGATACGAACAGAATAGTATAGAAAATATGTAAGTATATATAGAGATAGATAGATAGATAGATAGGGATAGCTTGAGAAAATGAAATAGATACGAACAGAATAGTATAGAAAATATGTAAGTATATATAGAGATAGATAGATAGATAGATAGATAGGGATAGCTTGAGAAAATGAAATAGATACGAACAGAATAGTATAGAAAATATGTAAGTATATATAGAGATAGATAGATAGATAGATAGATAGGGATAGCTTGAGAAAATGAAATAGATACGAACAGAATAGTATAGAAAATATGTAAGTATATATAGAGATAGATAGATAGATAGATAGATAGGGATAGCTTGAGAAAATGAAATAGATACGAACAGAATAGTATAGAAAATATGTAAGTATATATAGAGATAGATAGATAGATAGATAGATAGGGATAGCTTGAGAAAATGAAATAGATACGAACAGAATAGTATAGAAAATATGTAAGTATATATAGAGATAGATAGATAGATGTAGATAGGATAGCTTGAGAAAATGAAATAGATACGAACAGAATAGTATAGAAAATATGTAAGTATATATAGAGATAGATAGATAGATAGATAGATAGGATAGCTTGAGAAAATGAAATAGATACGAACAGAATAGTATAGAAAATATGTAAGTATATATAGAGATAGATAGATAGATAGATAGATAGGGATAGCTTGAGAAAATGAAATAGATACGAACAGAATAGTATAGAAAATATGTAAGTATATATAGAGATAGATAGATAGATAGATAGGGATAGCTTGAGAAATGAAATAGATACGAACAGAATAGTATAGAAAATATGTAAGTATATATAGAGATAGATAGATAGATTAGATAGCTTGAGAAAATGAAATAGATACGAACAGAATAGTATAGAAAATATGTAAGTATATATAGAGATAGATAGATAGATAGATAGATAGGGATAGCTTGAGAAAATGAAATAGATACGAACAGAATAGTATAGAAAATATGTAAGTATATATAGAGATGTTAGATAGATAGATAGGGATAGCTTGAGAAAATGAAATAGATACGAACAGAATAGTATAGAAAATATGTAAGTATATATAGAAAAATAGATAGATAGATAGGGATAGCTTGAGAAAATGAAATAGATACGAACAGAATAGTATAGAAAATATGTAAGTATATATAGAGATAGATAGATAGATTAGAAAGAAGGGATAGCTTGAGAAAATGAAATAGATACGAACAGAATAGTATAGAAAATATGTAAGTATATATAGAGATAGATAGATAGGGATAGCTGAGAAAATGAAATAGATACGAACAGAATAGTATAGAAAATATGTAAGTATATATAGAGATAGATAGATAGATAGATAGGGATAGCTTGAGAAAATGAAATAGATACGAACAGAATAGTATAGAAAATATGTAAGTATATATAGAGATAGATAGATAGATAGATAGGGATAGCTTGAGAAAATGAAATAGATACGAACAGAATAGTATAGAAAATATGTAAGTATATATAGAGATAGATAGTAAAGATAGGGATAGCTTGAGAAAATGAAATAGATACGAACAGAATAGTATAGAAAATATGTAAGATATAAAATATGTAAGTATATATAGAGATAGATAGATAGGGATAGCTTGAGAAAATGAAATAGATACGAACAGAATAGTATAGAAAATATGTAAGTATATATAGAGATAGATAGATAGATAGATAGGGATAGCTTGAGAAAATGAAATAGATACGAACAGAATAGTATAGAAAATATGTAAGTATATATAGAGATAGATAGATAGATAGGGATAGCTTGAGAAAATGAAATAGATACGAACAGAATAGTATAGAAAATATGTAAGTATATATAGAGATAGATAGATAGATAGATAGATAGAAGTATGCTGAGAAAGATACATAAATATAAAAATAATAAATTCAAAATATAAATAATAAATTTACATATTTACTACAACAAACTATGAAGATATTTTCCTAAGATTCTTCCCCTTTATTTTCCATCTCATTGTAACCAAACTTCATTCGCTCAAATAGGAAATTAGCAACTTTCCTCTGTTATTTTCATTGTTCATTACTTCCTTCCATTCGACTTTCCTTCCTCCCCACCACGCCACCTATTATTGCATCAGAATTTACTATCTCCTCCTGTGAGACAACCTGCGCGAAAACATTTTTTACTTCTCCCACAGAGTGCTTCATTTGGCGTTTAAAAATGTCGCAATCATTCCTACTGAAGAGGCACCGCTTGGAGTAGGTTGTCTGCGGTTTCAAATCTGCCCTTTGGCCATCAAGAACTCGAAACACGTTTAACTCAGGCCAAGCCTTCTCTAACCTGCTGGTTTTGCATAAAGATTCATTAGGCAGGGAGCGGAATTGCTCGTTAATTGCGTCGCCTTTGTGCGCTTTCACAGACCACAATCTACCTGTACAGATGCACATAACTATGTGTATCTCTATTTGACACACACAGACGCACATATAGGAGGAGTAATGGATAGCAATTGGATTGCGGAATCGGAGAGCCGAGTTCGAATTCCAGTTGAATCCATTACATTCACTTACGTGCTAATATCCTTGGGAAAGGTGTGAATCCTCTTCTTCTCCCTCCAGCTATGGGTAAATAGCAGGACAGACTGGGTTCTATAGCCTTGGATGGCAACTAATCTAGGAGAAGTCATTCATTTGTCTAGTTCACTGCTACTAACAAGCGGAATTTTTTCTCCTGATGATGGCCATGTTGGCCGAAACTAATCGAGGAATCTAACTGAAATATTAAAAACGAAAGGATATACAACCCAGTGTGTCTGAAGATTTAATGTTTTTTTATTTTTTATAGGGTAAAAAATGGAACTGAACATATAGCTTATATAATATATATAGCTATATATTCTGTTCCATTTTTTACCTTTTTAGCCGGCATTTCCCGAGGATCCGTTTAGGTGAAACCTAGATAGGTTTGCCTGACTCTTTAGGTTTATATATATATATATATATATATATATTGAGAGAGAGAGTGAGAGAGAGAGTGATTGATAGATAGATAATGACAAAAGAAATCGACACTGTAAATTGACTAATAGTTTCCAGCTTTAAGTGTTGATCAAATCTTCTGTTGATTACGGAACTGCTTGTCACGGTGCTGTGTTGATTTCTCTATCCAAAATCTTTATATTTAAAAACGATCTGCCCCAGTTACTAAGCACACTACCCATAAATATTGCAGATTTTTAACTATATGTCATATATATATATGTTTCTGTCAATGTGAGAGACAAGTAAAATTTTGAAAGATTTTATTCAGTTTCTCTATTGTCCTTACAGTTTTTTTTTTCTTTTATAAGGACTGAGCAAGAGTAGGAACTGCCACTAATAAATATTGTTCAACGCCTTTCACACCAATTCATTAGCCATTTTAATGGGGTTCGTTGTTAATTTAGTTTTCTCTGTTTATATTCTAAGCTGGGATGTACAGAGCTTAGAATTATTACAACTTCTTCCATATAAGGAGTGATTAATAAGTAGAAAATCATTTTAATTCAGTATTTTTCTTAACACTTAAATTATATTATCACAAATTATATTTTGAATATATATTCACTATTTTCTTTAGATATCTTCTTCTTCTGTGTGTCCTATCCCTTTAGGACGTCGCCGATCATGGATCTCCACTATTTCCAGTATCTTGTAGCTCTAACTACCTTTTGTCTTTTTGTCATCTCTCTCACACCTAACTCCGCCATCCATTCACTTAAGCTTGCTACGTAGGTTATTCGTTGATTTTCTTTGTCTTTCTTACCTTTCAACTGTTCTGTGCGTCTTATATTTTCCAATCCCGCTTTCCTCATTATGTGGACCATAATTTCATCTGCCTCTTTCCGATATTAAATAGTGTCCTTTTTGTTGCTATTGTTTCGTTGTTGCTCAAATGTTCGGTCCGTTTTATTCTCAGCATCTTTCTGTAGTGCGACATTTCTGTTGTTTTAAGTCTCTTCTTCACCTGCGAGGAGTTTGTCCAGCATCTACTACCTTATCGGAGGATTACATAACAGTTCAGTATTCGTTTCTTTGATTCAAATGACATTTTTTTCTGTCTCTTAATACTTTGCTAAGCTTCTGGAAGGCATCTTTCGCTATCCCAATGCGCCTTCGGATTTCCGGGTCGCATTTTCTTTCCTCTGTTAATACGCTTCCAGATATCTAAATTGTTGCCTCTGTTTGATTTCGGTATCACCAATTTGTAACTCGCATGTCGGGATTTTTTGCATAACGAATCCTGGTAGGACTACCAATTCTTTCAGATTAGACTCACTCTATAGGTTGAAAAGGTCTGGTGAGAAGACGCATCCTTGTTTATACGCCATTTTATTTTTGTGTATTTACTGAAGTCATTTCCTATCCGTGCACGGACTGTTTGAGGCTAATATATGTTCTGGATTATTCTAATATCCTTCCAACACATGTTAAGCTTCTTTGTGATGTAACTTATCAAACGTTTATGCATAATAATAGGTATACATCCGTTTGAATATTAATATCGCATTCACTGTTCCAATGTTTTTAACGAACCCGCACTGTTTTTATCCTATTTTCAGTCTGATCCTGCTGCACGTCCTATTCACCAAGATTTAGATAAATCTTGTTACACGGCTCATTACCCTGATTATCTGATGGTATTCACCTGGCTTAGACAATGCTATGAAAATGGGTCTACTCGGGTTACTAATGTTGCATATTTCATTTATTATGTCTGTATTCTTGTCAATGCCCCCAAAATCATCTAAGGCGGTTAGCATCTCTATTACGGTTCCATCTGGTTCTGTTGACCTGTTTCTGCTCAATTTGGCCATTACTAATTCCACTTCAGATTTATATATCTTTAGTCTTTCCTTATTTCTGTGTATTGTCGGTTGTACTCATTCATCGTGGAAGAAGAGTTCTCTGGTGTATTGGTTGCATACCTGAAGTAATTTTTCTTTCCTAATATCAGTGGCCCATGTCTGTATTATATGCACCCAGTTAATGATTATCTCTTTTGTTCTGTCAGTTATCTTTTTTTATTTTTTATATCTGCTTCATCTATGACTAGCAGCATGGCCCGGCGTTGCCCGTGCTTGATTAAAAAATCGTACGACTCATACAGCAATCGATATCACTTGACTTAAAATATTTTTGCCATTGCTTGCCTTTAAAGGAATGCTTTTTGACGCGCTGATGTTGCTACATGCCTTACTTCTTGCCTATCTGACACTGCGAATTTTTTCTAAGCTGTATACTAAACATTAAATCTGTTACGAAAAAAGAACTAAAAAAAATGAACACAAAACGATCAGATTTAAACAAAGGACTCGTAACTGGAAAAACCGAATGAAAAAAGAATGTTAACAACAAATACTTTTTCACACGCAACCCTGTTCTGTGGAATCAGAATCAACGTTGAGTTTAGGCAAGCGAATGAGCCAATTGGAGTAAAGTGCCATGCAGATTAAAATTTTTCCCACTTGTGACGAATGCAGCTATCGATTTTTTTTGCATGCTAGTTAACATTCGTGTCAGTCAACTGTTGGATCTCACACTGGCCAGTAGAAAGTGGCCGCAAACTACATGAAAACTGCCGTAGAAGCATGAAACAATCGATTATTTCTACTATCGATGGCAGTTGGGAAATGCAAAGTCGGTCTTGGCCATTTAGCTAACTTGGAGCATGTGCATGTCTATTTTGGTGCAAATCCGTCGAAAATTGCCGCCGTGCATTCGTTACACACACACACACACACACACACACACACACACACACACACACACACACACACACACACACACACACACGCGCGCGCGCGCGCGCACACCCTGCCTTTTATAGATAGAGATACTAATTCTTTTTATTTATGCGCATTTTTCGTTGAGTCATTCCTCTTTAGCTTACCCGCATTTATTCCTAAGCTCTTTGTGCACAGTTCTATATTATGTGCCGTACATCGGCACTGTTTTTGTTGCCCTTTCATCATGTCGAGGATTTCATCTGTCGTCCATTCTTTTTTCCTTTGTCTATTTTTTTTGGTGTGTGTGTGGGGGGAGGGTGATAGCGATCGCTGATCTTACGAAATCGTATCACTATTTATTCGAAATTGTTTTAGCGAGAAAAGCTTGTTAGCCATTGCACCACGCCGAGGTGCCCAGTGATTTTCCAAGCATAGCTTAGATGTGGCACAATGCCGAAAGTAGGGGGTAAGAATCAAGCTCACTATACAGTCGTAATTGTTTTAGCGAGACAAGCTTCTTAACCATTACACCATCTCGAGGTGTGCAAGTGCTCTTATTACAATTCAGGCGTCAAGAGTTGCGTACCGGATTCGAATTAAGTTCTTTACAACCGTTCGAAATGACCTATGGCTTTAGTGAAATCTGTTACCGTCAAGATCAATCTTAATAAATGTTATAAATCCATATTCATAATTAATAACATTTCTACTACCTCAGACTCAAGCGCATACCTTTAAAATCGCAATTAAAGGCTGTTTTCTTTGAAGATTAAACGATATATATATATATATATATATATATATATATATATATATATATATATATATATATATATATAAAAGGAAGCATGAATAGATTTAATATATTGAGGTAAACTAGAAAGAGGCCAGTTGTTAGCAATGATAACTAAACAGTCTACTTATCTGATTATTTTGTGTATTTTTCTGCAAATGTGTTTATGTGCACACACGCACACACAATATATATATATATATATATATATATATATATATATATATATATATATATATATGAAACAGACTGTCGCCTCTAAGTGTTGACTTCTATGTTCACTTTTATATACATACATATATATATATATATATGTGTGTATGTATATAAAAGTGAACATAGAAGTCAACACTTATATATATATATATATATATATATATATATATATATATATATATATATATATATATATGTGTGTGTGTATGTATATAAAAGTGAACATAGAAGAACAATCAAAGACTTGTGAAAGACACACCGTAAAAAAGATGAATGGTGGAAGTAGTTTAGTATACCAATGGATAATGCATGCAGGCAGACAGACATTTCCAGACAGGGGAT